>JAVBJF010000124.1:783987-971564 GCA_033439095.1 Pseudococcus viburni
TTTTTCAAAATTTTTTGAGAATTTCTCCCAAATTTTGTATTAATTGAGTCAATGTTACTTTCTTAGTATTTTCTGTTTTTGAAATGATATTTTATAAAATTTTGAGCATTTTTCCTAAATTGTGCATTGATCGAGTCGACGTTGCTTTTTTAATAATTCTGCTTTTGAGGGAAATTTTCAAAAAATGTTGAGAATCTTTATCAAATTTTGTATCGATCGAGTCGAGGATTTCGTCAAAGCAATAATTGCTAGTTGCTGATCTAGTTACCACACGCATACGTGGATTTATTAATGAGATTATTTGTACATTTCCTATCTCATTTGTTTATGCATGCCCTTCCCCCACCTCGCCCTAATTGTTTACTTTTCGTTATTGACGTTTTCATCGGTGTTTATTTCATTACGAACACAGTTGTTTGAAATGTTGTTTTCATATCATTAACTCGATGTATCGAATTGTAAATTTATGACGCGAACGTCAAAAAACCCGAATTATCGAACAGCTAAATTTCCAAATTTGATTGATCGATTGATTGATAGGTTATTTTGAAACAAAACATCGAGTCAGCGACTTGGTTTCAAAAATCACGTACTCCGATTTATCCATTTTCGCTAAATTGAATAATAATAACTTAATCGAAACGTAATTCGATGAAATTCTCACCTTTCTCGTAACACCTTCACTCTGACGTTGCTATAGAAGGGAACCGATAATATTTTGACATTTCTGGAACCCCAATCGCCTCGCCTTCATGGAACAAAATTTATCGATGCTTGAAATATCATTACGTTCGTATTCACTAAATCGACCCCCCGAGAGAGAAGATATCAAGTGAAAAAAATATTTATTTCGAGAACGATGGCTAGAGAGAGAAAAGGTACAAGATATATTTTCTTGAAAGAATCTCGCGATTACATCGGGGTTAAACGAGACTTGATTTCTTTATTGGAAGAAAGACATCTCGAACGAATTTTGTTAAAGACTACATAAGATATTTTTTTTCTCGATGGAAAATTCTGCTCGGTTGAAACGATTTCTCTACGAGTAATTTTCGTCGAACGACGCGAATTTCGACGAATTTTTTGTTCGATAAGAAAGAATCTGCTTTGGCGAAATTTATAAATAAAACTTTTTTCGTGGAGTGTACACTTGGAAATATTTGCGCTTTGTTTTATACGCTTTTAAGGAATTATTCTCGTTTCGTTAGTATTTTCGGTATAAGTACGTTTCGCCTGAAATAAAATATCGGTTTGATTGTCGAGAAAACAGAATGACTTCTGAAATACTTACGTATATTTTTCGTTGCCCTAGCGCTTTTAAACGATTACTCTTTTCGAACGTATAAAGGAATATTTTACCTCGAGAGTTGGCGGTGTTTTCTCGAGGCGAATTTATTTAAGCCTTGGTAAATTTCACGTTCGGGGCGTTTTTTTTCTAGGGGTAAAAATTTCATTTTTCTAAAGACGTGTTTTTAAGATGAATGGCGACCGAAATAAAAGTGATTTTTTGTTCGTTCTAATTGATTACTCGTGGTATGAAAGTCAACGTTATTCGTGTCGAATCTGTCATTTAATGGTGGCTTTTGACGTATCGTCGTCGAGAAAAATAATCGTATCGGTGCGTCGGCGACTTTTGAAAACATTCTTAGGGTTTTTTCGATACCTTTTTTTTTTTTATTGATGGTATTTGCGGAGCTTGTGGATTGACGATAAGGACCGGAATTTATCGAGTAACAAATTAATAACGAAATGTCGCAATGTGATGAAATTGTTTGCTCGGTTCTATTTTTACCGGAATTTCAAATATTATATTTTTTAAGAAGGGATTTTGAAGTTTGAAAAATAAAATTTTTTTAGCTTGCTATTTGTGAAATAAAGATGTAAAAATATTCAAGAGAAATTTCAGAAATTTTCATCTGATTATTGGTTGAATTAATTAGTCATTTAAAAATTCTAAATTTTAAGTTTCAAAAAAGACTTAGGGCCGTATTTTAAAACGTACCTTATTTTTAAGTAGTTTTTAAGGTACCTTAAAAAGTACCTTAGACAGAATTGGTATTTTAAAACGTTCCTTAACAAGACTTGAAACACAAATTCTGTCGGCGAGACATGGAATACCTTAAGGTACCTCGCGAGGTACCTTAAGGCAACAAATTGTTTTTTCTTACGTATTTACAGTTGTGATGATATTTGAATTATATTATAAACAGATTTGTTTAGTAAAAATATGATGGTATACCACGATATTATCGATGTAATGGACATTATTGACATATCTACACCTATCCCAAGGATTATAGTTTTCGATGACGAATATATGGATAAAAATTTAGGTACAGAGACAAATTTTCAACAAAATCATATTTATATGAGTGGCCTATTTTTAAAATTGAAGGGATGTTCTGTGAAAGAAGATCTGAAGCTGTCAATGGGGAAGGGTATAGGGAAGATAGAGCTAAAAATTGAGAAAATTTCTCATGTAAAATTTTTCAATTTTCCTCCTGAAATGCAATTTTCCTCAATTTTTTAGACTCAACATGAATAATATTTATCAATTTTTTAGCAAGGTCATTAGTCTTGCCATGTTTGTAAATTTTATATTCCCGTATTCAAACGTAATTGTTCCGAATAAAAATGAAAATTTGCTTTGAGGTGCAGCATCTTTTGCCTTCTGTTAATCAGACCGCCCCTGATTGATGGCAAAATTTACGAGGTAACTTACAAAAAACTTGTACTTACGTACTTAAACATTTTTGACTATCTTCCGTCTTGGAAGAGATGAACCTTTTAAAAAAATTATACATATATTTGAAAGGAACAAAGGCAATTTAAGCACACTTGAAGAAAGAGGAGGTAAATTATCAGAATTTCGAATGAAAGTTTCGAAAATTTTTGATGGCAATAATAAAAATTCTATTTCTCAACAACGAAAAAATGAACAGATGAGCCTGATATTCTTTATTTTTTTCTCTTTTGTTCATTCATTGTGAATGGAACACCAAAATAAAAAAATAAAAACATTAAAAAAATATAGAAACTTCAAACACTGATGCAATATTGATTACAAAAACTGTTGATAAATTTGTAAAAACAAGTAAATATAGCCAATTATATCTGAATAATGCGTTTTGATTGGTTGAATCATCTTTCAAGATTTGGCAACATGGTATTCAAAGCAATACGCAAATGAAATTAAGGAAGGTTTTAAAATACGACTTTTAAGGAAGCCCTTACCGAAGTTCTCCTAAGGAAGGTTTTAAAATACCAAACCATTCCTTAAAATAAGGCATCCTTATTTTTTAAGGATACCTTAAGGTATGTTTTAAAATACGGCCCTTAAATTTATTTACTTCGCTGCATTCGTATATTTATCGATAGCATGTTTTACTCAATTTAATAAATGATAAGTGTATGAAAACGTGCTTTTTATTAATTATATAATTTTTTTCTATGTTTCAGGTGAGTTTGATTTGTAATCAAGATTGAATTGTTCGAAATTGTTCACTTTTGTTCTTCATGGGTGCGAGTAAACTTAATTCAAGTACCTAGGTATCTAAACAAAAAGGTAATGAATTACCATCTCTTTAATCTCGTTCAAATATCATATATTCCAACTTTTTTTTAGTAGTATTTCTCATTTTCAAAACTGCTTAGATTGTAAACCTTTGAATGGATCGAAAGTACATCATAAAAGAATCCCATAAAATATTCAAAATTTCAGGTGCTAAAATTCGTTTCTCGAATTTTGACGAATTTTTCAAAATTCAAAATTGCTTTACAAACAAGCTGAAATTCACAATATACTTACCCTATTTTTGACCTCCTAAATCGATTGAAAGAGGTTTCAAGACGTTTCGGAACCTCCAGAAAATTGATGAATTTTCCAGCTCTGAAAAAAAGCTCATAAAATGGTCCATATCATCTTTATCGATTAAAGCACAATTTTTCAAAATTCGTAACTCTCGGTTCAAATTTATGTTTTTTTAATAGGAAAATTGTCGAAAAAAATTGAAAAACTCGCCTAGAGGCTACGAAACGCTTCAAACCACTTCCGATATCTTCGGTAGGTCGAAAATGGGGTAGGTATTTACCAACTTTTAGCCTTTTTCGTTGATGAGAGGAAATTTTGATATTTTGCCTGACTCAGCTATGGAGTAATTTTCAATAATTCGCCAGAATTCGAAAAATAAACTTCAGTATTTGTAAAAAAAAGCACTAAATTTTTTCAGGTCTGACATGTCAGTACCTACAACGATTTTTATTTATAAAAAAATTTTCAAGTTTTTTTTTTTGGATCTAACAAAATATTATTATATGAAATCAGGCTTCCTTGTTTTTTGCCCTATTTTTTAAAACTTAATGAATCCATGTTGAAAACTCAAAATTCCCCACTTCTCCCTCTGGATAATTTGATCATTTTCCTTTCATTTTCTCTTTTTTTATTGGTTGGATTGAAGTGGAAAATGCATAATTTTTTATTCGATTAGTTTAATTTGTGTGCTAGAAATAGTGGTTTCCTAAATCTCGTTTTTTTTTCAAATTTTGGTACCTAATGCGTGCAATAAGCAGCTTTTTCCCGAAGGTGCTTATTTTTTGGCAGATATTTTGATGTACCATGTGGCAAAATCAAAAAAATTACAATTTTTTCTCTTTCTTCAAAATGAAAAATAAATCTAAATTTGTATTCTACACCTTCAGATTCGAAATATTGCTCGTTAAGATTGAATTATTTTCAATTTTCTCCTTCTTCAAGGACCCACTCTCCACCCAGGAGGTCCCCTTTCTGGAAAAGCTGGGAAATTCGAGGAATTTTGAAAATTTGAAAAAGTCAGGAAGATGTGAAGGAATTTTGGAATTTTCCCTGGAATTTAAAACCCTAATAGAAGGATAAATCGTATAGAAAAGTGCTTCTTTGCTTATTTTTTATCATAAATTTTTCAAAAAAAATCACCCTTGCTCCGCTCAGTTCAAATTGTTACATTTAAACTGATTTTTTTAATTGTTGACCATGATATACAAAAAAATTAATATTTCCTTTTCCATCTAAAAGGTCACTTTGGTTACTTTTTTCCCCTCAAAAGTCTCTTTTTCTTTGCACTTCCAGGCAAAAATTCAAATTTTCACGTAGAAATTGGTATTTTTCAAAATTCTTCTATAAAAAAATAAAAAAATAGATTTTTGATAGGTTGTTTGTTGTTTTGACGAAGGACTTTATCAAATGAAATTATTCACGTCTTTTCATGTTGATTTATCTTTGAAATGTTTGTAGGAAACTACAAAAAAATTGCCCTCGCCCCCAGAAAACTGTATAAATAATTTTCTCCTGAAAAAATTGAATTTTTGGTTACTTTTTGGTCATTTTGTGGTCACTTTTTGGTTACTTCTTCCTCAAAAAATGTTACTAAAAGTTACTTTTTTCTTCAAAACTTTCGCTATGATGCCTGCATTATATTACTTAAAAAAAATTTCCCTCGCTACACTTGGGGGTAATTTAAATTCTATCTCTTTTTTTTTTTTTTGGAAACGTACTTTTTAATTAGCTAAGTGTGATGAGAAAGGAATGCTATGATGCCCTCGACCTCGATGTTGAAAAGAAAGGGGAGGGAATACATGGAAGAGAATTCAAAATCAGTGGTCACGTTTTGGATACCCTCAATGAGGAAAAAGTGATGAAATTTTCAATTTTTGAATGTCTTATTTCACAAAAATTTTTGTCTTGCTTCACTTGGGCTCTTCAAATTGATACGATAATTATCTGAAAAAAAAAAGATTGATATTTTACCCTGCTTCATCTATAATTATTTTATTTATTGAGGCAAGCAGAAAAAATTCTGGGGACTTAGGTGGAATTTTTATAATTTGTAAATTTGAGGCACATGTTTTTCTGAGGGAGGGGAGAGAGGAGGAGCAATAAATTGTGAAGAAATTTTGACATTTTTAGCCCGGAAAAATCCGAATGTTCATTCGCATGATACGGTGGACATACGTAGACACCAGACATAATTTCTTTCATTTTTCAAAACTTTATAGTTCTACTCTAAAATAATGTTTCTTTTACCTGAAAATTTTTCTGTATTAAATTAAAGTTCTCAAATTTTTGTGCCGGAAGGGAGGAAATTCAAAAATTTTCAGTATCAGATTGAGTCGATATTTTGGCTGGAAAAAAGACATCTAAAAAAGTTGGAAAAATTAGTGATTTTTGAAAAAAAAAATTTGTTGGACACTATACTTTTATGTTGGTATTTCAAATCATTCTTCTTGTTATTTTTTTTATCGTATATACGCGGCTATTCGTTAATCGCGTGTAATCGTTTCTTTTTAATAAAAAAATATGTGGCTTCGGCCAAATTACTGTTTACGTACCCTCGAATTTTCGCGATCTTTTTTTTGTACCTTGTTGAACCTGATACGAATTGGTCAACGTTTTGAAATATCCTTTTTTAGGCTTAAATTACATTCGCGTAATTTAAGTCAAACGGTTGTAACTAAAAATTTGAATGAATAAATTCAATTAAAATAAAAACGTGCGTTCGTTACTAAAGGCTTCGTGCCATTTACTCATTCGTTGAGAAAGAAGTTACTTCGTGTTGAATTCGTTCCTGATTGGTGAATTTTCCTAGCTAGGAAAATTCTAACGCAAATTCTCGCCAAGAGTCAAAGTATCATCTCCGTGAAGACGATCCTTGTATCCCGGTGGATTACGCAAAAGGTACGATAGTTCTATTGTCGCGTCATTTTACAAAAGACTTCGTACAAACGATATCGTACGAAGAACAATCGTTAACGCTGTTATTATACGACAAGATATTGTCAAAAGCTTCGTGCATCGAAAAATATCGATAATTTTCCGACGATTTTCATCCGCTTTCCCGACGTCTCGGAAAATCCACGTGAAATTTTCCGACAGATAGGAAAAGCGCCGAAATTTTCATCTGCGATTTTTAGTAAATTTCGTCCAATCACGCGCCTCTATCAACTGAGAATCGATATTCTCTACACTTCTGTACAATTTTCGATTATAAGAACATTACGCGAAAAATTACCCCCTCTTCATGCTTTATGATGAATACCATTTATAAAAGGTCTAAAAAATTTCAAAAAATTGGTCTGGAAAACCAGGAAAAGTCAAGGAAAACCATATCTGAAATATTGTAAACATCCTGAAAAGGTCTGAAAAAGTTCGAAAAATTGAACTGTGAAATCTGGAGAAGTCGGGAAAAATCATTTCCGAAACATTATAGACAACCTGCCCAACCCCTGTTTTCAAAAATAAAAAATAATGTCAAATTCGCATTCTACATACAACCCCAAAAACGTATATTTTAATACATTTCGTATTGAAATATGCAGAATAATTTTCAATTTTCGTCCCTCTAGGCAGCGGCGTCGGAAGGTAGGATACAAGGGGTGCACTGCACCCCCAAAATTTCGGCAGGGGTGCAAAGTATCATTTGCACCGGGCCCCCCATTACATCAGATACAGGGTCATTCTTATTTAGCGCTCCAGTTTTGAAAAATCGTAGAAAAATTACATTTTATTTTTACGCCGCTTTCTTGGATGCACTGAGTGCCCAGAAGCGGGATATTTTTTATACTTGACATGCTGCGGCACCAGGGAACTCTCACTCGGCTCTATAATTGAATTAGTAAAAGCTATTACTTTGAACTTTTTCGAAAAAATGTACTTTTGGGGGGGGGCTTGATTTTTGAAAACAAGTTTTTGAAATTTTATGAAACACTTCACAGGTCTGCGTTGAGGGAGACCGAACAGGAACACGAATTACAACCTTCTAACATAATTCAATGACCATAAAAAGGTGAAATGTTCAATAAAATTCCAAAAACTTGTTGTTTTCAAAAATCACGCCCCCCAAAAAAGTACATTTTTTCGAAAATGTTCAAAGTAATAGCTTTTACTAATTCAATTATAGAGCCGAGTGAGAGTTCCCTGGTGCCGCGGCATGTCAAGTATAAAAAATATCCCGCTTCTGGGCACTCAGTGCAGCCAAGAAAGCGGCGTAAAAATAAAATGTAATTTTTCTACGATTTTTCAAAACTGGAGCGCTAAATAAGAATGACCCTGTATGAATTTTGAAAGCATATAAACAATGAAAAAAATGTATTTTTTGGGCATTAAACACCCAATTTTTTTAAAGCTTCGCCCTCGCTTCTCTCGGGCATAACAAAATCACAATTGTTTGAATTATTTGAGACAACAGGGCTGAAGAAGGTTGTTTTTGCCCCCCCCTCAAAAATCCTTCTGGTATTCCATGTCTTTGTACTCACTTTGCACCCACCCAAAAAAAAACTTCCGACGCCACTGCCTCTAGGGGTTCATCCCAACTTAAAAGTGAAAAAATCAACCCCAAATCCGTATTCTACGACCTCCAAAACATTTATATGCCTAAAATGACAGCGGGAAATTCGAATACTCGACTATCTCTCGAATTGAAAACATTTTTGAATACCTCCAGCAGCACTTTGCGGCGTTAACAATTCAAATTCGTCGCGCGAGAATATGGTAAAAGTGACGACAGCTTCGAAACTCGGTTCGATTGCGACTGTTAATTTTCATTCATAAATATGCAAAACGAGTTTACAAGTCGGAGTGACGTTTGACACCGGCGTGTAGCAAAATATTGTAAAACAAATCGTACTCTACGTGTAACTTTGTTAGCATACTACGAGAGCACACGTCGTCTGTCTGGAAAGAATTTCCGCTAAACTAAACCCATACGTAATAGGTACTCGTACATATACGTATAGGTGAGCCAAGGTTGACAGAAAAGATATTCTCGCATACGACAGACGTTTTTGCTCGACGACCAGCAAGAATAATCGTTTTAGAGAGAAAAGTTGAAAAGGAAATTGCGAATAATAAGTTTTACTCGAGCGAATAACGACGCCAAAGTCCGAAAGGGATGTCAGCTTTGGAGAGATTGAAGTCGCGCCCGGACCCGTTCAGCTGTTGACGTTTTGATGGACGGGAAAGTCATTAAATCGGCGGCTTGGAAAAACAATCGAGAAAAACATGCTGTTTAATATTACCGCACGTTTATACGGCTAACCGACCCTGGCCCCGACTACTCCTCGTCACCAGTCCGAAAGTTTATGCAGTGTACCCAGACCAGGGTCGACGGACACGATGGAAAATTCTCTTTCTTTACTCGACCAACAAGCCATCGCAATTAGCTGCGGTTTGTGTTTTTATACGTTCGAAAGACGAGACCGGAGTCCTGAGCTGACGTGAGAGCCTTCTTTATGTATGTACCTTCTCGTACACAAAGCTTTGCTCTTTGACTCGATATTCTGCGGTTTATTCGAACGCGTGTGAGTAACCGAATTAAATCGAAAACTTTTCCCCTTCCTTCTTTTTTCGTCGAGAATTTTTTAATTTTCTATGCATCCTGAGCCAATTTACCTGCATGCTCGTCGGAGGAGGAAAAAATCACGTTTTTAGAAAACCAAGACTCGAGCACAGGCGTAATTCAGGTTTCGTATTTCTCGTTCGTGCTGCCTTATTCGTTCGTACGGTATGAAAGAAAACCCCTATCATACTTTATAAAACGACAGCCTCGTTCGCGTTCGCTCGATTTCTTCTTATTTTAAAAGAACGGATGAGGAAAATTCGATAAATCACGTGTGCTTTTTTCATCTTTGAATCCCAAGCACAACCCCTTCCCCGCCAATTTACCATGCTTTTTACCCTTTCGTGTATCTTGTTTTGAAAATTGTGAATAGGCTTAAGAAAATTTATACTTTTGACAATCCTTTCGGCCATAAAAAGAATTACAAAAGACAAAATTCTCAAACACGAAATTTTTCCAGAAATATGTATGATTTTTGTAGGCACCTTGTGTATTTGGAGATTCGTTTTGATGGATTTGTTATTCCAAGTTATGGATACGAGTGTACGTAGATTTATAGAATGTTGAAACTCGTAGCTCAACTTCTGTAACTTGTTGCTGCCCTGTATCACGAGGTAAGCTCTACCCCGTGTAGGGAGCATATCGAAGTTTGTCATCAGATTAATGACGAGAGATTTTCGTGCCAAATTTTACGTTTGTTTGAACAGTTCGATTTGTCGATTGGATTTATTGAGATTAATTTTTGTTCGAGTGTGTTTACCTTGCGTTTTTTTCCCCTCGGTCGATTCATATCTCGCAATGAATATTTCGGCGGCTTTGGAATGTATATTTTCGTACGTGCGAAACTGCCGGAATTCCAGGCAGCTTAGAATTTGCTCTCGTACAATTTTTTCCAATGTACGGGAAAGGTCGTAGGTATTTGGAGATTATCGAACAGTGCTTCAAAAAAAAAAGAGAAATTCAATTCGCCAAATTCATTAAATCTAGATCGATTTTTATAATGAAAAAAGTTCAGATATTTTTCGATTCGACTTAAATTCACCTCGTTTCATTTCCTTTCGAGCCGTCAAATTTCCAACTTGAAAATTTCGTTCGCTGCTTGCAAAATGAACCCGCCCAACGAAACGAACTTATACACTCGCGAATAAAACGAATATAAGTGCTGTGAAAAAAAATCGTCTGCGGGCTGAAAATGATTTTTTTTTTGGTTTTTTCCCAGTGTTGCGAAATTAAAAAAGTTTCGAGATAATTTTAGAAAAATTTTATTCCCAATTTTTTCACATTTCCGTTGCGAAAATTTTAAATTTCGGGTGAAATTGCATCCTTCTGCGGAATTTCGTTGGATGTAGAAAATATATTAATTCCCCTTCCCTTCTTACCTGTTCGCTGTTTTGCTACCTACGCGATTTCTATTATGAATATTTGATTGTTTTTTCTACGTAAATGTAAAAGGTATATTGAAAATTTGAAGCGAAAATGTCGGCTGAAAAATTCAAATAATATGGTACAAAGAAATTATTATGAAATAATTTCGATAAGAATAATTTTTCAAAGAATCAGCAAAACCTTGCTGAAGAATCACTTAAACCTGAAGCCACATACTTAAATCCTATTTTCTTTTGACGTAGGTTGGAAAAATTTGTTGGAGAGGAGAGGGGAAGACACGTGAGGTTTGGAATTTTTTTCTTTGTTTGAAATTTTACTCCAGATGCCATTAACGAAATGAAAAAGGGGGTTTTCTTGAAGAAAGCGAAAGGTAATTCTGAAATTATTGTTTCGAAATGGGGAAATTGAAAACTTCGTGTATTTTCAATTTGTCTTTTTTTTGCTACTTTTGAGTGATATTAACAGTTTGCGAAAGTAATCGAAAAAATTGTGCAAAAAATAAAACATTTCATTCGAATTTTTTTTAAATGGGTTGATCAGCAATGTTTGAAAATCATGAAAAATATTATTGAAAATTAAAAATAAACAACTCAACAGGAACTTTTTCCAATTTTTTTCGATTCAGAGTGTAATTTTTCTTAATTTTTCCCACTGGAAACCCAAAGTTTTACCTTTCTAAAAAATCCACCAATTTTGCAAATTTTCCGAGACCGTTCTCATTTTTTGAATATAAAAAAAATGAAATTTTGTTATTGAAGAGAAATCTGTCTCCTTCCCCCTCAGATTCGGTCTTGCTATGTCTATTGAAATAGGTACGTTCATGTAATCATACAATTTTTCAAAGGATTGTCAAAAAGAGTATTTCTTATAAAATTTAAAAAAAATGATAATGATTTCAGAAGAGTGTCTAATCTACAAAATTATGTCAAAAATGACATTTTTTTTTGAACAATGATGAAATATTTTTAACGAAAACTCTTCAATGATGTCAAAATTGTGTTTTCAGTTAGAAAAGTTATGGTCGAGTTGAAAAATTTTTAACTTTGGTTTTTAAAGAAAATTTTTGTTTTTAGTTGGGAAAATAAGAAAAATCAAACTATAAGTAAAAAATATCAGGAAAAATTCCATTTCAGTCGGAAATTTTTTATTTTTATTTTTTGTGATAATTTTAAAAAATTTCATTTTTGAAAATTTTCTTCCATTATTACGAAGCCCTTTTCAACGACTTGATTTTTATTTTGTACTCAAAGAAGTCCAGGGGATAAGTACATTATTTTCAAAAGAAAAGTTTTACGTTTTTAGATGAAGATGTACCTACCGTAATGTGGGGCTGCTTTGAACGCCCTGGATTACTTTTAACGGACGTTTTTCTTCGGTTTAGCATCGTTTGGTGGCCAGAAATTTTTTTTTCCGAATGAACCAGTTCTACCAAGTAGAAGAACCCCTAATTGAGTTATCTTCATGATTCTCCCCCCCCCCCATCACAAATGTCAACAAAGCAGTATGGCTTGAAAAATCATGTTTTAAAAATTCTCAGCTTTAAAGCTCTACGAACTTTGATTTCAAAAATCGTATCTTGATTCTAAAAATCGGAAAATATTTTTAAATAATAGTCTGAACAATCCTCTATCAAAATACTCGAAGATTTCAAGTTTTCATGAAATTTCAATCCTGCTACAGACGTTTTCTTAATGGAGCTATTTTGAACGGTTCTAATTATTTCTAATAAGTAATTCGATTTTTTTTACAATTATACAATTTTTACCGATGTTTTAAAATTTTCAACAGTCAAAATTTTGACAAACTGTTGTAATAGGTAATTCAAAAAAACTATTTTTTGTTTCAATGCGACGATTTTTATTTTTTAAACTTTTTAATGGTCATAATTTTGGCAAATTTAAAAAAACCGCGTTTTTCTCGTTTTTTAAAAAAATTTATTGCCCATAAGTCGCATAAATATTGGACCATTTTTTAAATGAAATTTTGGATTTACTCTAATTAAGTTTCGAAAACGTTAAACTATTATGAAAGGTAGTGTTCAAAGTAGCTCCATGTCAGGGGCTACTTTGAACACTTTCTTTTTCGATAAGATACACCTAGACATATGAATGAAAAAAAAAAATAATAATAATGGAGCAAGAAGGTAAAGGAAGGGACAAGCAACAGATTTGTAACAACCATATTTCTGAAAATTCATTGCAAAAAATGGTAGGAGAGAAATTGTAGACCAAAGTTTGCAAAGCCGTTCAAAGTATAGCCAGAAATTTCTCATGGAGGGGGTCCGAAATTTCATAATTTTTTGAGGAATTCTGAGTCCCCCCCCCCCTAATCAAATTTCCTTTTACTATAAAAACACTAAACTCAAACTTTATAAAGTTCTCATGCGATTTGCATTGCACGTTTGAGAAAAAAAATTGATGAAAATGTAATTTTGGAACAAACAACTTATATAGGTATTAGGTACCTACTAATTATTTTGGCCTTAAAAACCAATAAAAATACCTAATAACAAATTCAAGAATTCAAATTGGCGTCGGAAGCTTTTTTTGGGAGGGTGCAAAATGAGTATGGAGACTTGGAATACCTATCAGAAGGGAACTATTTTTTGCATAGTTGATTCAAACAGTTTTTATAATTGTGATTTCTTTCATTCCCGAGCGAAACAAGGGCGAAACTGTGAGAAAATTTGATTTTTATTGCTTCAAAAAGGCAATTATTCCTGTAAGTTCCTGACGCCAAGGAGGGGGGGGGGGTCTCGAACCCCATTCCCGGTAGCTACGCCCCTGCTCATTACAGTAATGACAATGACATCATGTTAGTTTTAAAAAAAAACTTCGAAAAAATTGAACTTAGTATCGATTTGTGCTGTTGGAATTTAAAAAAATTGGATGTAAAAATGTCGAAGATGAAAAAACTTGGAAAAACGTTGAATGCCCTGAAAGAAAAAGTCGTGTAATTTTTTTTGATCAGATGGTCCCTTTTATTGAGCTAATTTCGAATTTTTGAGACCTGAAACCACCTCCAGTTGATTTGTAAGGGATTTTTTTACACAAAAATAACTAAAAAAAATTCTCACGCCTAAATCGTGAGATAAACCGACTTTTCTCTTATATTTATGCATCAAAATGTATTAGCTATCAAAGATACCTATCATCTGTGTAATCAATACGTAGCTATTTGTTGGGGTTAATAATTTTGATACAATGAAAATGAGTGAAAACGAAATAAACCTACATCTATGCGATTTCCTGGTTTTAGAGAGCTGATAGGGGGGTTCAGAGGAATCGGATGAAAAAACAAAACCAAACAATAGACACGTCACACGGTATTTTTCATGAGCACATCGACCCCCTAATGTTAAAACCGTCTAAGTGCCACTTTTTTCAAAATTGAGATTTTTATAATTTTAGATTCAGCGAATCAAGCTGCATCGATTAAAATATAAAAAACGTAACTTAAAATAATTTAAACCCTAAAAAAAAAAAGCGTTTAAAATTTGCAAAGTCCATAAGCGCAATGCAAATTTTGTTACGTTTTTCAGCTCTCCTGTAAAAAACGAAAAATGGCACTTAGACGGTTTTAACATTAGGGGGTCGACATATTCGAATTCAAAATTTAGTCAATTTCTTGGCGATTCAGTTTCTGAACATTCTAAATTGACAGGTAATTTCAAAGACCCGTCTGCACTTCTTCCGAACTTGATGAGAACTGGAAACGATGAATTCGTCGCTTGAAGAAGTCCATCTCGAGTGGGTCCTGTTATTCTACGATTATGTATATTCGAATGATGCCAGACTTGAAATTTTTCGATCAATTTGATTGGAGAATTTTTGCTATGCATTTTTATTGTGAGCTTTTTCGGATACCCTGAAGACCTCCTTTTTTCCAACGTTGATGGAAACCAGAAACAATGAATTCATCACCTAAAGAAGACCATCATTATCGTGAGGGTCCTGTTATTCTACGATCATGTACATTCGAATGGTAATAGACCAAGACTGACGACAGATTTAAAATTTTACAATTAAGTTAGTTACAAAATTTTTGCCAAGCATTTTAATTGTAATTTTTTTCGGACACCCTGAAGACCTCTTTTTTTTTCTTCAAAGTTGATGGTAACCGGAAATGATGAATTTGTAACCTGAAGAAGCCCATCTCGAATGGATCCTTCTTACTATCATGTACATTCGAATGGTATCAGAACAGGACTGATGCCAGATTTAAAATTTGTCAATTAAGTTGGTTAAATGATTTTTGCTATGCATTTTTATTGCAAGCTTTTTTTTTCGGATACCCTGAAGACCTCTTTTTTCTCCAAAGTTGATGGAAACCAGTAACAATGAATTCATCATCTAAAGAAGGCCATAGTTATCATGGGAGTCTTGTTATTCTACCATCATGTACAGTCGAATGGTGATAGACCACGAATGACACTAGAATTGAAATTTTTCAATTAAGTTGGTTAAATAATTTTTCCTACGCATTTTTATTTATTTTTTTTGGACACCCTGAAGACCACTTCTTGAACGCTATTTTCAGGCAAATTCTATGAAAAAAAATCACAAAAATTCATTTTTCTCAAAAACGTTTCAACCAATTTCGATAAAACTTAAAATCTCACAGGTTCAGCAATGCCCCAATAGCGCGACGTTTTCAAATTTTTCTCAAACCTCATAGTTTCGGAGTTTAATCGACCACAAATTTCATACATAAATATATATTTATATATATACAGGCATATTGCAGCGTTGCGAGACCCGTTTTGGATATCTCGCTATCCTTATTAGGCCCGATTTTACCTTGTGAGGCCCGAAATCGGGTCTCGCAACGTCATGCCATATAAAGTGGTTTTTCATGATGTATGCATACTCAGGAGTCTGTAGGCAGAGGGTCTCGCAAGGTCGTTTGTATATCTTTATATACAAATTACCTCGCCTCTCTGCACACAGCAACATTTGGAAACTTCAACCATGCGCCATTCAAATACGAATCAAGCTAAAGGGATGGCGCTTGCACAGTGAAATTCTGCTCAATTTCTAGTATTTTTTCCGCTCCACACATCGGCGGTATTACCCCACCCTTCAATTATGCCGATTTTTAAAGTTTCGGGCCTCACAGTGCCTGTATTATCTCCTTTTGCAAAACGGGTCTCGCAAGGTTAGTATGATCCATATATATATATATATAAGGAAAGGTGAAAATGAACGAATGGTACAGTTGTGTTCCAAATGACCCAAAACGCAAAGAAAACTCATCCCAGACCCCAAGTCTCACCGCGCCAACAAATTTAGTACCTGACTTTTCAAGAAAAGTCGGTAAAAGTGAAAAATGATTTTTTGGTCAGATGGTCCTTTTTACTTGACACTGTCACATACTTACTTCATTTTGAAAAAAGAGCTCTCGAGAACATAAGTGCTCCCAGGGGAGGAGCTCGGAAGGCTCGAGCCCCTCAAGCATGGCAAGGAGATTTTTTTTCATAAAAATGTCGAAGAAGAAAATGATTTTTTTAAAATTTCGCCCTCGCTTCGCACGGGCAATATTTTAGTAAATATTTTTTGAATAAACATACCAATACTTACCACTCTTTAAAATTGAATCAATTGAATTTGAAAAAATCCTGTCTTTTTTAATCAGTGATATAATATTCATTGAAAATTTGTGATTTTTCACCGATTTTTCAGTCAAAAATTACTCATTTCTCAGTCAATGTCCCATTTATCAGGAAAAGTCAGTAATTTTCACTAAAAAAAATCAGAAGATCTCGTCATTTTTCAATTTTTCTTCGCTCAAATCTGTAGGTATGTATTATCTGCCTACTAAAAATACCCTAACTACTCTAGCCCCACTGAAATAACAGGTTACTTCATTTTTTCTCGAAATCTGAGCCCTTCCCTCACCCAATTTCTGGGTGCACTTATGCTCGAGAATTATCATAGGTATCTAATAGGTTTAGGTACTTTTAGCTCTTGGGAAAATCAAACAACGGGGTAGTTCGTTGGAATAAAAAATTCTTTTTCAACACACGATGAAATCATCTATCAAGAAATTAGTGCCCTTATATTTCTCGACTCTGATCCAAACAAATTCTCGATTACCAATCTTCAAATCCATCGAACGATCAAAAACCTCCAATCCTCATCCGATCCCTTGACAAATTCATCACTTATTCACAACGCAGTAATTCTCTCAACTCCGAACGTTGAAAAACAGTAAAAAAAGACGCAGACTAACGATCTCATAAAAAAATCACATTTTCTTTGCTCCAAAAAAACAAACCGAAAGAGACACGATACCTATAGAGACCATACCAAAAATGTTTTAAAACTGGTACAGCTGCGTCATAAACTCCTGCAAAATTCTCAACTCCATCTATAAAAACTCGACTCGACTATGAAAATTTAACGACGAACTAGTGACTGGGCAAACGACTCGTTTAAAAAATTAATCAACTGTCAAAGTTCAACTTCAGCGTACCTAGAAGTTAAACCGAAGCTGTATGAATTTGACGAGTCAAATATATCTCTCGAGTTGTCGTCAGCTTGTCTAAAGCTTCTCTCCTCGGCTTCTTCCAGCACACACGATTTCTTCCTATTGGCTTGAAACTAATTACAGTTTCAATAATTGAATAAAGTTAATGTAACAGAAAATCGACTCGTTGGTGAAATTAGCAACTGCTTGCGAATGCGAAATGTTCGTATCTAATCGTACTACGTTTTGAATGCGAATCGAGCTTCTATATCGGTCCCGCATTCATATTGAAATTGTTCAGCAATTGCGTTGATTTGGTTATACATTCGAGATAATGCATACGAGGCGTTTTTGTTATAAAAGGCGACGAGAATTTCACCCAGATGATTATCGTGGTGAAATGCACGTCACCTATCGGGTATCCCATTGTCACAATTTCGATTCGGTTTGCTTTTCTAGTCGTCTAATCGTACTAGAAATTTTCGGAAATCCTACCTAGGTCTGCGTATCGGTTCGAAATGTCTGCGAATAACGAATCTACAAACGGTGCTCGGGTCGAAAGATAGAGAAACCGAGTTGTACGGTACAAACGAATACTACAAGAGGCAACGGAATAGCTTCGTTTATAATCTGGACACGTTTTCAACCTGCTGCGTACGTTTGGCGTTTTCCCTTTTGCCAATTTTCGTGTACGGATGGCATTTAAATGCGTGGATGAGACGAGCACGTCGCCTTGGTCGAGGGCCGGGAAGGGTTTGCAAATCGTCATACAGCCAGAATCCAGCCCAGAGAAACATCCGAGCGAGAACGAGCTTTTACTAGCGAGCTCGACTGTCACGGCGATCATCCCTTATCACAGGGTGTAGCCCGCGCTTGCCCCGCGAGCCTCTGTCGTCATCCATTAATTCATCATTGTGAACGCCGTCGTCGCCGCGACGTCGACGTTGTATCCGTTTCTACATCCATTATCTAGGTCTTATCACAGCCGCAGATAATGAATGAGGCATTTCCTAATGCTCTTATCTAGCAAAAGACTTCATTAAAGTGAAGGGAAATTAACGTCGTCGTAAAAGGAAAACTTTGCCCGTTTTCTTGGTACCCGAGCACGCAGGGTTCGTTTTCGTGAGAAATATTTTCGCATCTTTAAAACGCCTCTCGCCTCTTCGAAAGCTTTCTCGCGTCCGATGCCAACGGCCGAGCTTAATTATTACGATTACAACTTTCCGAGGTCCGTAGATCCCCTCAGGTCTCCCCTTTGGCTGGTTTTTTTACCCCATAACTCGAATTTAACCAAACGAGGCCCCCGGTTGTAATTGAAACTACCACAATGCTCCGCCATCGAATCAAAAATACCCCCTCTGTAAACTACGTATATTTTACGTTTAATAAGGGTTTTTTTTACAGCCCATAGCCATACTCGTAATCATTAAACCCATTAGTGGCAAGTTTTTGGAAGCTGTAAGCTCCGTTGTTTAATTTAATTGCACGCTAAATCGGTGCCAGTGATTTCACTTTTGTAATTCAACCCTTTTTCAGTATTTTCCTCCCCTGTGCCCCGCCATCCGAATGATACTCGTATCTCAAAGCTACACATTTCCAACCCACTCATCCCGCTGCCAGGTATAATTCTTTCAAAAACAAAAATTACTTTATTAAAATCGTTCTCTGAATTTTACCCTGTCCTGTCATCTTCTCCTCTTTATCGTTTCCTTTACCTTTTTTAACCTTTACCTCCATGTAAGAAGTTCTTTTTTACCTTTTCCTCGCTGGAAAGAAAAACCTTGAATTTTCAAACGCAGTAATGAAAAACATCGTGGTTTTCACTTTCCACTCGATAGAGTATGCTTTGAAATTATTATATTGTTTTTTTTTTAAACGAAAGAAAAAATTAAGGTGTAAACTTTTCTCTTTTCTGACTAGGTTTTTGTATCCGAAAGATGTTATTTTGCGGTGAGGTATTTTTTTTACGTGCGGGCGTTTTTAAAAATTGATACTTTTTGAAAGTTTTTTTCCTTTTGTTTCTTTTTTGCGCGGAGAAATGGTCGGATTGGTACCCTCGCCGTGGTCTTGGTGCTTGCTTTTGTTTAAATTAATTTATTCTTTTTAAGTTCCTTTTTCCAAGGGGTGGGTATCATTTTTTCTTCTATTGTAATTTACGAAGATATAATTTTGAAAAATTCTTTCGCAAGTTTTTCAATTATCGAAGAATTCGAATAATTTTCATATTTTAAAGTTTCGACTCGATCGAGCAATAAATGTGCGGATGCTTTTTTGTATATTTAATTAAAAATTTAAAAAAAACAAGCGTGGGTAGATGAGTGATAAGGCACATTTTTTTTTTTAATTTGAGAAGAGGAATTGAAAAAAAATTGTTCAGAAATTTTAGGTTTTTGACTTGAACCCCCCTCCCCCTCCACTTATGCCATCGCCAAAATGGATTTAAAATTTTAAATTTTTTCAAATAATTTTTAAACCCGCTTTGTGAGCTTGTATTTTGTTACTTTATTTGGGTTTGTAAATTTTACTATAATTTTAAAATAGGTTAAAAATTCATTAAAAAATGTGTACAAAATTTTCTGGTGGCTCTGAAACGTCTCGAATTCACTTTTAATCGATTCGGCAGGTCAAAAATAGGATATGTACCAAATTTCAGATTCTTTCGTTGATTAATTTTCATATTTTGCAGGGCGATGAAGTAATTATGTAACTTCACGAATTCGCCAAAATTCGAGAAATGGACTTCAACTCCTGAAATTTTGGATATGGGGTTATTTTATGTTGCACTTTTGATTTATTTTTGTTTGGGCTCAAAATTTTACTTTTAGGAGGGATATTTCCCTTGCGAGGTTAAATCACGGCCCGATCAATCTTGAAAATAAAAACAACCTGCTTTTCCCAATATTTTTGGGTGGTAAAATTAGAATTTTTCACTCAATATGACCTAACTCGAATTGTAATTTTTTTCAATTTTCTCTCAATCAAGCATTTCTGGCTGAATTTTCAAATTTTGAATAACGCTTAGAAAAACAAAATCGACGTCGGATTCGTGTTTAACGACCTCAGATCAGTCAGGAACATACTTCATATTGCCCTGATAAGCAATATTTTTTTGAAAATTTTATTAAATATTTTAAAAAGAACCTCATCTGGATGATGGAGATTCAATTTGAAATTAAATTATTGGTAGTTTTGAAAAAGTTACACAAAAATGTTCATGTGGCTACTGGCTAGTTATATAAAAAAAAAACAACAAAAAAAACAGGGAATAGGAGTCAGCCAAATAGTTGACTCCTGACTCCGGCTTGACTCCAGAGTCAAACTCCTATCCTGACTCCTGACTCCACCTCGCCTCCAGAGTCCAACTCACACCCTGACTCCTGAATCCACCTTGACTCCTGACTCCGGCTCGACTCCGGAGTCGACTCCTATTCCCTGTAAAAAAAGTGATCTGCAGAGTTATAAAGTTCTGAATTTTTTTTTGAAAAAACTTGATGAAAAATGAAAAATAAGTAAAACTTTTTTTTTAAATTTCATACAAATGGTGCCTAATTTTTTTAGAGAAAGGTAATTTTTACCAAAAAGAAATGATGTTTGAAAAAACAGAAAAACAATAACAAAACGTATTTTTGGAATGAAGTGAACCCATTTTCAAAATTTAAAAAAAAACGTCATTTTTTTCGATTATGAACATTTTGAATGAAACTGTAATGTTTACACAGTTTTTCAGTTTTTTTTTTCATTTCAACAAAATCTTATTTTTTTCTATTGTTCTTGGTATTTTTTTATTTTTTATTTTGATGTTAATTTTTGCTTTATAATGTGTTTTTTTTTTGGGGGGGGGCTTTCTAAAAAAACTAGAAACTCGATTTTTAGCTGCTAAAATGAATTTCCAGATCTTTTAGAAAAATTAAAAAATACTACAGGAAATGAAAATCTGTTTGGAAACTTTGAAATGGTTAGAAATGTGTGTTAAATAAAGATGTAATTTCCATCAATTTCAATTGAAAAAGTGTATTTCTTCAAAACATTTAAAAATGTTTGATTTAATAGATTCAAGGGCAGAAAGTACAAAAAATTTTCTTCAAAAGCACTTTTAAACTCACAAATAACCCATTTTCCCAACATTTCTATCATCAAGAGGGGTCTAAATTCTACTAACCGCTTCTTAACCACTTCTCGACTGATCATGAAAAATTGTTCGAATGTTGTTTAAAAATTATACAAAAACGTCAAAAACTATTGAAAACTCCAGAAATTATGTATAAAAATGTTTAGAAAAATGTGAGAATCGCATCAAAATTACACAAAATTGGACCAAAATCACACGAAATGTCGAAAAAAATTACAATATCAACAGAATAATGCAACATGACAAAATCTTATATTAAAAAAATATTCTCCACCTTAAAATCGAAAAACAGCCATTCAATTAATCAAAAAATGATTTTTCATTTGAATCAAAGTACATTATTTTCTTGATTAAAGACCTTATGGTACCTAATTGATTTAAATTTTCAAAAATGAAATTTGTCTCTATTGATCTGTAAACCATTCTTTAAATAGTACCAAAACTACACTACTAAAAAAAATTATGTTTGCAATAAAAAATCACAATCTAGCATTCTTTAGTCCAGTCAGTTTAGGAGTTGACCCCCCCCCCCCAATTAAATCCTGAGTTTTTTTCGCGTTTTACGTTCCTGATGGTCCACTACACAATATACTAAAATGGACACCTGGACACCCCCACACCCCTCCGCTACCCCCGGGGGAGGGGTAAATGTCTGTTAAAAATCGGGTTTTCGTGAATATCTCCTCAAATAAGCCTCAAAATTTAAAAATAGTTATGAATAATCTTTTTCTACGTGTAATTTCCTATCAAAAGGTTTTTTTGTTTTTTCAAAAACACTCACTTCCTTGACCGAAAATTAAGGATAAAAAGCACCTATTTTTCAACAATTTACAACATTTTTGGAAAAAATCGAAACTTTTGTGAAAATCTCCTCAAATAAGCCTGAAAATGGAAAAATGGTTATGAACATTCATGTTCTACGTGTAATTTCCTATCAGACAGGTTCGTTTTTTTTTCGAAAACACCCACTTCTTAGCCCAAAAATTAAGGGTGAAAACGCCTATTTTTCCAATGTTTACAGTATTTTTGGAAATGATGGAAATACGAAGTTGAAAGTACCCAAAATTATATCAATGAAGAGTAATTTTTTATACATGTTGGTGGGGTATTCCAAAAAAACACCGCAAGAATTTCAACCCCTACCGTTAATTATAAGGGAGGTTTACGGGCGCATATTTTTGCTAAATTCCCGTCACTGCGGATCTTTCATCAACCCGAAATATAGGTGTCGAAAAAAATATTTCACGTTTTTCTCACCCGATCGAACTCCGGGCTTTCTAATTCCACAGCTTGATTACATCGTAATACATCATAGCTTCGGTCAAACTATATGTGATAACGGTTACGTCGGAAAAGCTCGAAAAGAGAACTTTTTTTCGGGCCAACCAATACAATCAATTATGATTAATGTTCGCTTCGTAACGATCTCATTTCGACATGTTGAAAGTTCCAGTGGAAAAAAAGTTCACTCGCGGAAATGAAAAAGCCAGAAAAGAAAAATCGTGCCTTTGCGCGGCGGCATGAAGTTTAAACAAAAGCACGCCGCCGAGATTTATTAATAAAACAAAAATAAACCTCGTGCAAATGTTTTAATAATGGCGAAGGCGTTTGGTATTCAAAACTAAATATTTTAAGACGCGATCCTCCCTCGCTGTGAGCTTTGTTCATTCGTGATGATAACCGAGAAGACGAGAATTATTAAAACGAGATTTTCCCCAATCGTCGCCTTCATCGTTTTACCGAGTGTACTTTTTTCCCCCTTAGAGTCGAGTTCCTTTGTGTACTCGGATTTAGGCCAAGACGACGGTATATTTTAACAAGACTCCGGTACATGTACGATTATAATTTACTCGATTTTCGCCGATCCAATGTTCCGATATTCGATTTTTACCCCGTATCGACGGAGACGAACAAATGGTGGAATTTGAATCCCGAGGCGACACGGTTTTCGCATTAAATCAATTTTACACCGAACCGAAAAAGCCTGTAAACATGGAAAAGGTACCATATATTCGTTTTAAATTAACTGACAAAAATAGGTGCTTACGTAGACGCGAATCTCTCGCGCGTCATCGTCTCCCCCTTTTTCCCAGAGACGAAACGCGAATTTAAAGGTATGCTACGTCTACGCTGGCGAACTTTTTGTTTCCCTCGAAATCCCGACACGAGTTTTACAACGGCTCGGAAAATGCTTAATTAATCGGATCCTCGTTATCAAATTAAACGTTGGGGTTTTTCGAACTGATAATTTGTCCGAAAGAAACCATCGCGAAACCTTTCGAGTTTGGATTTTTTTTCAACAGGTGGTACAGCCGAATAGAAATTACCACGTTTGTATAATTCAGGTGTACGGTATTTTGTTCCAGGTTTCTTCCTTTTTTCTCATCGTAAAAGTTTCCAGTCTAACGGAATTTAATTTTTTTCCTCGTCTTTTTTACCTTTTTTTTTTCCTCGAGCATTATTTTCGAAACGAAATTGATGGAAAGTTACAAGAACATAGAATCAGATATTTCGGTATTTTTCCAAGTCTCGATATCCTTTAAAACCGGCGGCTAATTTTAATTATTCCCTTCTACCCATCTCACCATTTGATTTGGAATTAGGCAACCAAGTAACAAGAGAATACGAACGAGATATTTACTTCTGATCTCCGAGTCTTAGAAACAAATTCGAATTACAAAAATGAAACGATGTTTATTTCAAAAAACGAGCAATCTTAACGTAATCATCAGTCAACACAACATCAAGAAATTATAAATAACTCGAAATAAACCTTTTACATGAAAGCGTTCGTAGCTATTTCGAGACCCGAAAGAAAGAGACGAAAGCTTTGCTAAATCCGATGATGAAAAAATTTCCACCAGGATAATTTCGATGTTACAAACAAACCGAAAAAAATTAATCCAAAAGACTTCCGCACGTTTTCTTTCTCCTTTATAATATTTTCTAAAAGGTTCGTAATTATGAAGCACAAAAAATAAGAGAAAGTTCAGTTCACTTTGCAGAAGTAAAACGTGAAATAGAATTTTATGATTATGACGTCGCATCGTGTGGCGGAGGAAAACGATGCCGGGGGGTACGTGAAGAAGAAAACTTTGTCGAATGAACTTTCAGAATTACGTCAGAGGTGTCTGAAAAATTATCAGATGAAGTACGAGCGAGGACAACTGTAAAGAAATAATTTTTAGTAAGTTGAGGAAAGCTTCCCGTAATTCGTGTGATCGAAGGGGTTCATAAAAGTACCTATCTACCTATATAACTTCGTAATCTGGGTTTTAGCAGGTGGAGCATTTGAAACACACAATTTTTATACTTTTTTCAATTTCCAGTTGAAAAATTTTGTCATAAAAACATAAATATGAAGAAATGTAATGAAATGTGGGGGGGGGGGTGTCCGTCGATGGAGTCTCTTTAAACATCAAGCCAACTGTCTTATCACTTCCTCCATTTCTGCTCACAATAAAAATCAATTGCTTCAAAGCCTATGAATTTCCTGAATTCTTAAGCACATTTTGATTTTGCCAGTAGAGAGAAGGAGGATCAACAATGCATACATTTTTCGTTCTTTTGATTTACTCCCAAGAAAACAAAATTGTAAAAAAATGAAATTACTAACAAAGGAACCACTCGTGGCGTGCATCTCTGATTTGAAGAGGATAAAATTTTTGGCAAAAATATTCTTCTAAAACTTCTGAACTAAAATTTCATCTTCTAAAATTGATTTTTCAATTTTTGGTATTTTTGTTAAAATTATAATTTTTCATGGAATCAAAAATAAAGGGGCTAAAGGTCATTCAAAATTGAGAAAATTAAAAATTTTTAAAGCCCATTCATTTTGAGTAACCTGTAGCCCTTCAATTTTGATGTTAGGCAAAAAGTCTACGGAACAAATTTTTTTTCAGTTTTGAAAATAGGTTCTATCCATTCCCTTGATTAATTTATATTTTTTTAGAAATTTTTTTGAACATTTTTTTTTGTAGTCTCTTCAATTTTAGAGTACCTACTTACATATTTACCACTATTGATGCTGACGACTTGAAGTTTCCAGTTTTTACGATCACAGAAAAATTTATAAAACCATTCACAAAAAGTAAAGTCAAGAGAGATACTTAAAAGGGGGGGGGGGTCAAAATATTTCCAATGAAACCTTTTCCTTTCTCATATTATTTTTTGAACATTTTTTACTCAAGTTGAATGAAAAAATAAAATTTGATATCAACTAATGAACAATTTATTTTCTTTCTTTGTTTCAGGTGAGTTACAAATAATTCGTATAATTTTCCTCGTTGGTTAGAATGAGAAATATGAAAAAGTAAGTCGTTAATTATTCCATTTCATGATTTTTCGAAAAAAACTGCATTTTACTGGGTAATTATTGAATGGCATGAGATAATTTTTATAATTTTATAACTTATTTTTCAAAATCATGCTATTTTTAAATGTTTTTTATTTGAACCTCTGCTTTTGGATCTTCTGGCATTGGTCGGTGTTGTAATGTAATCACTAATCACTTGCATGTTTCGCCCCTTCTGAAGAAAATCGTGTTTATTTTACTATTCATATACTCGTAGTTTTAGGAAGAAAAATTATGGAGGGAGAGAGACTTGAAATGATGGCAAGAAAGTAGTTTGAAATTGAAAAAAAAAATGCAATTGAATTTCTGTGATGGATTTAAGCGGTAGAACAGTGAATTCTGGAGGAAAAAACCCCCAATAGAAAATTGTTTTTCTTTGACCCTATACCTCATCAGTCATCACTTCCTGTCCTGGGGTGGGGGGAGGGGTAACTTCAGGATTTTCCCGAATAATAATAAAATACCTAAATTTTGGTCTTTGTATTCTTGATTCATACTCTTCAATGTAATTTTTCATCCCAAAACTTAAATTTTTAACGAAATGAAAATTTTAATTTCAGAATCATTACGTAATATCCGATTGTAATCTTGTGGTTCAAAAAATGTTGATGAAAAAAAACTAAAAAAATATCTTTTTGAAGTTTATTTAGGTACTTGAACTTGGTTTTATGAGGAGAAGGGGGGGGGGGAGAAAACCCAAAAAACAAACTATAATAAACTTCTAAATTTCGAAAAATCCGTTTTTTAAAATTTTAAATCAGGAATTTTCATTTTTATTTCTTAATTTGTAAAGAAATTTGCGTCGGTGAGTTTGCTACTTGCAAGACCATTATTTATTTTTTTAGTTTAGTATGTTTGTCTCATCTCCGAAACCAAAATTGATGGCGAAATTTTAATCTCAAATTATCATTCTGCAATAAATTCTGTATACAGGGTGGTATTTTGCTTAGTACGAACTCAGAATTTTAAAATTTTCGTCACTTTGAAAAATTATTTTTAAAAATGGGGAAGATTTGTAATTGAACAGAAGTGTTTTTACGTGAGGGTTTCATTTGGTGATGTTTACGGTTTAGATATTCTTTTGGAAGCTTTTTGTTGCTTTCAATTCCTCAACGGAGCCGTCTATCATTTTTGAAAATTTTAGAAAATTATATAGGTTGGGACGAATATTTTGTTTTGAAAAATGAAGCGATGAGAATTTTTTTTATTACTTATCTCGTTATCAATTTTTCATTTCGAAGGTAGCCAAATGTTGATGAAAAAAAAAACTAAAAAAAATATGTTTTTGAAGTTTATTTAGATACTTGAACTTGGTTTTGTGAGGAGAAGGTGGGGGGGGGGAGAAAATCTCCAAAAAAACGATAATAAACTTCTAAATTTCGAAAAATTTGTTTTTTAAAATTTTAAATCAGGAATTTTCATTTTTATTTCTTAATTTGTACCTTGCTCTGAGGTTGAAGTCAGAACGATCTTCGTTGAAATTCAATTTGAGTGTGGCGATTTTTTGAGAGGGGGACATGAGCACACCCAGAAATTGTGTAAGGGAAGGGTTCAGATTTTGAGAAAAAATAAGGGGGTCAAAATTGAATGAAAAAATGAAGTAACCTGTTATTTCAGTGGGGCTGGAGTAGTTGGGGCATTTTCAGTAGGCAGATAATAATTATATACCTATTGATTTGAACGAAGAAAAATTGAAAAATGACGAGATTTTCTGATTTTTTTTTAGTCAAAATTACTGATTTTTTCTGATAAATTGGATATTGACTGAGAAATTGGTAATTTTTGACCGAAAAATCGATGAAAAATTACAAATTTCCAATGAAAATTATTTTACTGATTAAAAAAGACAGAATTTTTGCAAATTCAACTGATTCAATTTTAGAGAGTGGTATGTTTATTTAAAAGTAGTTACTAAAATATTGCTCGAGCGATTTTTTTTAAAAATCTTACTCTTCTTTGACATTTTTATAATAAAAAATCTCCTTCCCGAGAGGGGGGGCTCGAGCCTCCCGGGTGGGCCCTGGGAGGGGAGAATCCAGACCTTTTTGATTGTTGAATCTCTTCTCATCTGTGTTGAACTTTTTCTTGAAGAATTATTACTACATGCTGATGCTGATGGTAATGGTAGAGAGAAGAAATGATTCAGATTTGTTTTAGTCAAGTGAGGGTACTGCTTGTTCATTCATCTGTGTGTACTCTCATGATTGATAGGTAGGCTAAAAGTTGAAAATTTTTTGACTTTTTTTTTTTTTCTTAGGTATATTATGAAATGTTTTCTACTTTTTTGACTCAAATAATTTTTTTTTCAATTTTTCTCGCTGAAAGTTATGTAGGTATCTTTGCCAATTTTTCACGAAAACTTGATCGAGTAAACATAATTTTTCTAACCTAAAACTATAATTTTGAATCGCAAAGGACATATTGCCCCTATTTTCGACCTGATTTATGAAATTCAGTATCTTCTTCCTTCTTCCGTTTTGCCGATACAACTTCTCCAATCTGTACGTAAACTTTAAATCATCTCGAGAATTTCACGGTACCGCAAGCGAATTTCAAATCCCTATACAATTTCGCCCGCCGAACAAAACAAAAATACACCTACCGGCATTAAAAAACTTTCTAATTGCCCAACATCGCAGCCCCTGTCACCAAAAAGTTATGCAAATTATCGTACACGAGTGTAACCAGCATAAGACACACGTACACGTACCTATTTCGCCTTTAAATCTTAGAATCGGCGAAGTTTGCCGACACTGGCGTACTTTAGGTTGCAGCATCGCCATATGGAAGGAAACAAATTACAACCAAAACAGCCAGTATGTTGGTAGAAAATTATCTCGTCTCGAATAATTCCACAGCAGCGAGTTCGGTACGGCAAGCGTAGTGATACTCTTCCGTACCGACTCTCTCGCTGTATCGGTCCATTTGTTATACGCGTAATTGAATTGTAAGAGCTCTGGCAATATCGTACCGTCGATCGGATCAGAAAAAAAGGAAAAAAATTATAAAAAGGTTCGATTTTAATTAAAAGCAAAACAAAAAAAAGGAACGGGGAAAGTTTGAAAAAATAAACAATCCATCAAAGTCGCGAAAAAAACGAGATGGTTTTAGCGGTACGCGCGAGACGGGTTTTTTATTTCATTTTCATTATTTGCACGATCTCTTGCGCCGAGTGTACCATTGGACGGCGTGTTAGTTTATCGGAAAACGTCGTTTGTGTGTAAAAAAAAACACTAAAACAGAGTTAACTAAATAATAATAATGAAAAAAAACCATCGGGTAGGAAAAAAGAAACCCCTATCGAGTGGCTGTGCTGATATGAAGAAAGCTGCTGCGAAATATGACTGGTGCGGCGTAATGTGGGGCAAAGGGGGACTCGTTATTTCCATTAGATAAGGGCCGCAGGTTTATCTCGGGATGCGCCGTGTTGCGAGTATATTGATCGGACGGAGTCGGGAGTTCCCTCAAGTTTTTCCTCTATTTCGCATTTTGCATGTCACCTCTTTTCCAAGCCGGTCTCGGGTACCTTTCGAATATTTGGGTTTACCGGACGGCTCCGGCTTCGCAGGTATCACGCCGGATGATTTTGTTCTTGGCGAGGAGATAAAAAATAAAGTAAGATTTTAACGGTGTTTGCATAAAGCCGAAATGCCAACTTTATCCTCGATATCGTCGACGCCATTCTTCGTTTTTATCATATCGAGCTTTTTCCCACCTTTCCAACGTTCTCGTTGCTATTATACGAAATTGTATCTATATCTGCGTGCAATCGCTTATGCGGTGGTTTAAAAATAACTCGAAATTTTTCTCTTCTCGACAGACGAGCAATTCGGGCCGATTTATTTCGTTTTCGCTTCGCTGGCGTCAATATACGAATGTCTTTTGTAAACAAACTGCGCTAGATGTAGATACAGATACGAACCAAAGGACGCCGAAATTGGGCGATTTTTATTTCAAATTAAAATTTTCAACTTTTCACCCACGCTCGACGACGTTCAGCTTGTCTGCACAGCACATCGGATATTCTCGGGCTGACATTCGTCCTACTTTTTCGAAACTTTTTTCCAGCGTATTTTACATCCAAATACCCGGCTTGGCGTATCATATCCATTGTCTACCCTGCTGGCCTTATTCAATGACAATATAATTCAACCTAAGGCGAGCTTATCGAAGGATTTTTCTCCATCTGTATTTTGAAAATAATATTCAACGTCGTTGCGTGTATTGATTTGCAATTTCGTAAATTTTTTCACTAAAAAGATATTACATTTTGGAACTTTCGATACCTTTCCGCCCACTGTTTTGCCATTTAAACAATCGAAAGCGGAATTTTCGTCCTTTTTTTTCTCTATCTCTTTATGTCATTTTTTGTTTAAATTTCCCGGGTATAGATTTGTTTTACGAGTTTTCGAGTGGGTGTAGCATAAAATGGAGAAATTCCCAGAACCGGGGCTCGGGGCATTTACTCGTAATGGAATTTTTATTGAAAGTTTTATTCGAAAAATTACCATTATCGTTTTGTAAATAGTTTTGTTTTGTTGGAGGTATTAAGCTTTGGGAAATTTTTTCAAACTGTGTGGTTGTTTTCTTTGGGCGATTTTTGAAAAGTATTTTAAAAAGATGATGGGATTTTAATATTTGCCGGAAATCGTGTTAGTCTGGAAAATTAACTGGATGCTATTATTTTTTTTAGAATTGAATCTGAGTAAAATATGGGTTGTTTTGATGAAGTTTCAAAAATCGAAAGGGTCAATAATCGGCCAGAAATTGTTCATTCAAATACCTAAAACTGTCCGAATTTTAATTTCTTAACAAAATTCAAAGCTAATTACACAGGTCGACATATTTAAGCTTTTGAAATGCGGTTTGAAGTTTAATGGATGATTTTTATAGTATTTTTCGCCCTGATCACGAGAAAAATAGCAAAAAAATTCCATCACCCAAGGATTTCTTACAATTTGAATTTTTTGTTGAATATTTTTTTTACACTTTTTGTTGATTTTGACCCTTTTGGTCTATTTTCTAAGCAATGGAAGGGGCGCAACGAAAAAAATGAATAGAACATAAATTGTAAAGCGTAAAATGTTCTTTCTGTAGAGTCCACTTAGTTTTTTCCTTAGTTTTTGAGATACTTTCAATTGAAAGAAAAACTCGAATTTTCAAATTTAAACTAAAATGTCTCGAAAGTTAAGCCATAGCTAAGCCAGCTATGAAAAAAACTAATTGAACTCTACAAAAATAAAATTTTATGCTCTACACTTTATGTTCTATTCATTTTTTTCAAAAGTTATCAAAAACTGTTGAAAAAAAGTGCAACAAGAAAATCAGATTGTGAAAAATTCTTGGGCGATGAATTTTTTCACCATTTTTTTTCGTAACCAGCGAGAAAAATACTATAAAAATCACCCATTACATTTCAAACAGCATTTTCTATGCCGACCTATGGAAATTCTGGAAAGAATAGACATTTTTTTGGAGTTTCCGGAACGTCATTTAGAATTTTTTTTGGAAATTCTGGAGAGATAAGGAAAGATTTTGGGAGTCACCAGAATGACGTAAAAACATTTTTAAAACACTGGAAAGATATGAAAAATTTTCTGGAGGCTCCAAAATGGCTGGAAAATATTTTCATCGTATCTTGAAATTGATAAAATATTTCTAACTCTATTTTGAATGTACTTACAGATTTAATTTAGATAATTTTGAAATTTTTTTGAAATTTCTAGAGTTTTATAAAATATTTTTTGGAGGCTCCAGAATGACGAAATACGTCTCAATTGCGTCTAAAAGTTGATATTTTGTCTACAATCTGAGTTTAGCTGTATTAACTAGTTTGATTTAATTTTTGGAAGTTTCTAATAATTCTGGATAAATGTGGAAATATTTTTAGAGGTCCTGAAATTATTGAAAGAGGGTTTATTGCATTTGGATGCTTTTGCTCTTTACAATTTTATTTTTAAATTTATAAATTAATTTCACTTTATCTAAGAAAATTTCTAGAAATTCTAGAATTGTGTGCAAAATTTACTAAAGGCTCCAGAATGACTGATAAGTACATTTATTATGTATAATTTTTTTATAAAATGTTTTCAACTTCACTTTTATATGAACCGATTCATTCTACTTCATTTAAGGAATATTTTGGAAATTCTAGAGAAGCATGAAAAATCTTTCTGAGTCTCCATAATGACTAGAAAATGTGGTGTAATGTTTTTAATCTCATTTTCAAATATTCAAATTGATTTCAGCCGTTTCAGCTCATGTAGGAAATTTTTTGGAAGTTCTGGAGAAATATGAAAAATTTTTGAAGGCTCCAGAATGACTGGAGATATCTTAGTTACTCTTGAAATATGGTTTCTTGTTGTCTCTAATATATTCAAGAAAACATTTGAAATTTCTTGACTAATACGAAAATTATTCTGAAGATTTCACAGTGCCAAGAAATTATTAAATTATTGAATCTGAAATTTCATACCATCTGAAACCTTTATTTCATATGTGTAAATTGATTGTACTGTATTTTAAAAAATTTAGGAAAAATTCTGAAGAGTTATGGAAAATCTGTTGGAGAATCTAACGCTAAAAAATTGTATTTATTCAGTTTAAAATTCAGTTTTAACTGTATGAATTTATTTCAATGAATTTTAAAGAAATTGAGAACACTGGAAAAATTGGTAAAATTTTCAAAAGACATAGGTACCTACCAAAATGACTCGAAATATGTTTTCGTTTAATTTTATTTATCAAAGATATGTATGTTTGAGATTTGAATTTCAGCTGCATAAATTGATTTAATTTCTTTCAGGAAAAATTTTGGAAGATTTAATCTATAAAAAAATTCACAACGACTGAATTCTCGTTCAATTTTGTATTCATGATCTATAACGTTTGTAATATAAATTTCAATCGAACAGAATATTTTATTCCTGATTCAAAAAATTTGATATTGCTGAAAAAATTTGGAAATTTTTTTCGATTTTCTGGAACAAAGTTTGATAGTAATATGTATGTACGTTCAGGCTCTGCATGACCGGTGGTCAGTTTTTATTTTATTTTTGACAATGTTGCACCAACTCAAACTTACTGAAACCTTTGTGGTATAATCAACACTAAATAACACACTTTCTGAAAAAAAAAAAAAGGTGATTGTACCTCTGAAACTTTTTTCCAAAATGGCCGCTCAAAGTTTTTAAAACGCCATAACTCGACGAAAAATGGGTAGTGTTTCTCTGACCCTCTAGATTCAATTTTTTAAAAATACGAAATTTTTATCTAAATTTGGCGAAAAACGAAAAAATAAAGTTTAAAAAACACATTTTGGCCCCTCCCCCCGAAAATACTCTGGGGGTCCAAAATTTTGTCTGCATTTTTTCTCATCATGACTCAACTTTTGGGGTAGGTTTCATCAAAATCCCTTTCCAGGGCCAAAACGCCATACTTATCCTGCTATACCCTTTATAACTTTAATTTTTTTTCAGTTTAGAAATTAGAAATTCGTTAATTTTTAAAATGTGTTTTTTTGCTTGAGAAACACAAGGAATTGTAAAATATTCGCATAAATACTCCATTTTAAAAAGCCTCTGATTTTTTTTCTGCCGTGGGAGGAAAAAAAGAAGGAAGAAGGAAATCGATCACGTGGCGAAAACGAACCTCATTCATTTAAAACTCCATGTACAAAATTAGATAGGTATTTTTTCCATCATCTCTCTTTATTTCTTCTACGATTCATCAAGTTCATTTTGAAAATACTTGGAAATTATTCTAACGAGTCTCTTTTTATGCCTCCCACATGCTAATTACGGTACTTGTTGCCTTTCAGCTTGGAATTAGAAATTCAGGTCATTGCTGCTGCTTCCCCTCATTCTTCCCGCCCCTTTGAAAAAATAAATGTTACGATTTTCCTAAAAAATTATACCGTCAAAACGAGGAAAAATAACGCCAAATGATCAATTGTATAGGAAAATATAACTTGACAAAATTACCCGAATTTTCGTTATCAATATATTCGTACGACAATTTCCTCTAAATTGTCAACTTTTCTGCTTCCTTTGCGTATCTAACGTCTTCCATAATAATTTTGATTGCGCATTCGAGCTTGATTTAGTTACACATCGGAGACATTTTTTTCTTCGCGACGACTGACGAATAAAATCGAATATTTCGCTCGGCTTTCTTTCAATAGACTCTTTAATTATTGAAGAAGAAGAAAACGAGGCGACAAAAAATACACTATAGGAAAGCTCAAGAGAGAGAAATGGTAAAAAAAAGCTAAAGTAAGAGAGAAAAATAGCAAATAAAAAAGTTCGCTTTTTTTATAATTCAAAAGCGCAACTCGATGGAAGAGTAGAAAAACAATAAAAAATGCTTCAGATGTCTGCGCCATCTGTAAAAGTTCTCAGTGTAAGGACGCGAGTAATAAGTATTTTTTTAAAAAAGACAAAACTTATACAATAATGTTTTATGCGACGGCAGCGGTGGTTTGTTAAAAATGAATTCGTTTCGCGAAATGAAATTGAAATCGGACCGGCGAACCGGAGTAGAAATTTATCCAAGTTGTGGCATTTTAGTTTGCACAAAATGTTTGATCGAATTGGGGTAGTTTTAATTTCGGCGTTGGTAAATCGAAGCACGATCGAATTTGTAATTTTTTTCCTTTTGCCCGGTCGCGAAAATATTTACCTTTGAAAGACCCCGGAGGACTCGAAAGCCACTCGGAAATAGAACGAGAAATACGACCAGTAACGAAAATCCTACCAATTTTCATTCTCCGTCGGATATCGCCGGCGATGCGAGGTTCTCGTGTTGGAAAAAAAACGAGAAGAAAAAACAGTCCCGGAACAATGCTACATTTATACTTCTTCAAATGAGAATATGAAATGAAGCGTTAAATTTCTATACGTACGCGAAATATATACGAGAGTACCAGCTCGACTAGAAAAGAAACATTGCTAGAATCCGAAAGTACGTTTATTTGAGTAGCATTGCGAATCCCTGATGGAAATCCAAATCTTCAACTGTACCCTTTTGTTTACATTTTTCTCGGTTTGTTTGCCATAGCCCTGCGGTAATAAATAAACGGAATGGGTAAATGACAAAGAAAGTATCGGAAATTAAACATCCTATTTTCGGCTGTGTACATATTTGAAATTAAACGAAATTATCAACTAATTCGCCGGTACGTCGCGTTCCGTTCGGAGTAATAAAAAAAAACTCGATGAAAAAAATTGTGCGTGACGTGTGTTCAACGTGCATGAGTTTGGCGGTCACGTCAACTCTTGGGTTATCATTTTTCGCCCTTTTAGAGGTGTCTGGACGTGAATGTGTCGTTTTTACGCCCAGATGAGTCTGATTAATAAACGAACGTAATGATTTAATATTTTATAATCTATTTTTAGCCAAAAAGTGGGCTGCAAGCTGTCGAGATTATTAAAGGCTGGAATAACGTCAATTTCGCGGTATTTTTTAATTAAAATAATCTTCTTTGTTTATTCGAAAACATAATCAGTGTCGAAGAAAAGACAAACTTCCGAAAAATCGAAATAGAAAGGTACACATTTTGAGAAATTCATTAAAGTCGTCGAAGTTATTCAAGAACGTATTTCTCTTCAGTTTCTTAATTTTTTATAAATTTTCTTCAGGTAATTTTTGTTAGTTATAGAATTTCTAACATTTCCCTGGCATCATTGCACCTCACCCCACCATATGAAAGCATCTCAGATTTGAAATACTCATTCTTTTGATTTTTTTTCACCTGATAAATTATTTAATTCGGAATTTTAAAATCTCAGAAAATATTTACAAAAAAAAATATCGAAACACTTACCTAGGAGTAAGGGGAAAAGTGGACAAAGTTTAGCATTTTTTTTTCAAAGAAATGTGAACCTGGATCAGCTCAATTTGAGATCAGTCAAAGGAGACAAAATTGGTAGGGTTCGATTCAAAATTTTGAAAAATTTCAATTTGGTCATTGATGTATTGGTAATTTTTCGACTTCTAAGATCCATTTTTTGGGCATTTTCATTTTTCTGAAGCAAGAACATCAAAAACATATTCTGAGGGTCAAAAAACGTAGATTTTGATACCTTATTTCACAATAGTGAAAAATTTAGAATTTTGGTATCCTCAAAGGATCGAATATTAGTTTTGGGCTCAAAATTACTTCAATTAGATATGGATTTAGAGAATTTGATAACCTCCTTAGATGAATTTTTTGAATTTTTTAAAAATTATCTATGGTTTTAAAAATATTTTGCTAAAAATTGAACAGTTTTATAATTTTTTTGCCAATCTTGTTGAAACTTCTACCTCACACCAGTGATGGGAAACTGAAATGATATCAGTTTTAATTTTCAGTTTTAGTTTTCAGTTTTCAAAATATCAGTTTCAGTTTCAACAATTTTTTAGTTTCAGTTTTCGTTTTCAGTTTTTTCATCTTTTTTTCCTTTTGTATTTGCTAAAAGTTTTTTTATTTACCTATTTGAGTTGTTTTGTTTTTTTTTTAGAAAAAGTGACCACTTGGTCACAAAAGTATTTACTAAATTCCGAATCTTAATAAAATTATGTTTCAAATTGAGCTATTAGTGACCTTTTTTGTTTTTTTTTTCATGCAAAATTGACAATTTTATTGTAAAAATTTGAAATTTGTTGTTGGAAAACAAGTTCCAAGTTGAAGTTTTGCAGTGAAAATCTTCAATTAAAAATTTATTCGAAAATATTTCGAAAACAATTTCTTCCAAAATAATCTTACTGCCTCTGCCAGATAGGAAATTTCATTCTCTACAACTTTGGTTCTCATAATTTTTGTTGAAGGACGCTTAGTTTGCTCAGAAATGTCACTTTTTGGTAAACAAAGCACAAAAAAATGAGATTTTTTCCACATAAATTTGGAAAGTTTAAGCTGTAACTTTTTTTCTAAATGAGGTAGCGGTCTGCGGTTTGTTACATTCGATTCGCCGTAAAATTCCCTAAAAGATCAGGCTAATTTTTTTTTTTTCTTAAGTCTGTGTTTATTGTTCTCGAAAAACTTTATTTTACAACCCCCCTCCCCAACACAAACTTCGGCCAAAAAAATTTTTCCCTTCATTAGTTACATAAAAGCAACCAGGGTTGTACCGATTCGAATCACTTATTTTATGGTTCGAAAAATGATTCGAATCATCGGATAGAAAATGTTTCGTGATTCGTGATTCCTTCGAATCATTCCTGTGATTCATGATTCGAAATTTTTGTACTTTTCTAATCATTGTAGGTACGAATCATTTTAATTTTTTTTTCTGATAATTTTTTTGTATTTTGATAATTTTTTTCGAAATGTTTACCAAATCTTGATTTTTTGTTGACATTTTTCAACTCGTAAAAAATGTTTTTCTCCTAATTTTTTCCAACTTCGAATTATTGTCTCAAACCTTCTCCTACTTCTCATTATTTCTGAGAATTTTCATTTTTTTTTTCACTTGAATTCAAAATTATTTTTCCAACCTAAGACTTTTCTCAATTTTTTTCACTTTTGAATTAATTTTCTAATAAATTCTAAATTTTGTTTCTCACTTTCCCACCCAAAAGAAATCAATTTCATTTCATTTATTCATTTATATTAAAGATTTCTTTTGGGTGGGAAAGTGGAAAATGAAATTCAGAATTTAAGAGAAAAATTAATTCAAAGCTGAAAAAAATAAGTCTTAGGTTGGAAAAATAATTCTGAATTCAAGGGAAAACAATGAAAATTCTCAGATGCGAAGTAGGAGAAGGTTGGAAAAAATAATCCGAAGTTGTAAAAAATTCGGAGAAAAAATTTTAAGAGTTGAAAAATGTCAACAAAAAATCAAGATTTAGTAAAAATTTCGAAAAAAATATTGAGATACCAAAAAATTATGAATAAATTTCACGATTAAAAATTGTCAATGAAAAAAATTTCTAGGTGGCAAAATTTTGAAGTAACGTGAAGTGAAATTTTTTCAGATTAACTCAAGTTACAATTTTTTTAAAACAGTTACAATTCGGAGTCAGATTTTAGGAATTGGGATGTTTTGAATTTGTAGGTCACACAATAACACATTTTGAAATCGATTAAAATTATACTTTAATATGCCAGAGGTTCTACAAAAAAATCGAGCTGAATTTTGGTATTTTTGGTCATTTTCATTAAATGATTCGAAAATTACGAATCACGAATTATTTTCCGGAAAGTGATTAGAATCATTTCTAAGAACAGGATTCGTGATTCGTGATTCGAATCAAAATGAATGGGATTCGGCACAACCCTGAAAACAACCAAAATTTGGCAGTCGGAACCCAGACACAAAAATCGTTTCGACCTGTGTAATAAAATACATATAAAATTTTAAAAAAATTGAAACTTAACTGAAATTCGTTTCAGTTTCAGTTTCAGTTTCACATCACTGCCCCACACCTCCCTTTTTGATTACATTCATCCATTTCAATCAAATTTTTTACGTAAGTTCTCGAACACTCGTTAAAAAATGTACAACTCAACGATCTCGTATCTCCGAAGAAAAAATTATATACTTTGTCTGTAATTTACCCCATAAAATATACCACATTGTATAAAAGAAACAATCTACCGCGTATTCGTTCATTACGGGATAAAACTTGAGCCATAATTCTAAACAATTCGCTGGCTCGGAATTCCCTCGGAGATAAAAATAGGCAATTTTTTAAACGTACGAGTAAATTAAATGGTCTAAAAGCGCGATTACTCGGTCGCGTATTTTTCACGTTGGCCCATCTGCCTTAGCAATATCGGAATTAATTTTTTTCAATTCGTCGGAAATTCTTCTATTTTATTTTTCTATTTACATAATAGGCTTATAAACTCTTGACAAAATAAAATTCTTTTATCGGTTCTTACCATAGTTTAGAATTTGCCTGGTGAAAATTTTCAAAAACTACGCTCGTAAAATGGAATTTCTCGCGGAGGCCGGACAGAAGCGAGGGAAAAAAGGAGACCGAAATTCGAAATGGCGAAATTTCATTACATAAACCAGCATCCAATGTTACCGTAGCCGAAACAAAAACGATTTATGGCAATTGGCCCGAAAAAAGGACTAACTTCTATGTCGATTTCGTTTTTGAATAAGTTAGCACCGAGGGTCGTGTACATCTATACGCAGAAATCGAAATTTCTTTTCATTGTAAATATTAAAATACGAGTTCTTGGCGAAAGTTTCTAAGTTGATAGAATTTTACGTTCTATCGAGTTCGATACTGGCTGGTGAAAACTTTTTTATAGAGTGTGTAATATCTGGCCGTCATCCATGCCACCCCAAAAGCACCTCGATTGCGTCATTTACACGTAAACACTTCACCTAAAGAATGCCTTTGATTGATATATTCAGATTTCACTAAACGTGTAATTGCTCCGTCGAGAGTGTAATAAAATTTGATACTTTCGTCACCGTCGTATACCTTTTGTTATTATTGACGTTAAAATGACGCTGACGTTATTTATTCGAACGCTCGTGTCACTATATCCACACACGAGTCGTGTAATTGCTGGAAAAACACGTACGAAAATCCGTAGGAATACCCAGCGATGTATTTTTTTTTTACTTTTTTTTTTTCGTAGAACGAATGTATTTGTAAATATGGTCTGTTGGTGCAACAAACGTCAAAAGTATTCCCATTTTTCATACGTTTAAATATTTCAACCAGGAAAATTTCTCTAGGCTGTGTTTAACGTATATTCAGCATATTTAAAACGAAGCAAATATCCAGCTCGGTGTTTAAATTTTACGTATGTACATGTACCTACCTACCTCGTTTTCCACACCAAGGCGGGCCTGTACGCCTTTTAAAACAAACCCCTAGATGCAGGCAAAATAGGCACTGTGCATATGCTTACGACTTGCCTAACTACCTAATAAATTGAAAACACATCGTGCTTTCACCCTTAACCATTCCTTCGTTATACCTGTAAATTTTTCTCGCTGTGCCCGAGCCGTAGTCGGTGTTTGCTTGTTAATTTATGTTTAGGGTTTTTACCGATGCGAGGAAAAGTTACCAAGGTACGTGTCTACTGTGTTTCAGGGGTTTAAAAATTTATAAAGAAAATCGACTAGAATAAACAAGTTTTCTCATTTTTTTAAAACGAAACCCGTAATTACACGTAGGTATATTATGAGTATGTGAAATTGGAAATAAACCAATGGTATTGTTTGCTCGAATTTATATTCGATTTACAAAACATCGTCGAGTCATAATTATTGGAAATAAGGCATAAAAAATTCAACGAATTGAAAAATACGTTGTCAAATAGTAGAAAAATAAGCAGGGCTGACTATTTTTTTTATAAATAAATAATGAAAAGGTTGCGATGAAAAGTTGTTCACTGATAAGTCAACAGATTCAAAACTTCTCGCAATAGAGTTCACTTTTTTTCTCTCCATTCCCATAGGCGGAGTTAATTTATTTACACATTTTTGGACAATAAAAATCGAAAACCCACAAAATAGCATGTTTTAAAAAAAAAATCAAAATGTATGAAATTTTGAAAAAATTGATCAACGAAGTGATATTGATCGTACTTCGTTGGTTTATTTCTACAGTACCTATTTAATTCAATTTTATGAGATAAAAACGTAAAACTGAGATTGCTTGAATAATTTTTTCTTTGTGTAGAGGGGGAGAGTCAGGTATCGAATATTATGGAGAAAAAGCCAGAAAAATCTCACGAAAAAGCACGAATTTTTGTTTTCAGTTTCTGTACCTTAGTGGGGTGATATTAGGATGAATTCCGGTCACAATGAGCCAAACTCGAGGTCCCAAAGTCAAAATCTTTATTTTCTACGACTTTTTGAAAATTTTTGAAATCGAACTTTGAAAAATCAAAATTTTGAGAAAAACGCGTTTAAAGTTTTTGTAATTTTTTTTGGAAAAAATAGTTTCAGTTCCAATGAAAGGTTTGGGTAGATTTCGATGTGAAGTGGTCCGAGAAGGTGTCCACCCAAAAAATACACCAAAGTGCAGCGATTAAAGTGCATCAACAAGTGCAGACAAAGTGGGCCCTTTTAAATTTGTGATTTCAGTCGTACGAACCATATGGAGGGAAAAAGCGTTGAAAACTGGGTATCGACAAAGTGGGCCTTTCTCATCCGCGATGTTTTGATCAAATCTCGTGATAAAACCGCGGAATCGAAAAAAATTCAAAGCCAGCTGATAGATCACGCCTTTAGGTATACGAAACGCAAATTTTTTCCTCCATTTTTTTGACCATTTTTCAAAAAAAAAACCGGCCATATCTCCGAATCTTGGATCGACAAAGTGGGTCCTATGGACGTGGAATTTTTTCGCAGGATTTTCAAACGATCACTAAACAATTGAATTTTTTATTGAACATTTCAACATGGGAAAAATTGTCCTGTGAAGATATATTGAAATTTGCTGGAATTTTACTCCCAAAAACACGAAATATTGTGAAAATTTATCGATGAGTGATAGAAACTAGTAAAATTTATTTTATAAATTTCAGTCATATTGGAAAATATTGAAAAAATTATTGATCAATTTGAGCAGAGATTAGGAAATACCTAATACCTATGTCAAATTTCAATGATTTATCGATGGATGCTGTGTTCTGAATGATACTTATCCTCAAAATCGTAAACTTAATTTCTTATTTTAAAAAAATCTTGTTGAATCTAAGTGATAATCGAACTTTAGGAAACTTGGAATTTTTGGTAAATTTTTAAAACATTGGAAATTCAATTCAATTAACTAGAAATTTAAAGAAAATTAAAAATTTTTACAAAATTAAAAATGCTAAAATTGGAAATTTAAATAAATTAATAGTAGGTATATTGCTCGTACATAACAGGAGTTGATCGTGTTCTTAAAAATCCTGTTTTATACAAGAGGAGAATAAAAAATTATAAAATTTTACAAAATTTTTAAAATCAAATTCATGGATTAGAATTTAGAAAAAAATTTTGCATGATGGGTCAACACTAAAACAAACAATTTGAAGCCAACAATAACTAAGAGTTTGAGATGAAAACAATTGGTCACAAAGTTATAACGTTAATAAATGTGACTCGCCAATTGCAAAGGTACCAGAAGTCGGAAAATGGCTTTTTGAGTTATAGGCAAAAATGTGAGTTGAGGTCAAAAAATTTAAAAATGGGTTTTTCGCGAAATTTGGTGGATTGACATGTGCACTACACTATCCCGAAGTCACAGATCGAAAATTGGCCGGAAAGTGGTAGGATAACGCCTTCAAAGTTAAGGAGTCTTTGAAAAGAATCAAATTTTTAAAAGTTTTTTTTCAACTTTTTCAGCTTTGAAAAAAAATTTTATGGATAATTTGAGGAAAAATTCTTTAAATATTATTATAAATGTTCGTTTTTAATCAAAAATAACTTTGTTGTACTCAGTTTTTATATTTCGACCCATAAAAAATCAAAATGTAGCGATTTTCTTACTTTTTTCTTTAAACAAGTTTTTCTCAAAATCAACTTTTTCAGTACTCAAAGTTCAAATGGATGTAAAATGTAGAGATTTGAGGGTTAGGAGCTGATTTGGGTCTTATTGTAAAGGGGATGGTCTCTAGTTTTCAAAATGGCCGAAAATTCGATTTTGAAAAATCCGACTATCTGAATGCATATTTGTGTTCAGGGGGTTGGATTTTTATTTGAAAAATGACGGTAATATCATAAATTTACCTTTGCCTCAAAATAAGAAGTGAAGAGGAAATGCTCCTAAACTCCGAACAAGGACTTGAGCAAATTGGTGGTCCTTGGCAGGGATGGAAAACTGAAATGATATTAGTTCCAGTTCCAGTTCCAGTTTCAGTTTCAAATACCGGTTCCAAAATTCCAGTTTTTTAAATTTTTAAAGACAAAAAATACAAAATTTTCTGCTAAATTTGAACTGTGTTGTTTTTCTTTTTCGATTCAAAGTACAATTTTTTCCCTTTTCAAGTTCAAAATAAAAGAATTCTAAAAAAAAGTTATAGTAATATTTTTCAAAAATGTTGTGACTACCCATGAAAAAATGGCTAGATATAATTTGATAAAATTTGATCACAAAATCCTAGATATAATTCTATATGTCAGATGTGTCTATAGAATTTTATCTGTTTATATCTATCTAGATATAAATATGTCTATTCGTATTCTAAATAGATTTTGTGATCAATTTAGAACTGGTTAGATATGTATGCATAGAATTTTGTAGACACATCTGACATATACAATTATATCTAAGACTTTGTGATCAATTTTAATCATATTATATCTAATTAGATCTAATTTACCTCCTTATTGTTCATTGCTTTATCCATGTTACTTCATGATCTTGATTTAGAGGGGAGCACGCCACTACATCGGGTTGAGAATTAGAACTAAAAGTGATATTTAAATTTCAAGTGGGTAAATTTTTTTTCCCCAATTTTAATCAAATTGGAATTTTTTTTCACTTTCTTGATACATCATAATTAATAAAAAAAAAATAGAACATGTTTGGCGAAATTCTATTGCCCCTCTCGGGGGTTGGAGCCTCCAAATTTACATTTTAAGAGGAAAAGGGAAATCAATTACAACTATATAAAATTATATCAAATCATATCTGATCACATTTGATTATATCTATTCTTATTGAAGCACTGCTAATCTCAATTCCATGAAATATTTTGTCATGAGAGATAGTTTCATCCAAAGATGTAGCGTTTTATCTAATTGAATGAGAAGGGATTTTATTTACTTTTATATAAAATTGAACAATTTCATTTTTTTTTTTTTTTTATAAAATTGAAGATAATTTCATATAATTTGGACTAACATTATATCTATTTAGATAAAATTCTACATATTTTGATAAAGCAATCTTTTATATAATCGCATATAAAATTATATAATTGGATGGTTTATATAAAACTATATAATTTTATATAAACCATCCAATTATTTAATTTTATATGCAATTATATAAAAGATTGCTTTATCAAAATATGTAGAATTTTATCTAAATAGATAAAATGTTAGTCCAAATTATATGAAATTATCTTCAATTTTATAAAAAAAAATGAAATTGTTTAATTTTATATAAAAGTAAATGAAATCCCTTTACATTCAATTAGATAAAGTTTGATATAGGAAGATATAATTTGATCTGTGAAGATATAATTTGATTTGCGAAGATGTTTTTTAGATCTATTTATATCAAATTTTATATGATATAGTGATCAAATTTGATCAAATTTCACCATATCAAATATATTTTTATCAAATCATATCTAGCCATTTTTTCATGGGTAACTCCTGAATTTTTTAACAAAAAATTTGAATACTTAATGTATGACCTCGAAGACGTCTTTAATTGGATGAAATTTTCGAGTTTACTACTAAATTCTTCTTTATTCACTTTTCGACGTAAATTTTCAAGGTTTGGGGGTTTTTAGTAAAAAATTTTTAATTGAATGTGGTTTGGTAAATTTCAACATCAAAATTTGGACTTTTTCAAGTCATATTTTAAGTATAAAAATTGCAACTGCTGGGACTGGTATAAAATTGAAATTCATTTTAGTTCTAGTTCCAGTTTTCAGTTTTCAGTTCTCATCATTTCAGTTCTAGTCCCAGTTCAGTTCCAGTTTTTCAATTTTAGTTCCAGTCTTTTTCAATTTCCAGTTCTAGTTCCAGTTCCAGTTTTCCATCAGTGATCCTTGGTTACCATTTTACACTGATTTTAGAAGTCAAAATACAAAATTTCAAATTTGCTTCTCTATTTTGAGCCTGATTCATATGATTATCATTCGCCTCCCCCTCCCCCACCCTCACCTAGTTCATTCAACATTGAGTAGGTATAGAAATAAACTACATAAAAAAGAGAATTTTAAACACCCGAAGGGGAATTTTGAAGACGATTTTAATCAAAATCAAGTCCTCCTGGCGCAGAACCCCCATCACAAATTTGTGATATTGGGAGTTCTCACCGTTGCAGTATTTTTAGTTTGATTCTTTCCTATCTCGAAACATCCTTAGTTCTTTGCGATGAGTAAAATAAGAACTGGTATCCTAATTCATAAGTATCTGCCTGAGTAATATTGTACTTTCGATACTTTGATGATTTTTGCCTGCATTAAATTGTAAAACATCTTGAAACAATATTTTCCGAAAGGAAATCTAATACAGCAAGTTACTGAACCGAATGAAATTTCAAAATTTGCGAAACCTCGTCCTTACCATGGTATCAAATGTTTCTTTATTCGATAACATTTTAACCAATGGGACATGGATGAAAAACCATTTAACGTGGGTTTGTTTTGTAAATCTTAATTTCGTAAATAAAACTAAACGATTTGGAATAAAACGTTGGCCGTTGCGTTTATTAAAGCGAGCCGAGGGAAAAAGGTCATGATAAATAATGTTGCAAATCGTACTCAAAGGGATAATTTCCATCGTGTTGCCACAGATAGGTTTTAATTTTTACCCTTTTTTTTTTATTGTTTATACCATTTATTGGTCAATTTGATTGTAAAATGGGCATTTTGACTTTTGCCCGATCGTACCGACGAAATCGATCGATTATTTCCGATTTGGTGGATTCTTCAGTACGAGGGTGGTTAATTTCGTTGATTTAAATTCACCGCTGTAAACTTAGGTTTTGAAATACTTGGCGGTCTTTTGTCGGTAACGACGAAATCCGTCGCATGTTAATTCCATTTTGGCTGACGCTTCGGCGGCGTGGCGCAGGGTGCACGACGACGTTAATTTGATTCGTTTGTGGTACACGAGTGAACTTGGAGCGAGCTTTCGCGCACAGACACTCGCACACTCGTACGCCGAGAACGAAATATCGTTAAATTAATATTTTATTAGGATTCGCGAGCTGCTACGGTCTACGTTGGAATTTATAGTGTGATGATTTGGTCCGTTTGGTACGGATGAGATGAAAGTGCTCGGAATTTAGACGAAGATTTATACTATATGAAGGTAATTTTACTCCGGCTAGTGTAACGTGTTAGGGTCTGGCTGGTGAATTCTCAATTAGCCTTCGTATATGTGCTCGGATGCGTATCTACGGCGGTGTATTTTTTTCCCGCCGAGCGGGGTTATACGCTGAGGTGATTTAACAAAAACACTCTCGTTGAAAGAAATAAATGTTGGGCGATAATCAGAATCTGAAAAATGGTCAATTTTATGTTACCCTCGTCGTATATTTTAAAAAATTGCGCGTATATCGGAGCTCGTGTATTGTATCTTTTGTTTATGTTTTCCCCGGATATTAAAACGGATAGTTGAAGTTTTATCTGGGCGATTTTTCATTTTAATGTTTTTAAAAATCGGCGCTCGCGTTTTCGCGTTGAGTATTTTTTGGCATATTTTTAATATTGGTGTTTATGTGTTTTTGTGTTTTAGGTGAGTTCGATGTCTGATTGGGCGAGTGAAAAGGTGGTTTCGAAAAGTCGAATGGGATTTTTCGAGGTGATGGTGACCGAGGTAAATTTTTGCTCGTTTATTTTTTTTTTTAATTTTGAAATTGACATTTGACGATTAAGGGAGGTCATCACGATTGGGAATTTTGAGCCCAATCGCTCAAAAACAAAATATATGCTATTTTCCTAGATTCATACAGAGTATTAATGAAGAGTAAAATGTTTGTACAAAAAATTCGAAGTAAAAAAAAATCGAAAAATGCTCAATTGGAACTGTACTTGAAAGTTGAGTGGGTATTTTTTTCTCTGAAAATCGAAATTCTTCAAAGCTTGGTGCTTACTTCGTTTAGGCATATAGGGTTAGTGCTACATAATCAGGGGCGGCGTGATGGGGGGGAATAGGGGGTGTGATTCCCCCAGCCAATTTCCAGTTGGCAAATTCGGCAAAATTTCGGAAATTTCAAGTAAGTCGGCAAAATCTTAGAAATTTCGGCAAATTCAAAAAAATGTTGGAAATTTTGTAGCAAACGTAATAAAAAATAACTCAATTTTATTTTTTGATTAAAGTAAAAATGAAGGTAAATAAATTTATTACAAATGGAACAAACCGCACTTAATTATGGTCTTTTCGTAATTTTTAATGGGTTTACTTACCTTTCAAATCAAAATTTTTCAAAAACTTCGGCCTCGCTGCGCTCAGCATATTCGTATTTCTCCTTTAGGTAAGTTTGAACCTCACTTCCCCCAAAAATTTGTGTTCGAACCGCCTCTGTACATAATTATAACATTTTTAGTTGGAAAGGGATAAAAAAAAGGGTTATTTTTCTTGTTTTTTCAACGTACTTTTTTTTAAAAGTTCTTCTCAATTCTCTTTTTTTGAGGGTTTTTACCCCGAAAATCGTTGATTTCTGAAAATCCTTGTCCAAGCAGTCATCATCATTTTCCTCCCAACTTGATAATTTTTAATAAAAATGATTAAAATTTACCAAAAAATTGAACTTTATGCCATTAAAGTGTAAATCTTACGAAGAATTCGCCCATGCTTTGTTCGGGCACGATATTGATGACTCATCCGTGGGGGGGCAGAGGAGGAACGTGCATTTTTCAGCAGGAGTGAACACAAAGTTGACTTCTCAAATGCTGAAGAGAATCATCACTCATATGGTATGGAGTTGAAAATTTTAAGTAGATAGCTGGAGTTGGCATTTCTAGTTATATTTGCTTGTTCTTCATTTTCCTACTCCCCCCCCCCCCCTCCCACCAAGAAATCGGTTTATTCCTAGTTATTGGAAATTATGAATTGCAGAATAGTACAAAAAAAAACTTTAAAAAACTGGTTTTCAATTTTTGTCAACCCTCGTTTTCGAATTTCTTACAAAATTTTAACCTTTTTTGGTAAGAAGCAATTCCAAATTTGCAAAACGTTTTGGTAATAAGTGTTCTTATGAGTGAATAAAATGTAAACCCTTAACTTCAGATTTTTCCGTACTGCTCGAATCGTTTCGGTCATTCAGCAATCAAAATTTTTAACCTCTTATCATCATCTGAAAGAGGGAAACTAGAAGATTTTTTTTTGAATTCTCAATAGTTAAATGTGCCAGTTTTGGGGTTTCGTTTTCGTTTTTAAAATTTCGATATTCGTTTTTAATCAAATTAGTGGTCCGGATTATACAAATCCTTCGAAAAAAAAATTCGCTGGTATTTTCGGATTCTTTGCAAAATTTCCACCCATTTTGATGGGTTGCAAACTCACATTTGCGAAATATTTCCAATAGATAAATATGTTATCATAAGCAAATGAAATTTTTAGCCCAAAATCTATGGTATAGTTCAAAAAAGTTGTGAGCAATTTTCGGATTCCTTGCAACGTTTTAACTTACTTTGATAGGTCGTAAGCCCACTCAGAAAAAAGTTATCAAAATATATTTTCTAACTTGAAAAATGTTTTTCTCATTATTGAGGCGACCAGTTTTTAAATTCTTAATATTTTTAAATACAGAACGAGCCTATTTACTCAAAAATATGCACTTTTTCATTCTATAAAACTTTGTAAGTATTAATCTCAATGCCATTTTTTATCTAAAAATTGCTAAAATCAGTGAAAAAATGTATTCAAAATGCTATAGGATGTCACTATGTCAGGATTCAAAGAAAAGAACCCCAATATTTTAAATCCATAACTTATGGGACTATTTTCGGGTGCCATTTAACTGCACGACAAAATAGAGGGGTTTGCACGACAAAAAGTAGGAAACTAACGACGAAATAATGGAACAAACGACGAAAGAAAGTTATCACATCAAAACAAATGATTGAACTACAGAAAATAATATCGTACGCCAAAATAATCTATTCTAGTGACGAAACAAAAAAATCACGGCAAAAAAATTTAATGAACAATAAAAATAATTTTCTATTTTGTAACGACAGATCAAATTAAATCCACGACGAAATTAAAATGTAACTCACGACGACATTGTACTTGAAAAAACATTGAACACTATGTCCATGTCAAAATTAGTTTCAGGACACCATGTCCAGTTGAGTTTTTTGAGGTATGACGTCTAAGTTGAGGTGTTTGGAACATCCAGGTGGAAAGTTTTTGGACATTCCATCCAGATTGAAGGTTTTCAGACACTATATCCATTGTCTATTCCCAAAATTAGTTTTAGGACACTATGTCCCAATTCAGTTTTTTGGGATAATAAGTAGGTACCGTAAGTCGGGGTGAATAGAATCAATTTTTGGCCCCCTTTTTTTTTTAAATGCTCATAACTTTGCTTAAAGTTGCTGAAAAAATGTGATTCAAAAAAAAAAATGTGTACAATTGGTTGATCTTTCAGCCTATTTAATTGTCCACTCCCACTGCCTTAACCACAATTTTATATAAATTATTGAAAATGCTGATTCTATTGGTACGTCAGTTGGGGTGAATAGAATCACTTATCTTATTTTCTATTTTCAGCCTACTGTAATCGACTCTGGGTGAGGAAATTCACTTTAAATTTTTAAATAATCATATTTGAATAGAACCTGTGAAAAAACCGCGGTAAAAAAGCTTCAAACGCATAGCTTTTGAAATGAAACATTTTTCTAAAAAAAACAAGCGAAAAAAAGTTTAAAATAAATTGAGAATATGATCAAAATTTTTTTGGAAGCGCATATCTCAGCTCCTAATCGCTTGAACAGTCTGATTCCAACGGCATTGTGATGAGTGACTAATGTACATTCACTAGGGCCACTTTCTTTGACGCTATATCAATAATAGAATGTTGAAAAATTGAATTTTTTGTGTGATTCTATTCACCCCATTTTTTTTGACTTACTCAACTTGTGATGGAAAAAAAATCGTAAAAAATTCACAGTAATAAATATTACGCATTCAATCATCACAAAAGATTCGGGAATAAATTTACTAACGATTAGCGCAAAAACGAAAATCGTAGCTCTAAAAGCAGCAACGTGGTGGAACAAGTTCTGAATTGGACATCGGCGTGTCACCTAGCAGTGACAACACTAGATGATAAGCTGTGGGCATAGGCGTCAATATAACTTTCTGGAAATCGGCTCTACTGATTACATACTGGTCTCTCCTCACATAGCCGTTGGAATCGGACCGATAGAGCGATATGGAGCTGAGATATGCATGTTTAAAACTTTTTTGATTCTATTCACCCCCACTGATTCTATTCACCCCAAGTTACGGTACTTCTAAATTGAGGAATTCGAGACGTCTAAATTTAAAGTTTTGGGACAATATATCCATGTAAAAATTAGTTTTAGGACACTATGTCCCGGCCAAGTTTTTTGGGATATTATTTTTGAATTGAGGTACCTATTTGGGATGCCCAAATCACAAGGTTTTGGAGTATTATGTCCAGATTGAGGGTTTTGGGACACTGTGTCCATGTCAAAATTAGTTTCAGGACAATAAGTCCCAGTTATTTAGATTGGGACTTTTAGAACAATATATCCAATATCGCATGTCCAAATTAGTTTCAAGACTTTCAGGTACATATCTCGTCGTGCAAAACTTTATTTTGTCGTGAAAACATTATTTCGTCGTGGAAAGAATTATTTTTATCTCTAAATTATTGTTCATTCACATTAATTCGTCGTTCATAGTTTGCCGTGCAATTCTCATTTTTTGTGTCGTGAATTCCCATTATTTGGCCGTGATTCAGTTGCGCCAATCTGGTCGTGCAACCCATTTTTTTTGTCGTGAAGTTTTATATTCCCCAATGAAAATTAGTCAATTTATTTTTAATCGTCAATTAATAAGAATTTTACAATGAGTAAATTACAAAAATTTACAAAAACAACGATTTACAACTTTGATCAACTCTACTGACTGCAAAAATACTGAAAATGTGAACGATTTTTTTGGGGGGTTTTTGCGTTTCAATTGATGGTTAGAATTCATGATATCTTGGACAAAAAAAAAAAACTGAATGTTTGTTCAGTATTACTCTCTCATTCCGAATCGGTGAAAAATCACTGATAAATAGTCAGAATTGCAGCACTGGAAAAATCAGTGAAATTCACTTATTTTCAGTGATTTTTCACTGATTATTCAGAGAATTTCTCAGATTTTTCAATAAATTTTATAAACATCACTGAATTTTCAGTGAATTTTCAATGATTTCCAGTGATTTCCTTTCACTGACTTGCTTCCAGTGAAAATGTTTTCACTTATTTATTACTGTGTTGCAATTCTGACCGTTTATCAGTGGTTTTTGATAAATTTCACTGATTCAAAGATGAGAGAGTACCAGAGTAGGTATTTGAATGTGGTTTTTACAAAGCTAATGCCTTTCTTTGCTCGATTGAAAGAAGAAACTTTATGAGAATTCGCAGGCATCCCACGGGGTTACTTTTATAGTAACCATGTTACTTTTTTCAAGCAAAGTCACTATTTGTTACTTTTTGCACTCAAAAGTTACTATTTGTTACTTTTCTCTCAAAAAAGTTACTTTTTTTCAAAAATTTCACCAAAAAATTCATTTTTGGTATTTTTTGGATAAAAAAAAAGTTGAAAAAAATCTCGTACACCAGTGGCATTTTAGTATTACGAACCCTCTTGGTATGATTGAGGTGGCGCAAGGGCCGAAAATTGCAAAAAACCGTAAAAAATGTTGTTATTTTGGTAGATTTTTTTCAAATTTTGAGCATTTAATACGGAAAGAAATGATCAAATGAAAAAATCAATCCCGTATTCGTGTTCAGCAGGTCAAAATACCCCGATAAACACCCTTTTCGCGATCATTTTACTTTAAATCTCGAAATTTAATTTTATTGTCATGACAAATCAATGAAAAAAGTGAATTTCGGCATTTAAAGTAAAATGATCGCGAAAATGGTGTTTATCGGGGTATTTTGACCTGCTTAACACGAATCCGACATTAGCTTTTTCATTTGGCCATTTCTTTCCATATAGAACGCTCAAAATTTGAAAAATCTGCTAAAAAACAACATTTTTTACGGTTTTTCGCAATTTTCGGCCCTTGCACCACCTCAATTGCCAAAACTGAATACGTGACGTGAATCTACATCAAAAAACACATTTTTAGGATATTTTCAAAAATTAGTCGAACTTTGCTGTTAAGGTCTTTTTTACAGTTAAAAATTTCAAACGGCCAAAACCTCATGAAGGAGTGCACCAAATTTGATGAAAAAATTATCGTAAATAGACCTCTAGCAGATGTAACTTTGTGCCGAAGAACAGAAAATTTCATTCACTTCCATTGGAATTAAAAATTCTTGAAAATGATGCAATAAAATGGCCATAGCTCCGAAAGGGAGGGGGTTGGGGGGCCAAAATTTTTTCCAGAATTTTTTTCATCAAGGTACACAATCTTGGAGCATTAGATCAAAAATCGGGGTTGGGGCCAAAACCACCCTTTATCCGGCTATACCCTTTAGTTTTTTATTTTGGTTATGCTCATTATGGGAATAAATAGTTTCGGTGTTCCTTATAATACTAGGTATATGTATTACATACACAACTAAATATTTTTTGAATTTTTTACATTTTCTGGGCTAAATAATGAATTGAAATTAAAAAAAAGTTACTTTTTTGAACTTTTTTGGTTACTTTTTCGACTATCAGAAGTCCCTAAACTTACTTTTTTTTTCAAATTTTGTATGGGATGCCTGGAATTTGTCAAAGTTGGAAATTTTTCTCCCATTTTGGCAATCACACTTTTTGGCACTTTCAACTAGGAATTATTTTCCATAATACGGGTCTTTCTCTCTTACAGACGCCACATTTCACTAACAACTTCTAATCAACCAACTCATCTTAATAATTTTCTCTCTCATAAGATTGATTAATGGACCACGCAATAAAAACTTCAGTGAACTCAACCCATTATTTAAAAAACAGTTTTACAGTATTATTTTAATGAACTCCCGACACAACCTTTTCCCCTCATCCAAGCTTTCCATACCAATGGCACGTTAAACTACCATGCAAGTTGCAAATTTCCCCATTGATTTTATTCGACGTTTTCGTTACTCTCAATTTCACAACTTCGTCATGACACCGTTAAGCTTGATTGCTCACTGCTCAGGTCTTCTGTTAACTTGTCCAAAGTTTTCCACTAAATAAAACTACAATATATCACGTGTTTCCTTCATCTACACAGTTCAGATATGCAACCAGCAACGCGAACCCATCGCTGTAGATTTTTGTGTACTCACGTACAACGTGATTCCAATACAAAGTTTTCTACTGGCTTTTTGGTATCAGTTGTCCTTACGCTTCAATCAATTGGCTTCTGCGAAAAGTTACATCCATTTTGCGGTACGTTCGCATCGAATATGTTTGTGTAATTTCCCGCAAACGGTAATATAATTTCCAAAACGATGGAAAAAGTTTGCGCGAGGTTCACGTTCTCCTCTGGTAGACGAAAATACCTTCTGCGTATTTTGTACTTCACAAATGACTTTTCGTCTTCTTGTAAACAAAGCTAAAGCGAATTAAGGTACCCGAGCTTAGCTATGTTTTAATTAAAATCGTATTGTGTACTGTCTTAGCTGGAGGATTAAAGCCACCTCATTAATTTTAACTTGTTATTATTTGCATTTAATTGTCGTTTATGACTTTCGCCTAGGTGTATGGGTACCTTATCTGCTACATTGTGTTTGGACGAATTTTAATACCTGCCAAAGAATGGGTCTCTCATTGAATCTGCTCGTCCTCCCTTTGCCCCTTTCTCATTAAAAATGAGAATGAATTTACGATTAGATTATCGGTGTAATGAATGGCGAAGTATTTAACGAGTGAATGCGCGTAATTAACTTTATTATACTGTAACGATCATTCGCATAAATCGCTCGTTTGACGATAATAAAATCTTGACGAGGAGTTATTGAATATAAAATGCTGACGAGCAAAGTTATATCGGTAATTTGGAACATAATCGAAATTTATGGCCATTTTCTGTGTTGTCACGATGGCTTCTTGAATATTTCGAAATAAATTCAAAGTATTAATTATCTCAGGCGTTTATTTGTTTTGTATAATCGTAAATACTAATTCTGGCCTATAATTCGATTTGATTTTTCATATAAGTAGGTATAAAATAATTTTGTTAATTGGTGGGGTATTAAGAAGCTTTCACACGCAGACAGAAAATTTTTGACTTTACGAATATATAGGTATAGTTTACTCTTTGGAAAGGAAAAAAAAGGGTTAACTAAGCCATACACGAGTTAAACTGGCAAAAAATAAGGTGCTGTTAAAAAATATCCCTACTCCTGTTTTTTCAAGCCGAGCGAGTAAAACGGTCTGAAATGGTTAAATATGAAACGTCGACCATGCTGAAGTGATTAGGTGAAAATATGTGGCGGCGTTTAAGTAATCGCATTCTGTTCTCGAGTTTCTCAAGTTTACTGTGCAAACAGGAAAAAAGCAACGTTTTCAGCTACACACTCAATGCCAAGTGTTATTCTGGATGACTTTTCTCTATTCTTTAATGCGTTCGTTTGGTTTTTCGTAAAAAGTACCTACGTAAAATGGTTTATTGATGATGTGGCAAGTTTACTTTGGCTTGTGCGTCGTCTTCGTGTTCTTGACGAAAGTTATGTCAACTTGTGATGCATATTTTGAGAAAATGGAACGTAGTTGGGTTGAGGTTGGGATATGTAGAGCTCTGACTATTTTTTTGGCCAATTTTTTAAAAAATTCTCGAAAAAAATTTTTAAAAGAAATTTTTAGAAAAAAAGTTTTAAAAAAATATCGTTCAGAATTTTAAGTGATCAATCGACTCAATAATATCACTTTCGGTACCCTGAATAGAGGCCAATTGAAGTTGAAAGGCTGAAATCGTCAAAAAACATAACTGTGATACATTTATCTATTTTAAATTTTAATTATGGAATGGACCATACTGGGCTGTTGAATGAGACTGTTATTATGAAATTAATTAAATAGCACAAAAAGATTGTTATTTTTTTATAGAAGTATATTATTCGATTATTTCAAATGGAGGGGTTGGATTTTTTCAAAGGAGAGTGATTTGTAATTTTTTTTCAGTGTTCTGTTTTGTATAAATTTTTTGATAAATTTATGCTGACTAAATTTTTTTTGAACATAATGTATTTTTAAGCAAATAAAAAATTCTCAATTTACAATTTTTTCGAAAAAATTGAACTTTGTGATGATTACGCCTGAACTTCAATCATTTTTTAAATTTATGCTTAAACATTTTTGAACAAATTTTGCTACAATTGCATGATATTTTTACGTAAAATAACTGGACGTTTTTTTTTTCAAAATGATCTTACTTTTTTTGATCAACTATTTTTGTTGATTCATTTTTTCGTTTATTTTTAACAATGTTTTGAATTTTAATATTACTATCATGACTTCAATATTTTTGAGAAAATTTCCTGTAATTTAGGTAATTTTTTAAAAAAATTACTAAATTTTTACGTTTTTGAAAGAACTTTTACTTACTGCCTTTGAAATTTTTTCAAATGTTTTTACGATTTTTCGGGTAAAATTTCCGAGTATTTTTGTTATTTTTAAATAATTTGTGTGATAATTTAATTCATAACTTTTGTAAAATTTCAACCCCTTTTTTTCAAAATGGGTACTTATATTTGAAACCAATTTCACAAAAATTCCAACGATTTTTGCGTAATTTTCAATTGTATTCCAATCTAAAGTAGTGAAATTGAAGTCTAATTTTGGAAAATTTCGATCAACCAAAACATAATATGTGATGTGGAATAAGGAAATGAGGTTAACGACAAAAAAACTCGTTTTTGGGAAATTGCGTTTAAAGTTTTAGTACGTTTTTTTAGTGAAAATTTTTCTACATTTTTGTGTGTCATCTCATTAATTTTTTGTCTCCGATCGACGTGAGAGGTGTCTAGGATGGGGTATTCGGACATGGCGAATTCAATGGTGGCATTAGTTTTTTCCAATCGGTACGTTTCCTTAACCTCATTTCATCATTCCAAAAATCCCCATAGCTATGTAAAAAAGTACTTTCTTCAAATTTTAGTTTTTGAGGGGGAAGAAAGCCTCCTGAGGGTCTGAAACCTGTCTCAATCGTTTTTTAAGGGTCGAAAGTACCCAGAACCACTATTAACTCAAAAACGAGTTTTCTGTCGTTAACCTCATTTCCTTATTCCACATCACATATTCAAATTGAAATTTTTCGAAAATTTTACATTCTACTGTTCGAACCTCAGGTCTGAGTCGATGTATTCCTAAAATTGTTGTAAGATTTCACTTCGAGAGTTTTAAAAGCACGCTTCAACTGAAATTCGCTCTTCTCAGGGATTTAATGGCAATCACGAAAGGAATTTTCGAAAATTTTTCGATTTAAGTTATATTTTGAAGGTCTAGAAAACTTGAAAAAATTGTAGTTTGAAGTGGGATGAAAAGAGGCAAATTATATGTATAATGAAACCTGTTCTTGAGACTTGAAATTCATAAAACGAGTGAATAAAAAAAAAATAGGTTGAGGTGATTTATGAATCAACTTAAAAAGCATTCTGTCTTATCTACGAATTCTAAATCCTGAACATTACTTTCTCGATCAATAAAAGAAGGCTACAAAAAGTCAAAGTCTCAATCGTACAAAAAAAAGGCTTCCGCGCGAAACTTCTGTTAAAATTGATTTTATGATTGATTCGTGTTCTGGACACTAAAACAAAGAAATTAGGCCCGTATACCCTTTTTCTCCCCTCTCTCTTTCCCCAGAATCCACCCCCACATTTCAAACGCGTGTATTGCCTTATCTATGGATCGTAATGAAAAAAATTTCAAACAAAAGTTGTTCCTCAGCACTTAATGTACATTTTCATTTTTCATCAAAATCCATTTTGGAGCAACTCCTGCCCCCCCCCCCCAAATTTAGAAACAAAACATGTTTCTGAGAAAACCTCAAAATCACGTTTTCTTCATTTTAAGCCAAAAGTTTCAGAGATACGGAAAAATTTGTAACCACAAAAAGTATTAAGAATTGAATTTCCTTTCCAAGGTTGCGTTCAGGTTGGGAGTGTATACACAAAAATGACGTCATTTTTGTGTATAATCATATAAACAAATTCAGAGAATGCGCAAATTCGTTTCTTTCAGAGTTGGAAATTAAAAACTGATGGTTAGCAACTTAGCACCTTTTCCCCTTGAATTTATCAGAAATGATTACAATAATTTCATTGTATGTTTTTATCACTACATTTTTAATAATCTGAATCTTTCAGGAACGAAACAATCTGATTGGTTAATTTTTGTATACACCTAAAAATGACGTCATTTTCATGTATATACAACCCAACCTGAACGCAACCCAATGTGCTTTATCACGACCATTCTCACCAACTTTTCCCGACAGGGTGGATCTCTCCCCCCCCCCCTTATTTCTAAAGTTGGACCCACGAAAAAAAATTGAACAATTTTTGTTTTTCGATATCTAATGCATAATTTAATTCATTATCGGAATTAATTTGGGAGCAAATTTTTTTCATGGGTCCAACTTTTGTGAAAATGAGGAAGGGAAGAGGTCCACTCTGTCGGGAAAAATTGGCGAAAAATGGTCGTAATAATGCTTATCGGAAAGAAAAGGAAATTCTGAATACTTTTTGTAATTACAAATTTTGTCGTATCTCGAAACTTCTCGTTTAAAATGAAGAAAACGTGATTTTGAGGTTTTCTCAGAAACATGTTTTGTTTCTAAATGGGGGGGGGAGAGGAGTTGCCCCAAAATGGATTTTGATGAGAAATGAAAATGTACATTAGGTGCAGAGGAACAACTTTTGTTTGAAAATTTTTTCATTACGACCCACAGATAAGACGATACACACGTTTGAAATGTTGAGGGAAGGACCCTGGGGAAATGGGGAAGGGGAAAAGGGCATACAGGCTTAATTTCTTTGTTTTAGTGTCCAGAACAAGAATCAGTTATAAAATCAATTTTAACAGAAATAGCGCGCGGATGTACGATTGAGACCTGACTATTTGCTAAATGATTTGGCGTTGTAATAGAAGAGAATGAATTGTAAAACTAAAATTTGGGATGTTTTGAATTCATGGTCCATTTTCTCAAATTGTTCCATATTCCCCCCCCCCCCTTGTGCAGATTTTACTAAAATTTTCAAATAGGTTTTTTTCCTATCCTAAAAATATGATTTTTTTATCCAAGAAACCTAGTTTACGAAAACTGATCTCATTTCATTCATCTGATACAGCTCAAAATCCTGTAATTTGTCTCCAATAAATAAAAAGATACGACAGAAGAAATCTAACATCAGAAAAAATCTCGAATTTATTTCCTCCAAGTCCCAAAACTTTCGATGTGATTCCCCCTTCAATACTTCATCTCTTTTAAATCTCGAAAGAAAACTCGTACTTACGCAGAAAATGCGATGAAAAAAATCCGGAATCAGTTTCCACTTCCGTAAAAATACGATAAATAAAGAACCTACATACGATAACGCAGCAAAAAAAGCGTATCTTTAACATAAAGAAAGCACGTTACTATGGGTTAAATATCGCGTATAGCTCTCACCTTCCTACGTAATCTCCCCTCGTACCCTTTACCTTCCCCTACATTGAAAAATATATCTACGAACCCCTGATTAAACATCACGTCGATTTGTATTCATGGGCAATCGATTGGCGAAAATTTACGTCTTTTGTATAAGTGAACGAATATGTTAGTCGGGTTGAAAAATATCCTCGTAGGTGCTTATTTCAAAGCATCTGATATCTTATTGGAACAAGACGCGAGTCGGAAGTCGGGGCAATCGAGGAACGATTGCTGTGCGAAAGAGTCGAGTACCACTGGGGCGATTTTTATTAAGACGCGTTTAGCTTTTGAAGTATCGCCATTTCCTTTTTGAAATAATTTTTACGTTTTCCTTTATTATTTTTCTTTTATTTATCGTTAACTTGTTTTCTTTCGGTTATTATTTTTTCTGCTCGGTTGTCGGTTGAAAATGTTGTAAATTGCGATGCTGCCGAGAGAACACAATATCAAAGTACGCGATGCGCGTGAAATTGTATAATCTAGTCGTCTTCTTGGTCGTAATACGTTACACGATAAAACCGGGGTTGATTTTTTTCCCCATACATTTGCACATAAAAGAAAACACAATTAAAAAGTAATTTTCATGCAGTAAACATAAACAGGACGTTTGAAGGTTTTTAGAACGAGGCTTGTTAAATTAATGGGTATTTTCGTTTTGGTTGAAGACTCGTTTGGAGAATGGAGGTCAATGGGGAATGGGGATGCAGAAGTTTGAGATTTTCTTGAAAAATTATACGGCATGCAGAAGTAATTACGTGTGTGTTCCTGCTGCGTGCAGCCCGTCGCGTCGGTCTGCATATTTAAAAGATACGCGAGCTTTTTCGCCGCCGCCTCCCGAGCTCGCCATTCATTCGCAGCGTACCATTATGAAAGCTGCTTTTGTGGTGGGTGATGTCGGTGATTTATGTCGGTACAAATATTACAGAGGCGGCGTATAAGAAAAGCGAATTTTGGGTACTTTATGACGCCTCGTTGCCAGACACTGATAATAGTTTGAATTAATATTTATAATGATTTGGAGAAGCGGATACGCAGATTCTCAACGAGCTGGAATGGACGCGAGGGTAGTTATAAAACTCGCCCGCAGAATTTTATCGTCGTAAATTGGGTGGGTGTTACTTTTGTAAAATTTCTGTCTCGTGAGGGGTAGTTTTATATGTATTTTTATCGTTTACAAGACACTTTTATGTTCTCACCTTGGAATTTGGTTTTGAAATAGATGAAGAAGAATTCTGGACTCAGGATCGGGGTTGGGCAGGATTCAAGTTCTTCTAGATTTAAAATTCAAAAAATCACAAAATCTGGATTTTTGATTTAAATCTACGGACTTCAGATTTCGGAGTTGAAAACCGTTTTTGCAATAGATTTCAAATTTTAGATTTGAAATCATATTTTCTCAAAATCCTTTATTTTAAAATCCAAAAATTTTCGTATTATCTACTCTCTCATTCCGAATCAGTGAAAAGACACTGATAAACAGTCAGGATTGCAGCACAGAAAAAATCACTGAAAAGTTATTTTTCACTGATTATTCAAAGGATTTCGCACATTTTCAGTGAATTTTCATTGATTTCCAGTGATTTTTTTTCACTGACTTGCTTTCAGTGAAGAAATTTTCACTGGTTCATTACTGTGCTGGAATTCCGACTGTTTTTCAGTGTTTTTTGATGAATTTCACTGATTCAAAAATGAGAGAGTACGTGATCCAGAGATCAGTGATCAGGCTTTACGTTCAGGCATCACGGTATTTCGTTTCGTATAGTCATGTCATATCGAATTATATCGGGTGTCCGCAAAATTCTAGCCTCTCTCCTTTAGTTTCACCAGTTTGTAGACAGAACGAGAAACAATATTTTTTATTGTTTTTATTGTTTTGATGTTCATTAAAATGTATGGTTTATTTCGTTAAGTAAGTACATCATGCTATTATAATTAAAATAAAGCAAAATAACATAATTTCAAACTTTTTTTTCATCTTTACCTTAGATTTTGGTGGATTTTGAAATTTGTATTTTAAATTCGCTTTCTGAAAGGATTTTGGATTTGAAATCCATTTTTGCATAGGATTTTGGATTTGAAATCCATTTTTGCATAGGATTTTGGATTTCAGATTTGAAATCATTTTGTCCCGGATTTTGCCCAATCTTATCAGAGACGTAATTACCAATTAGAGGCAGAAGATAACTTACCCAGAGACGAAACAATAGTGTGGGTACAGACTGGCACGAAAAATTACAAAATGGAAAAAAAGACGAATTTTTTACTGTTTTACTATGTTGCACAAAATCACGAAAAAATTACAAAATTTTGTAAAAAAAAAACTTTGAAAAGCACAAAATTTTTACTCCAAAGTAATGAAATTTTTTCAAACAATAAACTATTAAACAAACGAATTATTTCATTTCGAAAAATCATCAGTTTTTCAAATCTTGACCCTCGCTTTTTACTATCTCATTTCTAAATCAGTGAAATTTATCAAAAATCACTGAATCACAGATAGAATTTCAGCACAGTAATAAATCAGTGAAAATTTTTTCAGTGAAAATTCACTGAAAACAGTAATATTTATGAAATTCACTGAAAAATCAGTGAAATTCTTTGAATAATCAGTGAAAAGTCGCAAAAAATCAGTGAATTTCACTGGTTTTTCCTGTGCTGCAATTCTGACTGTTTATCAGTGATTTTTCACTGATTCGGAATGATAGAGTACGCAATTCATTCTTAAAATAATTTTATGAACCCTCTTCTCTTCCACCTCAGATAACTGAATATTTTGAAGCGGATATAATTTTTCTTTCTCAGGGACTTTACGGGAATCACAAAAGGAAATTTCAAAAAAATTGATTTTTTTGGAAGAGGAGGCATGACGTCCATTCTCTGGAAAACCTTGAAAAGTAAGAGAATTTCGGTATTTTCACTGGAATTTTTTGAAAATTCAAAAATAGGAGAAATCATATCTGGAAAGTGTTCTTTGCTGTTTTTATAGTAAATTCTTCAAAAAAATTGCTTCAAGCCTCCCCATAAAGTTGAAATATCTAACAATTTTAGCAGTTCCAACATGGTATTTTGTAAAAAATTTCACCTTCGCTTTGCTCGGGCAGTAAATGTGTCTTCTTGAACATAAAATAACCCTGCTTTTAGAAAATATTCTTCATAAAAGTTGGGTATATTTCGAAGGTCGGGAAAAATTGAAAAAAATCCTTCTGAAAGACCTGGAAAAGTCAGAAAAAACATATCTGAAAAATAGTGAACATTACGGGAAGTCATCAAGAAATTTAGTTTTTTTTTGGAAGTCGAAACAGTAGCACAAAAAGCACGAATTTTCATTTTTTGATTTCAGTACAAAACCTAGTTGACAAATTTCTCTTAAAAAAAAAAAAAATATGAATCGACAGATTTTTCTTCCTCTTCCTTCCCTTTCCCCCTCCTTCCCCACCCCGAGATTTTTGCTCAAGTTTTGCCTCTGAACTCCCCCCTCTCCTCAGCGGGACTTTTGAGTATTCAGTTGCGAAAATTCATCATTTCTACCCACGAGGTAAGAAAATTTACCATTTGAATTCATATTTTCCCAAACTGTGAAAAGTAGACAGTTATGCTTTTATTTTTTTTTGTGAAAAAGCAGAAAACAATTATTATTTTCTATGAAAAGGTTTACCATTTGTACTCATATTTTCCCCAGTGGGAATAATTTTCATATTTTTCAAGTTGAAAAATTTTTCATTTGTGCCCAAATTGTAAAAATTTTCATATTTTCCCAAGTTGGGAAAATTTTTTATTTGTGCATATATTTTTCTAAATAAGGAAAGTTTATTATTTGTACTTATATGTTTTTTTTTTTAATGAGGAGGCAGAATTAAATGATCAAATTCCTGAGCAAAATTTATCATTTTGTATTCCTTTGTATTTTTCCAAGTTTGGAAAGTTAATGGTTTTGCACCTCTATGTTTTTTAAAAATATAAAAAAGCAATCAAATTTTTCAAATTTTGCGATTTTAATAACTTTCACCCAGCTTTCACCATGATTTCCTAAATATCTCCCAAACCTTCGAAATTTTCGTTCTCTTTGACAAAAATTGGATTTCATCGTCGACTTCGAGATGCTCAAAATTTCACGAAAATTTTCGTTATTATGGTGATGAGATGGTTTTGAGGGAGGGAAAGCATTGAGGTTGAATTTATTATGAAATGCAAATTTGTGGTTTAGAATTGGGGCAGATGAATTTTTAAATTTTTTGGCCTTGCTGCGCTCGACCTTATCGTATTTTTTCTTTAATAGTTTGAAAGTAGAAGTGACCGATTTTTATTCAGGCTTATTAATCCAAAATATTGTTTTATTGAACCTTGAATTTGAGGTTTTATAATATGTCCCATCCACCCCGCCCACTTCTAAAAAATTCGGTCTATTTTTCGCCTGAATAAATTGATTTTCAAAATTTTTAATTATGTTTGCTGCAGCTGCCTCCTACATGAAATTTTGTTGGTTAAAGTCCAAGATAGGTACGTAGTAAGAAAGGAACATTGTGGGAGGGCTAAAACAGTTCTATTAATGAAGGAATCATCGCGTGCAAAAAGAGCAGACAAATTCTGCTCTTGTCTGCTCTTTTTTCTGCTTCTCTCTGCTCCTTTTTGACCTTCCGATGCGCGATGCACGCGCAACGGGGGTCAAAAAGGGTCGTTTAACGCGCAACAAGGGGTCAAAAAGGGTCGTTCAACGCGCAACGGGAGTCCAAAAAAGAGCACACAATGAGAATTTCTGCTCTTTTCTGCCCATCTTTCTGTTTTTCTGCTCTTTTTGCACGCCGGGTAGATGGGAAATTGAAAATCCAACTTGGGATTTTCACATACCTACCTTCTCTTCTCCTCTCCTGGCAAAATACCTTTAAAACATCACTGTTTGAACTTTTAATGAAAAAAATTATCCATCCGCGGAATTAATAACTATAAAAAAATTCTGCGAAAAATAAACCGAATCGTGATCTCGCAAGATTACTTATTTGAAAAGCGTAAAAAGTGCTTAATATAAAAGTAAATAAAACAACATTGCTTTATTGGTTATCTCGAGTCGACATGCCGAACAAACCAGACGGATCTGCTTTTACAGTTTATTTTATCGCTGGCTCCTTTTGATGGATTTTTTTTTACACGTTGTCGGAGGACGCTGTGAAAAAGCTGGTAACAAATCTCGGCTACTTATTACATTTTAAAACTTGTATCTTATGACAGAATTACCTTGTTATTGGATAAAAGCGTTCTTTTGTACGAAATAAAACCCAAATAGAGAAACTCGAGTACGCTACGTAGTACGTACTACGTACTGCAGCGTGCGCGTTAAAAAGCTCTTTTCTTCCTCCACGTACTTCCATCTCGGTTGTAGAATTACGTTTGAAGATGGGCAATGGGGCGAAGAGACGAAGAAAGGGATAAAAGCGATGAGGCGTGTGTTGTGAAAAATGATACGTTAACCCTGTGTGCGTATACAAAAGAAAAAGAAAACGTTTACAATCGTAAATTTAATAAAGTCATAAACCGACCTTATAGTTTTTATTAAACTCGTGCACCAAAAATCAGCTGTAAAATTACTCGTATATTGTGATTTTCGTATTCTACATGACAATGGCCGAGAGCTTTCGTTACACATCGAAGCATATGGCGGTGACGTATTTTTACTCGGATTTTTATATTTTGTACGTGATTTTGTTTGCGCAGGGGGACCAGTGAGCCAACAGGCGTACGGTTTGAACGATGTGTGTACCAAGGTGACATGTACGTGATATGGGAGAATCATCGCTTGTGCCTGATCTAGATCCTCAGGCAGTGGAGCGATGGATCGTAGAAAGAGCCAGCCCCGAATTCGTCGAAAGGATACTTAGATTAAGGAATCAAAAAACTGAATCGTCTAGTAATTTTTTGGAAGAGATGCCGACCAGAAATAAACGCACGTCGGTTACTTCGGAGCTGTTCAATACGTGGATTTCGTCGTCTCCGTCCAAATCTCCCACGTTGAAAAGGTAAGTGGTGTTTGGACGGGATTTTGGTGTTGAACCTTGATTTTAATTGAAGATGTGCTTTCCAAAGTGGCTTAAGTACATTTTTGAAAAAAGTTACTTAGTCAATTTTGAAGGGCCATGTCTCGTAAAGATCAAATTTTTGGAGATCGAGACTTTCGCCACATTTTTGGTATAGCACTGTACAATACATTTAGTTTGGTAGCGGAAAAGCACATCTTCAATTATAACTGAAGTTGTAGGATTCAAAAAAAAATTAGTGAAGCCTCTAGATGGAAGAATTACACATTTTTAAGATGAATGCTGTTGGTGAATTATTCCAAAAGAGGGGAAAAGGAATATCTGATCCTTTGGCTAAATTAATTCGTGTAATGTCTGGAACAAGAATTTTAACAGCTGCTCATCTTGCAATTTTTTAATTGAGGCTTTGAGATATTTGAAGAGGGGGAGGGGGTGAAAAATGAAATTTTGAAAAAATTACCTAACTACATTGAAAATTGTGAAGAAAAACTATTTTTGGAAAGAGGAATCTCTCATGATTCGAGTCGAGGAAAAAATTGAAGTTTTATTTCCAGGAACTAATCAGAATTTGCTTATTGAGGGACAAAATATTGAAAGAAGTTTCTCTTCAGTTTTCCTAGCTCGAAAATACGATTTTTTTAAAACTCAAAATGAAAATCTCATTGAAAAAAGTCAAATTTTTTGAGTAAAAAATTTTTTTCTCTATGGAAAGGCAAACTATACTTTACATTGTTCTTTTTGGATGTATTGGTGCTCCTAAAATTGTAATACCACTGTAAAAATAGGTCGGTAGTTGAAAATTTCGTAGAAGTTGTTCGAAAAATTGAAAAAAATATGAAAAATCTATTGAAATTTTAATGAAAATTTAAAACAATTTTCATGAAATTTCTCTAAACTTTTCTGAAAACTTCCTCTATTCATCATTTTAATAAAATATTCAACAATTTTGAAAATTTCAACATTAAACCGGGAAAAGTCAGGAAATTTTGGAATTTTCTCTGGAATTTTTCAAAAATCCAAAAAAATATAAATCATTTAGGAAAGTGTTTCTTTGCTTATTTTATTATAACTTTTTCAATTATCTGATTTTTTTATTCATCATTTTTTGTTGACCGTGATTAAATGCATGTCTTTGTCCATTGAATTATGAATTATTCAAAAAAAAAATTTACCTCGCTACTCTCGGGGTAATTTGCACTCTTTCTTTTTACAGAATTTATTTAAAATTCCAAGTTTTTTTGAAAACTTTCTTTTTTAATGAGCTATGATGAGAAAGAAATGCCATGATGCCCTTTGATTGATTAATTGATTGATTGATTGACTAGTGACCACGATGTTGAAAACAAAGGTGGGGGGAATGGGACAAAATTCGAAATTATTGGTCATGTTTTGGAAAACATAAATGAGGGAAAAGTGGTGAATTTTCATCTTTTGAAGATCTTTTTTGCAAAAATTTTCGCCCTCGCTTCACTCGGGCTCTACACGTTTATATGTTTCCATAAAATGATTTATATTTTACCTCCTCATTGTCTTTGTTATTCATTGGTACAAACCAAAAAATTGCAGGGAATTGCGTGAATTTAAAAATTTGAGGCATGTGTCTTTCATTGGGGGGGGGGGGGGGGGGGGGATAAAATGTGACTAAATTTTTGAATTTCAGCTCGAAAAAATCCGAATTTTTATTTGCTCGATTTGGTAGACACTCTGGCATGATTTATTTCATTTTTCCAAAATTTGGGTAGCCTCAAAAATTTTTATCTAAAAATCTCGTAAAAAGTATAGGGTGACCGAAAAGTAGTTTCCAAAAAAAATGCTCAGCAAAAATTCCCTAATTAACTTATCCAAAAAATTTCAACTCTGGCAGCATCCTTGGTCGATTACTATTCGAACACAGGCCTCTTCAAAAATTTTCAATCATTTTTGAATTTTTTGTGAAGAATAATTTGATTTTCGCTTAAAATGGTATAGCTAAACCTAGTCGAACGAAATTTAAAAATTGCGTGGAATAAAATCTAGGAATTTCTGTGGATAGGTGACGAGTTCCTCAAAATCTTGAATTGAACCCTGTTAATCTGAAAACGCACAGTGCGTTCAATTTTGAAATAAGGAGGGTTGCATTTCAGCGCTTCACAAATTGGAGTCAGGTGATTTAATTCAGCATTATTGAATTAATGCTCTGGTTTAAGGGAAAAATTGCGCAATATTGAATTTTTTCGGGTTATAAATTATACAGAGATTAGAAGACGATCTATATTAGTAGAATGTGACCAAAAAAAATTTACCCTTTCGAAAAATTGGTCTGGAAAACCTGGAAAAATCAGGGAAAATAATTTCTGAAATATAGTGGACATCCTGTGTATTTTTTGTACTTGAAATGAGTTTACTTTTGAAGGAATGGGAGGGGGGGTAGGGTGACAATGAAACCGAAATTTTCGTTTTCAAAAATGCTCACCCTCCAAAAATGTTCATTTGTATGAAAAAAAATTATTCCCAAAATTTCACTTCTCTGAGTTGAGGTTAACCCGTGCCGCACGGCACTCAAAGTTGAGGACGCGACGCCCGAGCGCGTTCGATGCTACCCCGCCACCTTACGCGGTGATGAAGTTTTTTGCGTACGGGCTACGTTAAAAAAATGTTCTTACGTCGTTATGGGGGTCAGGGGAGGGGTAGGTGTTAAAATATTACTCAATAAGGAATCGTTCTAGGTTATATAGAGTATACCCAGCCTGACCCAGTCTGTTTAGAAATTTTTTTGTAATTTTATGACTGTTGAAAAAACTTGTAAATACAGCGATTTTTCCCAATTGCTTTCGATGTTTTTCGCTTTACATCAGCCCTCAAAAATTGAAAACCCCAAGTTTTTGGAAAATTTTCGCTACCTTCTCTTTTCTTTACAATACTTGAGTGTGAAATACTTGCAGATCATAGTTGAGAGCCGATTTCTGTGTTAAAAACATCGAAAACAATGGAGAAAAAATCGCTATACTTACAAGTTTTTTCAACAGTCATAAAATCACAAAAAAAATTCTAAACAGTCTGGGTCAGACTGGGTATACTCTATATAACCTAGAACGATTCCTTATTGAGTAATATTTTAACACCTACCCCTCCCCTGACCCCCATAACGACGTAAGAACATTTTTTTAACGTAGCCCGTACGCAAAAAACTTTATCTCCGCGTATGGTGGCGGGGTAGCATCGAACGCGCTCGGGCGTCGCGTCCTCAACTTTGAGTGCCGTGCGGCACGGGTTAACCTCAACTCAGAGAAGTGAAATTTTGGGAATAATTTTTTTTTCATACAAATGAACATTTTTGGAGGGTGAGAAATTTCAAAATTAGAAAAAAAAATTTACCTATGCTTTTCATTGTCACCCTAGGGGGGGGGGGGTCAAAAATTTAGGTTAAATGTTTTTAGGCCTCAAGTAACATTTAACACTCTACTTTCAAAGACCGATTTTCGCAACTTTATCAGGGGCTCTTTCGATATTTTTGTTAGATTACAGTTGAAATTTTGAAAATATCTATCAAATAAAAGTTTTGTCAATTTTTTGTCGGATTGTCGGATTCTATGGCTTTGGTTAATGCGGGGGGGGGGGTGCAAATTAAATTTTCGCAGCTCTTTTTGTAAATTCTTCAAATAAAAAAAATAAATAATGAACTCGGACATAATTTAACCTCGCGAAGAAAATACCCCATACAAAAAATAACGATGATACGACGGTGGTATCTATAATCCTCAAGTACAACCTTTTTTGCATCTTATGATTCCTCCCTCTCAAATATTTTAATACCATTAGTAATTTTTAATTAAGAATCTCAAAACTAAGTAAGCAATTACGTAGCTCGAAAACTCTCGGCATTTTATCGCGATTTAGTTTGAAAATATGTAATAAAGGTAAAATCTCTTTAATACAGTTGCATCGCGAAAAATAAACCCGGTGTAACGAGAAGAAGTTTTTATACTCCGTGTTTCGACGCTTATCCGGGCTATAGGTACGAGAAGACTACATAATAATAAAAAACTCGCAAGAGAAGAACATTTCCGTGTAATAATTTAGAAAAGATGCGATTGCGTTTAATTTGAAAAGTTTTTCAAAATTCACGTCAAGTCTGCGAAATTATAAAAGTAATGTTGGGCGAGAAAAAAAATATACGCCAAGACCGCCCAAGCCACTCGTTTAATTGAATTCTTAAACGTGAATGTAATTTACTAAATGGTTAAACTGAACTTTTTCACGAAATAATGGTTTTTGGGAGTTTTTTTCTGAGAGATTTTTCATTAGTTCGATTAATTCAACGTATTCTGTATTTCACGGTAGTTAATTTTCCATAGGTAATTATCTATCGTTTTAATGAATCTATTGTGTGTTATGAAATGGGAAAAAATTCGTGAGAAATCGAATAAGCGCCATGAAGGGCTTCTTTTTATATTCGAAACGTTACTCTTCGTGAACTGATGTTTGAACTTTTACGGTATATTATGTTAATATTTTCTGTGATTTTTGACCTAAATTGATGTTAATTTTTGATTTTTTTTCTTCATATTGCAGTACCAATAATATCTGCACGACTGTGGTGTCAAATGTACCCCGTTCGAGCGGAGAATGGAAACGTCAAATGGGTCTGCTAGATGAAGCGGATATGTTCATGGAATTAATCCGAGACGTGTCCAATGAATTGGATATCGACGTGCTGTGTCATAAGATATTAGTTAATGTCGGCTTATTGACCAGAGCAGACCGAGGGAGTCTGTTTTTGGCGAAAGGACCTCCGGATGATAAATATTTAGTAGCTAAACTGTTCGACGTTACGGTAGATACGGGTGAGTATTCTGCAGTATTAATTATTTACCGTTTTACTCCTCGGTGTACGTATTTGCACCGAGTACGTGAATGGTGGTCGAGTTGTGTGTGGAGCTTATAACGAAGCCAATTAATTTACAGCGAGCTCTGTCGCGAAATGAGGCCATCGCGCAAATTAACGTAATACCGTGGGGAACTAGACCAATAAAAGTTATACCGGTTGAGTGAATCTTGAATTAAATTCCATTTAATGGTAAAAAGAAAATGTCAATTTTGCTTTTCAAATTGCCACATAATTAAGAGTAAAAACACGCTGCGCTGAGGGAATTCTTTTACAGAGTATTTTTCGCCCCCGAAGTTCGGCCAAGTTGTCAGAAAGTGTATTGAAAAAAGAAAATTCTAACGTGAAATTTGCTGTAATATGTGGGAAGGAGTCAGCTTCATTCAGTGATAAAATACCTTTTCTCAGAGGAGCTTATTAAATATGATAGGTATTAATGTCAAGAGACAGAAGGAAGGTGTGGAGGAAACCCAAGAAGGAAGAAGGGAGATTGAAAATTTAATTTTCGGTCGACATATCAAACCAGTTTTATGACAGATGATGAAAATGTCGTTTTGCTTTTAGAAAAAAAATGATTCATTGCTCTAAAGTGTTCTAAAATTCAGCCAACGCAGATATTTCTGAAAAAACTGACTGCTAGAGGCACGTAAGTTTATGATTTGAACTTTTTGAATCTGTTCTTACCAGCATTATACTTTCGAGACCGGTTCAATGGCGAAAAAATTATAAATTATGACATGTTTTAGTTGGATTTATCATGCTCTTCAGTGATGTTCAAAATGTCTGTATGTTTTTTTAATTTTCTGAAGAATTTAGTGTCTGATGGGAAAGCAGGAAATCAATGAACCAGTTTTTGAAATTTATTACAAAAAAAATACTAATTTCCAGTGTTGCTTAATTTTTGTTTGAATTTTTTCGTCGTTCCCATTTTTCGAGAATTTATTATCAACTTAGTTTAGGAACCATTGAACCGGTTTAGAAAATGTATGAAATGAACAAAATCAATAGGCAATACATTTTTATGTAACGACCAACTTTTGTTCCAAACCTTTTCTCGATATCAATTTTTTTTAAAATATAACAACAACCGGTTGAAAGTAATTGAACCGGTTTTGTAAATGTATGAAAAAGTGATCCATTTCTAGCGACCATAACTTTCGTTCTTAACATTTTTCTCGATGTTGATTATTTTAGAAATTTATAAAAAAACCGGTTGAAACCCATTTAACCGGTTAAAAAAATTGATTTTTATTGTTACAATTTTTATTTGAAACTTTTCCATTGATCTTCCTTATTTGGGAATTTTATGGTAACCGGTTGAGAATTAGGTGAACCGGTTTTTAGAGATTTTAATAAAAATGATTCAGTTTTAATTTTCAAGTAAAGTGATTTTCAACTTTTTCTCAATCTCCTGCACTTGAGAATTTATTAACAACCGATTTCGAACCATTGAACCGGTTTCAAAAATATTTAAGAAAGGTAATCTCGTCAGTGACCTTGACTTACAAATTTTGTTTGAAATTTTGCTCTTCAGCTAAATTATTTGAGAATTCATTAACAACCGGTTGGTAATCATCGAACCGGTTTCAAAAATGGATTTGTGAAGATCGATCCCGCACTGGCCTACAACTCGTATTTGTAACTTTTTTCTCAATCTTTATGAATTAGGAACTTATTACCAACTGGTTGAGAACCTTTAAACCGGTTTCAAAACTATGCCGAGAAAATTTTTTCATCCTTGCTGCTCTACAGTATGTTCTGAAACGGGTTTCTCCATTCCTATTTGTTGGGGGATATTTTGACAACCGGTTAGGAACCCCTGAACCGGTTTCAGAGCAATTTGAAAAATATATTCATTTTTAATTTAAATAGTAATTTATAAGTATAAATATTTTTTTAGAAACGTTTCCTCAATTCCTTTTCTATTGATTTTGAGTTCATAGGTAACTGGTTAAGAACCCTTGAACTGGTTTCAGAGCAATTTGAAAAATATATCCATTTTTATTTTCTATAGTAATCTATAAATATTTTTTAGAAACGTTTTCTCAATTCCTATTCTATTGATCTTGAGTTCATAGGTAAATGGTTATGAACCCTTGAACCGGTTTCAAGAGTGTATGACAGAATGATTTATTTCTTGAGTTCTAAATGGTTCTTTTTTTAAACTTTTTCTTTTCGATTACCACGCGTTGGAAATTTATTTCCATAAATTTTTGAGTAACATTGAACCGGTTTGAACCGGTTTCGAGAATGTATGAAAATGATTCATTTCTTGAATTCTACATGTTTCTTTTTTAGAAAATTAGTCGATAATTACATGTTGGAAATTTATTGCCGCAACATTTTGTGTAGCATCGAATGGGACCGGTTTTAACCGGTTTCAAAAAATTATTCTTGGATGTATTTTGTTTGAAGATGAAAACGGTTTCTTTATTTCAAAATAATTACATGTAACATTTGAAAAAGTTGCTTGAGAACCACCAAACTGGTTCAAAAATTCGAATTCGTTTGAAGAATCAACCAAGAGACTTTTGGAACATTTTTTTTGGCATCGATATTATATGTAGAAGTCCAACGTATAAATTCTCAATCCAATTATGTATTTTGTATAATTTTCAAAATTCTTTCATTTTCGTATCTTTATGAAATCAGGTAAAGAGGATGGGGAAGGAGGTAATACAGATGTCGATTTAATTGATTCCCGATGATAAATTCCTGACGGTATTACAAAATAGGTACGTCATATTCGGTTAATACAAAAATGAAAAATAATAATAGGAAAAAAATAAATAAAATACAATATTTCGACCAATGTTTACACGAGAGGTGCTTTCGGTGAAAACGTTGATCGGAATTGATTAATTTCCAACACGCGTTTAATACGATGAAAGCAACTTGTTTATATTAACTGTCTCGAGAGATGAAGAATGAACGATAAAACGAAAAGAAATGAGAGTATTGCGAGAGTACTCGCGTTCCGTGTACACACACGATGAAATTTTTTGAATTATATTGTTCATTTGATAAATGAATTCGCGTTCGTGTAAAGTTACTGGTGAAAAATGGGAAAAAAGAGAAAAAAGAAAACAACTTCGGTGTACAGATAGTGTTTTCATTATGATTGTTGTGTTGCGAATTGAAGTGTCAATTTTGTACATTTTGACGTCGGTACGTCGAGTTGCAGTTTTTTTTCTCTCAACAGTGTAACGTTTTTATCAGAATTGTACAGAGCGCCAATTTTATGGTATAAAAATCCGCCACCTTTGTGTACTTACGTACGTATTTTGAAGCGAGATACCGTACAAAAAAGTTACTTGAGAAAAAAATTGAATCGTTTTTTAAAATACCTACGTATTCGAGCTACATATACTTACACACGTAAGCTGTTTGCTAAAAATTCAGCTACCTTTGGAAGAATTGCCGCACGGTACGTACGAGAAAAATGACACGTGTGAATTACGCCTCCTCATTTGAATATCCATTCATGTCAACGTGTAAACTACTCTGATGGTTGGGAACTATACGAAAGGTATATATTCTTTGACTTTAACGTTGTAAACTGCGCTTCTCAACAACATTAAAGCACCCAGTAATGCTTTTTCTTTTCCTAAAGCTATATGGGATTATCTTTCACATAATTTAAAAGCTCGCAAGGTATATTTCAAAGCGCGCAAATATACGGCCGAAAAGAGCCGAAAAACTTGAAATTAAAATATAAGCTAGTGAAATGTTGAAAATAAAGAGTGCTTTTCTCGCCTCTTTTACGCGTTGTTTTTAGGTACTCTATAAAAACTCGCTTTAAATATACCCGCAGTTCTTCTCATCGCGTCGGTGTCGTGTGAAGTATTTAGGTGTGTGTGTTTTCCCACCCCCTTCTCCTCCCCCGCCCCCATCTCTTTCTCAATACGGTGTCTTGTTTCTTCTTCAGTTGGTCGTATAAACTTTTCGCAGGGTGTCGTACGTTTTTGGGTAGGAATGTACGTAGGTGCTTTCGCCAACTACCTACCTATACTTATTTTTATGGAAATCGAGTGTCTGGGACTGGGAGAAATGCAAAATTTTGTGGAGTTTTTTTCACCTCGTGAGACATCTTCGAGGTTCTGCAATCCTTTTTTACAGTGCTTTTTTGTTGCTGGGGCTGGGGAAGGTGAGAGACAAAGTCGTAGATAATTTATATCAAGGTTGGTCTATGATTTCTTGTGAAGGTGACTGAATTTTTCATGCGGTCGAAAACTTTTCATGCTGGAAAATTTATTTCAAAATAATGATCCGAAGGTATTTTCCAGCGAATTTTTTGTTAACTATTTGTGGCGTGCGTAGACGAAAGGGCCCATTTGGCCGGTTCTAGTTTCAGAGATATAAGCGTTTTAGTGAAGATCGGTCAAAAATTGCCAAAAAATTTTTTTCGCGAATTTCTATACCACAGAAGATATTTTTTCACTCCGTGATAGTAGAACTTCGAAAGAACGTTATATCTGCTGAGAAACGCGTGTTGAAGATTTAGAATAAAACAAAATATGTGGCGTTCCACGGTGAAAGGGCTCATTTGGCCGCTTGATCAACACTGAAAAATTTATTGAAGGACAGCTAAATGAACACCACAGAATAGTTCTCCCACGAAATCTGAACTTGAAAATTTTTATAACTTTTCTTTTCATGTTAAAAAACTTGAAATTCGTTTTCCTCGGAAATTAAGAAAAATGATTTCTGTAAAACTAAAATTTCAAAACACTGTGGTAGGTCCAAATATACATTTTAAGAGCTCGTTCCGGTATTATTTTGTAGCCTATAGACCACAGTATGGCGTGGTGGACTTAACTCAATACCGACCAAATGGGCCCTTTTGCCTAGGAACGCCACATTTGTTGAAATTTTTATTCGTTCGTTTTTGTGATCGGAAATTTTTTTCAATAGCTCTGGATCTGGATTTCATTTTCTTCCTGCACATGTCTCTTAGTTAAATATTTAAATTGAATGAAGTATCATGTGTCATTTTTGAGTTTTATCCAATCATTTCAATAATTTACTGGGTTTGCGAGTCATTTTCAAACGTTCTATAATTTAAAAAAATTGTAAAAGGTTAAAATTCAAACTTTTTGCTGTTTCGTGTAAAATGGTTTCAGAAATAGACTAGTAAGAAGAAGAATAGTGTTAAAAATATACAAATTTCACAAATCGCTGATTATCATGGAATTTTTAAAATTTTTATTCCAATCTTTCCCTGCAATCAAAATTATTTCAAATCGTCTTTGAAATTAAATGGATCCCAAAAATTAAAAACGTGAATTTTTAAACATTCAACTCAAAAGTAAAGTAACTTTTGGGTCTCTCTTCAAAATTTTTTGTTAGGATGACTTCAGAAATGGCATTGGAAGATCAAAAAATATACATTTAAATACTTTATTCGATATTGAAAATTTTTTATTTCAACATGGATATGTTATACTTAGTGCTGAGAAATGTGGGAGTCAATCTATAAAATTGAAGACCTAATTTTAACCAGCAAATTTTTAGTTTACACAAAAATTAGATGGTTGCGGACATAATGACATTTTGTTAAACAAAAAAAATAGTGAAGTTTTGACCAATCAATATAGGTAATGACTTTTTATCAGTCTTTCGAAAATTTTGAAACATTTATCAAAAAGTTACAGAAATGTCAATTATATTTATTATTACTGGGATTTGTGACAAAATATCTTCAAATTTAGAAAATTGCTAACAAGGGAGGTATTCTAACAGGTAGTAAAATTTCGAACCGAAACAAAAATTAGGTGATCGAAAATGCATCGTAGAAGAACCCAATATTCAGAATTTTAGTCGCTCAAGTTCATTTCTTGAATTGGTTGAAAGTTGAGAGTTGAAAATTGAGGTAAAAAGCTGAAAGTTGGTAAATACACTATTTTCGAATTTCCGAATCGATTGGAAACGGTTCCCAGATGTTTTGGGGCCTCCAGAAAATTTTAGAATTTTCCAGCAAAATGAAGAAAAGTCCATAAGATGATGGAGCAATTTTGAAATTTCAAAAATTCAAGAAATAATCTTTAATGCCTGAAATTCTGGATATGAGGTTCTTTTATGATGTATTTTTGATTTATTTTTGCTTCGACCCAAAATTTTATTGTTGGTTGGGTTACGGTATGCATGCATTGTGAACAATGATTTTTTTAAATGTAGAATTATCAAGTTTCATTATAATTTTTAAATTAATTGAATTTGGTTAGCATTTTGAAAATTAGGTAGAAGAAAAAGGGTTTACTATCTGATATTTTCTGTTGAAATTGCCTGGGAATTTTGAAAATTGGATGACTTTTGTTAAGAATATCAGATTCAGGTAACCTGCATCTGATATTCTTAACAAAAGTCATCTTTAATTTCTTAGAATTTCGAAATAATCTTTTGTTTTTTAAAATCTGACAAAATATTAGAATATGTTACAAAAATTACAAAAATTACAATTTTTCAATTTATTGAAATTACTTGGAAATTTTGAAAATGGAGAGGGGGGCTAAAATACTCTATCTAATATTTTAACACAAAGTCATCGAAATTGAACAAATTTAAATATCTAACATTTTTATTTAATAAATCATCGGAACCTTATTTTATTGACTACTCTCTCATTTATAAATCGGTGAAAATGATCGAAAATCGCTGGAAACTAGTCAAAATTGCAGCTCAGTAATCACTGAAAAAAATTACCGAAAGCAAACAGTGAAAGAGATTACTGGATAATAAGTGAAAATTCTCTGAAAAGTCAGTAAAATCTCTGAAACTTGATGGAAAATCAGTGAAATTCTTTGAAAAGTCGACGAAAATGTACTGAAAATCAATGAATTTCGCTGATTTTCCCTGTGCTGCAACTCTGACTTTTTATTAGTGACTTTTCACTGATTGAAAATGACAAGAGTGCAAAAATGCAGTTTGGCCATTCATGGGGCTAGTTATTTTCTTATTTTCCTGTTCGGTCTGGCTTTGAAATCTGGTTCAAATTTTTCCAAAAAATATTGAACACTTGAATGAAAAAAAGTCACGAAGACTAGTTTATTGATTGAAGAAAATAATAATTTTTTTTCTAATTCCTGTTCGAAAATTTTTCAGTGGGTAATAAAAATTCAAATTCTCATTTTTCTTTTGATAAGGGGTAAAGAAGTAAGTCTGTATTTTAATTTTAAAAATTTAATAGGTAGAAATATTTGATGGGAGGAAAAAGGTGAATTTTCTGAAATTCGTTCAAATAGCTGTGATTTTTCTTTTAAAAAATCAATCAGACGCCAAGAATTCCCCACAGCTTCTTCGCATATCTCGTGCTAAATTTCCAAACCCCGCTACCCCGTCGACCCTTCGTTTTTGCCATTCGTTGTTAAAATACTTTGTATTCGATCCGATTGTGTTCCAGCTTTCTGCCATCGGCATCGCATCGAAAAGGTATTGTTTGCCAACGTGCTCGAGTAATGTATCAGTTGAATTGAAAAGTCACGTAAGATGTTTCATTATAAAGTTTGAGCGAATGTTTCTTCGAAACAGAATGAAATTTAAAGCTCGGTTTTGTTTTTTAACATCATCGCAAAATGCAACTCATACCTCTATACTTACGTTGAAAATTATATGCTGTAAAATTATACGATGAGTTTCTCTCCGCGTCACCCCTTGCCCCAGCAATTTAAACGTTTTGTTATTCCAGCATGCTAAAACAACTTTATCGTCTCCTTTTCTATTCATTATCTTTATCCTCTCATCTTACATTACGTTACGTTTCCATTTCCAATTACAAATTTAGATAAACTATGCTCGTGTGGAGAATTAATTGAAATTTTATATTCGAGGTAGCAATATTGTAGATTTAGGTAAGTTTATGTGGCTTGATAAACATCCATTCGATATAACCATTCGAGCAAGTACCCTACCTTGTTTTCATATCCTGCGATGTAGAATATTGAAACATCTGCTTTGGAAAGCTCATCTGTACGTCAAAGAAATCACCTAATCGAACACCTGATTTTATGGTAACTTTTCAATAAAAGCTTTTATCGATGGGTATAGAGTTAGACCCCCGATAAATGAGGTTATGGTATAAAGGTAAAAGGGCTTCGGAATATTTCTTTGTTATGGCGAACGTATTCAAAGGAAATTTTTATACGCTTGTTATTTGCATTATATAACGATTCGCAAGATCAAAGTTATCACGATGCGATATTGCTATAAATATCTGTATCAGTTTTGTTTGGACGGGCGTCGATGATGATTATGCGTTGATGTTGTTTGCGGAAAATGTGCTGTTATCGCGATTGTTATACGTAGGCCCGAAGCTTATATCCTTTGAAAAGGCTGTATTACGCGGGAAGTATAAAATTACGTCGAGTGTTTTCGATTTGGTGTACCTAAACCTAAACCTATTAAATAAGTAACGTTATTTTGAATTAATCATAAATTCTTGTCCTGTATAATATCAAATATCTCTGAAAGTTTTTCGTACGCGAGCAACGGACAGAGAGAAGATTACTAAATCCCTGGACGTGGGATCGGGATAATCATTTGCATAAATTAAATTTTTTTTTCGTACGCGACAAAAAAAAAGAAACATTTCGTAGATAATGAAAAAATAAAAAATTAAAAAACAATAGAAATGTGGGGGATGGAAACTATAATTTATGAAAATTTATTCCTAAACGTGGAAATTTTTCAACGTCGCCTGGTTTGTCGGCAGGAAAATGTGTGACAAGTTACGATGCTTTCTTGGGCGAATTTTTTCGACGTAATTTTTAACGAGAAAATAAAATTGAATGGTTCTACCCGTCGTGCAAATCTTTTGCAACAGTTGCAAAATAAATGTCGAAAAAATACGATATTTCTGCTAGTTTTGCGACACTTTTGCAATTTGTGACATACCAGTCGCATTTTGTCGCATTCGGTTGCATTTTGTCGCATTTGGTCGCAAAACTACTTTGAACATTGTATAACAGGATGTGAAATGCGACAGAATGCGACAGAATGCGATAAACTGCAACCAAATACTTGGGTATCGAAAAAAAATCGTTGGTTGCCAAATTCCATGAAAAATGAAAAAAATTCAACTAGGTAGATAATTAAGTAGGAATTCAAAGCCAATCAGAAGTCAGAACCAATGACAAACGGTTGGTTAACAATATCAACAAATTTTTTTCGAACGACTGTTGATGTTATCTATTGAATATAAAAATCGTATTTATGATTGTCCTTTCCACGAGTATGTTTCATAGATTGTTTAAACTCGTGGTCTGCCGAAGATGGTTGCATTCTGTCGCATTTGGTTGCATTCTGTCGCATTCTGTCGCAAATTGTCACGAAATATTTTGCGACAAAAGTGCGACAGAATGCAATTTGTGACATATTGCATTTTGTCGCAAATTGCAAAAAAATTGCACGACGGGTAAATATTCGGCGATAATTGCATCGTTTCTGTTTAATTGATTCATTTTCTGGTACTTAATGTACCGAATGGTGGGGAGGGAGAATTTTTCGAAAATAAAATTTATTCAGACGTTAAAAAAGAAATGGATTTGTTAAAAATTTTTTGTGGCTTTTGTCATAATCAAAAAAAATTCGCGAGGGGCTGGGAAAAAATTTTAAAATTTACAACTGTTGACCTGGAAATGTCTGTTATACGATGTTCCAACGCCAAAATTTCAAATTTTAAGTTTATCACCGAATAAAAAAATTGTACTTACGTAAATTACATTTTTAAATTTTTTATTTCAATTTCAAATTTCTCAGCCTTGGTGTGTGATGTTCAGAAATTGCTTAAAGTTCTGATTTCGGAAATGACTTTTAATGTTGTGTTATTTGAAAGAAGAGGCCGACGAAGTTACGAGTGGTTCAAAAATCCCATAAAACGAAAATTCTTCCCGGTCTTCTACGATCTTTGATTGTAGCTCCCAAATACTAATCCAGGTTTTCAAAAAATACAGCAATTTATTTTGTACAGGGTGACCCAAAAGTTCCGGAACGCAACGCTTTTTTCGTGATTTAGAGAGGAATCGTTCCTTATTGTCTCGCGTTGATCTGAACGAAAGGTTGCCTACATGCAGGTTGGCAAGGAACAAGGCCAACGCCGCACTCCAAATATCTGGAAAAGGTTGATGGGGGGGGGGACTTGATTTTTTTGTAAATTTTTGCCCCTTTAAATTTTTGATTAGGCAAAATCTGCATGCAATGATTTTTGATCCTTATCCAAAACTGTCATATGCAACTATTAGTTTTTAAATATTTCAATTTTTAAAATATTCGAAATTTTGGGTTTGAGTTTTTTTTTAAGTACAAAAATTGAAAAAAGTCCAAAGTTTTTTTATGATTTTGTAGTTCATATTTTTTCAAGGGAATGGTGCGTCAGCTATGTCGTAAATGGGATTTCATTATTCGTTGGGCTTTATTATTTTTTTAGGAAGAAATTTTTGCATTCCGGATGTTTTAAGTTGCCCTATCATCCTATATCATCCTAACCAGAAAAGTATTTGAAATTTTTGGCTCTGGCTTGAACGATGATTGAATTTTTGGAAAAAAATATATTCAGAAACTTCGAGATTAAAATTATGACTGTACGAATTTTTTTTTTTGATTTCGACTAATTAAAAAAAAATCAATTTCAATTTTTTTCTGTAATTCATCTAATTTTTCCAGATCGAGTATAAATTAACTGGAGAGCAAAAAATTCGATTGTGGCTTCTTTTCGAATAGTTAAATTCACCGTTTTAGCAAATTTCAGTAGGACATTTCAAATTATGTCTTTAGAGTGCTGCTGTAAGTCCGTAAAAAGCCCTGATTTTCCAAAGTCTTGAAGAAACCCTGTTTTTAGGTTGAAAGTATTGTTTTTTTCATATTTCACTGATCATTTTTTACAAATTTTCCTAATGAAACCTAATTTTCTTAACTGAATGTGAAATTTTTTCAGCTAAGGGGAAGATCTTATTTTACTCATCGCAAATAACTAAGAATGTTTCGAGATAAGAAAGATTCGAATTAAACTGTTGCAACAGCGAGAACTCCTGATTCAATTTTGCAATTCAATATCACAAATTTGTGATAGGGGTTCTGCGCCAGGAGGACCTAAAATTACGAAAATAGTCAAACAACAAATTTTTTTGTGAATGCTCAATAAATAATATTTTGAACCCCCGTTTATGGCATCCCTTCTATGATGATCGAAACTTTAAATTGTCAAATCGATTACTTACTAGTATTCACTCGTAATTTTTGACAGTTCTGGAGCCTTCGACCAGATCTTCGTTTCCTTCCAATGTTGACAAGAAAAACAAAAAAAAGAGCAATTGAGAAGAATTTTACCTTGAGAGTAGCAAGAAAACTAGGAAATAGCAAGAATTTTAATAATTTTCCAGTAAAATTCGACATTTTGCTCTAAAACTAGGAAATAGCAAGAATTTTAATAATTCTACAGTAAAATTCGACGTTTTGTTTTTTCTTGAATTCTTTATTCAACGGATTGAAAAGGAAGCAAATTTAAAGCGAGAAAAATGGTATGAAAATGGCAAAAAAAATCAAAAATTTTCGTTTTTTAGATCCAGTAGACACATTTGTCCTGCAAGTCCTGCTTTTGTCTTGCTTTTTTGTCAAAAATATTAAAACATCCTGCTTTTTTCTCTTTTTTTCTTCACTCAAAATCAAACGTTGAAATTTAATTTTGGAATCATTTGAAATTTTTTCATTTGTTTTTTTTTATCTGATAAAAGAATTGGGCAAAAGGAAATATTTACCCTTACCTTCCTATCCTAAATAAATCGTGAAAATTTTTATTTATACTGATAATTTTCCAGTCGGATGCCTTCAATGTTTTGGTGGCTGATTTTTGAAATTCCAGTTTTCACCTTGACCTTTAGTTTAAAAAAATTTCAAATAAATTTTCCATGCTTACTCGATATCAATTTCACTGAAAATCATAATTTGCAATGATTTCTCAACTTCCCCTACTTTTGTAGTATTGAATATGTCGTTTTGGTGGATTTCTGTGAAAAAATGTTTTTTTTGTCGAAGGCTAATGCTTTCGGAAGATTAGAAATGCCTCCTTGAAAAATATTGCTTCTAAAATTAAAATTATGTAGGTAATCTTCTTCGTTGGTACCTATTCAATTTTTTATGTTCTGTTTCTTTTCAACTCTTGCTGTGATTTTTAAGAAGAGGAACGAGGAGGTGAAATGATTATGAAAATTTCGGAGGTATAATTGGAAGAATCTCAATGGTTAATTTTTTCTGGAGTGGGATAAGAGTGACAGAATCTTCAAACAATACGTAATATTGAAGTGATTTTTAAAAATTTCCAAAATTCCTTGAAGCGGTATGATTTTTTGTGATTTTTTTTTAGAAAAATTTGAAAAAGTAACACGTTTTATTCCATTTTGTGGTGGTGAAGAACAAGGGGATTATATAGGGAGATACGAAACAATATCTTTAGATAAGTACAAATTATTTTTGAAAAATTTTCAGTTAAATAATTTAATTTTTGACGTTCTATCCAAAATTTTGGGACCCACCTTTCCCATCAGATTCAATTTTTCAAAAACAAAACTCACTTTGGAAAATGGTTGGAATTGCCCCAGTCAAGTCTTCTGCATCATAAATCGAGTTCTTCGTTACTTCCTCTTCTCAGGTTACTGCCAACTACAAAATCTTGCAATAGACAAGTCCTCGCGAAGAAATCCGTCTAAAACGGTATCTAACCGCGACGCGACGACGAAAAAACGCTCGTACATATTAAGTTATTCAAAAATAAATATAAAAAATGCAGGTTACGGGCTGCGATAGTATAAATCTCCGGTTCGCCCTTTTTTCAATAAGCCATTGAAAATACTGCGACGACACGGCGTTTATAATTCTCGCCGCGCCGCACCGTGCGAAACGGTATGAAAACCGAGCACCGCGACGTCTGCGGTACCGCGTTCTGCCTCTGTACGTCGCGTCGAGTCGAATTCACGTGAGAGGGAATTAAATTTCGTAGTAAAATTTCTTGATTTATCGCCGGTTAGATTATACATTAGTTGGAAATTTTATCGATGGGAATGAAAATTGCCATTTTTTACGACGATCCGCGATGCTTCACGCCGAACGCCAAGGGTTTCTCTCTATTTTTGTGAAGCATTATGTACGTATAAAAAATATATAGCGTAGACATAAAGTAGCTGTATATAGTTCGGCATCAAGTTACGCATATTTGCGTCTCGAAAATCGCGTCTTAAATTTTTATTCTTTTCATTTTATTCACATCGTACGTATACGAAGAAAGGTTTTTCTTGTACGAGGATTTCAGCAGACATTGGCAAATGTATTAATTTTGATTAAAGTTATATATGTATTTGGCCCGAATTTCTGTTACGGCCTTGCGGCGACGTTCACTAAAGCGTCGATTTTTTGCTTTCGCGACGAATCGACGAACGAGGGTTGTAAATAATATATTTATTGGCGTTTTGGTTAAAAGGTAATAGGGAAATGGATTACGTTGGGGTTTTTTATGTACTCGTATCGTCGTATGGATGCGATATTGCCCAGAAATTGCAGCTTGCTCTAAAAGGTTATTTTTGAGGGTACAAATTGACGTCGAATTTTATTCCTTTTCAGGAAGTCTTTTGGTAAGAAAACCTCCCAAAAAAAACAGAAAATAGTTAGAATTTTGCTCAAGTGGCAAGAAAACCAGAAAATAGCAAGAATTTTGATAATTTTATTACAAAAAGCAAAAATTTCAAACATTTTTCGCTTCAATTTTTCAATCGAAGGATGGATAGCCTTTGAATACTTTTTCAACTGGAATTTTTCATACAAATTCCCACCCTTGCTTCCTTCGAAAAGGGTTTCTGTTTCCTTTTTCTTTGAAGTATGATTTTTTGAAATTTCAGTCCATATCTCACAATTATGATTTTTCGGTCTGAAATTACCACCGTAGTTCCTTTCATGTTTATTCATGCTCAGCTGTTTTTTTTGTGTATTTGACACAATTGCATATGTAGGTATTCAATTTTCAAACATTTTTGCTCTGGTTTCGCTCGAGCTAAATTATTTTTCCTTCTGACGTTGGGAACTTGCCAATTGCGCTAAATAGATTTGATTAAAGTGAAAGAATTTTCCCATCCTTCATGAAATCAGACCCAACTTTTTTCTTTTAAATGATACAAGGTATCACATGTGGTTTTCTGTTTCTATTTCTAGTTTCTATAGTTCTAAATTTCAAGTTTCTATATTATAGTTCCTAGTTTCAAGTTTCTAGCATTTAACTTCCAGCTACTATCCAAGGTATTTCACCGAAAATCAGGATAATTTTGAAATGTTCTCATCCGAGTTCACCAAGCTGAAAAAGCATGAATATTTTTAAAATGATTTCTATCTCTAAGCGTCATCTCACCCTCGAAAGCTCAAAAAAAAGGTTGGGATGATTTGAAATAATCATTTTCATCTCAAAGGTCATCTTACGCCCGGAAAAATCGTGAGGTGATTTGTGAGAATGATTTTCATCTAAAAGGTCATCTCACCCTCGAAAATTCAAAAAAACATGATATGATTTACAAAAATGAATTCCATCTCAAAATCAAAGGTCATCTTACGCCCGGAAAAATCATTGGATGATTTGTGAAAATGATTTTCATTTCAAAGGTCATCTCACCCTCGGCATTTCTAAAAAAGCTAGGGATAATTTGTAAAAATGTTTTTCGTCTCAAAGGTCATCTTACACTCGGAAAGGTCATTTCAGCCTCGGAAGCTCGAAAAAACATTGGATGATTTGATCTGTAAAAATGTTTTTCCTCTCAAAGGTCATCTCGCCATCGAAAGCTCAAAAAAAGTTGAAATGATTTGAAAAAATGATTTTCATATAAAAGGTCATCTCAAAGGTCATTTCAGCCTCGGAAGTTCAAAAAAAGTATTGGATGATTTGTAAAAATGTTTTTCGTCTCAAGGGTCATCTTACACCCAGAAAAATTGTGGGGTGATTTGTGAGAATGATTTTCATCTCAAAGGTTATCTCACCCTCGAAAACTCAAAAAAATATGTTATGATTTGCAAAAATGAATTTCATCTCAAAATCAAAGGTCATCTTACTCCCGGAAAAATCATTGGATGATTTGTGAAAATGGTTTTCATCTCAAAGGTCATCTCACCCTCGGAATCTCTAAAAAAGCTAGGGATAATTTTTAAAAAAATTTTCGTCTCAAAGGTCATCTTACGCTCGGAAAAATCATGGAGCGATTTGTGAGAATTATTTTCATCTCAAAGGCCATTTAAGCCTCGGAAGCTCGAAAAAAGCATTGGATGATTTGTAAAAAAATATTTTCATCTCAAAGGTCATCTCGTCATCAAAAGCTCAAAAAAGGTTGGGATGATTTGAAAAAATGATTTTTATTTAAAAGGTCATCTGAAAGGTCATCTCGCCCTCGAAAACTCAAAAAAAACATGATATGATTTGTCAAAATGAATTTCGTCTCAAAGGTCATCTTACGCCCGGAAAAATCATGGAATGATTTGTGAAAATGATTTTCATGTCAGAGGTCATTTCACCTTCGAATGCTCGAAAAAAAACATGGACGTGGACATTCGAATTCTTGCTTTAAACTTGATCGAACGGTTCAAAATTCGTTTATTTAATATTTCTGTTCTAACATTTTCATTCGGCTCAGCTATGGGTGGGTATGTGTTTTGGACATTGTGGCGCATTTCACATATCTCTAGTGCACTTCCATGTAACTCCTGACGTTTAGAATTTTGATGAATTAATGTTGATAAAAATGTCGAAACGCATCCAAAATGTCTATAAATTTGTTTTTAAAATTTCTATATTTCGAAAATGTTACCTTCTCTTCATTCGTGTTGTATAATTTTGTCTCCTAAATTTTGGTTTAAAAAACCATGGAATTTATTTCAAGAGCATATTTTTGATATTTGACATTTTTATTTTCTAAAATTTAAGTCCTGGTTTCGCTGGGGCCATAAACTCATAGATAAATTGGAGTACAGCCTTTTGGGGAGTAAGGGCAGGAGTAGGAGGAGGAGGAGGAGGCAATTAGAAAACAATTAAAATTCATCAGTTGAAAAAATATTTGAGAGAATGGAAGAGGATACGTTTTTCTAAAGCTCATGGGAAAAGTTCTGCAAAGTTCGTTTAAAAGGTCGTGCTAAAATCCTGCCTGTTGATTTTGAGAAGTCATTATGGACACCCTTGAATGTTTTTATTTTGCTCGTAAATTTATTTCATTTTTTACCTAATAAGTGATATCTCATCTGAATGAAATTACTAAAAAAGTGCTTGAAATTCCCTATAAAACGAATATATTTAAGGGGAGTGTACTGAAAGAAATTACTTGAAATTTCTTTTGAGACAGTACACATGAGAGGGAGGTCTGCTTGGGAAAATTTGGAGCAAGAAAAATTGTATAAAAATGGCAAAAACCCTCAGAAAATGACAAGAATTTTCATTTTTCAAATCCAGTAGACACCCTGCCTTTGCATCGGTATCGAGGTTTTAATATCTACAAGTCGAGCGAACGTACTGCGAATATGAAGACTCGTTCTTAGCTCATCCTGTTGGATTTTCGCTTATGTTTCTACGTACATCGATGATGCAATTGAAAGAAGGAAATAAAGAAAGAAAGTAGAGCGAAATACATTACGGAATGCTTTTCTCGAAAAGCTCCCTCATATACTCGAGGAATTCGATTACGAATTCATGGAATTTGTAAAATTCATTCGATATCGTATTAAAATGCCATTATTTCGATAAAAAGTTTGATCATTTTGCGCTCTTTTACGCTTCATTTGCCGCGCGTTGAGCTCGCGTTTAACCGGAGTATACGCTGTGTGCCTTATCAGCTCTGTATTTCGTGCTCGCGAGCAGATTTTTCTCTCGACTGTATTCCAACGTGCCATATAAGTGGAATATAAGTGGGGAAATTTTCTATGCTCTTTTTACCAACTTTTAACGACAGACACTCTAAAAGTTAGCAAGCCGTTTAGTGATTATTAGTTCCTTTGTTGGAAGAAATATTTCGAAATTAATTTTTACCCTCGAGTATCGACGTTGTACGTCAATTACGTACGTATTACGAATTGAAGATCTGGATGGCGTCGGTTCTGTTCAATTTTTCATTGTGTTTTGTGAGGCTAATTTTCACAAAGAGGTTGTCGGAGTTGAATTGGGGGAGTTTTTTTTTACCACTTTGATGGGAATCTAGGGTAAATATTTTGAAGTGTGACCTGCGAGTGGCTAATTTTATCTCTTGATAGCTGCAGACGAGTTCAGAGGTGTTATTTGCTTGTCCAGAATAGGAAGATTCCTTTGAAGATTTATGGTGATTGATGAAAAATTTGTTCTCGTTACGTTGTAATAAAATTCTTTGTAGGGGAAGGAGGAAAGAAAGGAGAAGCTGAAGTCGAGCTCCGTCCAATTTTCGAATAAAGTTAGTGAATAACCTAAAAGTACCCCCCCCCCCTTTCCACCATAAAAACAAAATAAATTGTCTCTGAGTCAGAAAAAGTGAATTCGAGTTGAGAATTTTACAAAAATTATGATTTTTTTTACTTTGGAAAATTTATCCCCCCCCCCAAATCTCCGTGTAGTTATTTTACCTCCTATTTCTCCCTTTTAAAAAAACACAAGTCAAAAAGAAACAGAACTTGAAAAATTAAGTAGGTACCGAAGTATTTTTTAAGTAGGCACCTTCGGTCTTTCGTCTTCCCTTCATAGAAATTCGCTAAAAACGACATCTTAAATTCTAAAAAAAGGAGGGAAGTTGAAAGATACTTAGTTGAAAATTATGCTTTTGGGTAAAATTTATATCGAGGAAGTTATGGGCAATAAGGTTCCGTTTTGGTATAACGGTTTTGTGGCTCATTCCATTTTATTAGGCTTAAAAAAGCTTGAAAAAAAAACTTTGTAAAATTTTGTTCAATCAATAAAGTTAGTTTTTGTTGAATTATTTTGTAAAAACGAAAAATTTTTGTATTTTTTTATATTTTTAAAAATATTTTTATTTTTTTTTTCAAACTCCACACTATTTAAAAAAAATTGTAACGATCAAATTTTCAAAAATGTGGTAAAATTTTAAAATAAAATGTATCTTGGACATTTTTACATTATGTTGCAAAAAATTGAAGTTTTCAGTATCTGAATTTAGAATTTTGGATAACGTCACGTTTTCAAGGTCAACTGGTATAATCACAATTTGTTAGATTTGAAAAAACTTGTAAAAAAATGGATAATCGCTAACATTATTCCATAATCTACGACAAACGTTCCAAAATACTCAACAAAAAAATTCTCACGCCTAAACCGTGAGGTAACCGACTTTTCTCGTGTTCTTATGCATGAATTTTTTCAACAAAATGTATTATCTGACAAAGAAATCATCTTTGTCATCAATAGCTATTTGTTGGGGTTCATTTTGATACAATGAAAATGACTGAATACAAAATTAACCTAAATCCACGTAATTTCCTAGTTTTAGGGAGACAATGGGGGGGGGGGGGCTCAGAGGAATCGGATAAAAAACTGAGCATTTTCGAACTCAGTTCTCTCAAAAACCCAACAAACGACACGTCACACGTTATTTTTCATTTTTTTTTGAATTTTCACCTCATCGGCGGGGGGGGGGGTGATAGGAAGTTCACTGGGATCCGTTGAAAAACGGAGCCCATATTCTAATTCAAAATTTAGTCAATTTCTTGCCGATTCCGTTTTTGAATATTCTAAATTGACAGTTAATTCCAAAGAACTGTAAAAAAACAAAACATTCAAGACTTGAACAATTTTTTTATATGAACAATCTGCATAAATTTTGAACGACATGTTTCAATAAACCGAAAATCCTTTTACAATAAAATAAAATAAAAAAATTTAAAAATTGAACAATGGGGAGGAAAGGAGTAGAATTCAGGAAATGATGAATTCGTCGCCTGAAGAAGTTCATCTGGAGTGGGTCCTGTTGTTCGACGACTATACCTTCGAATGACATCAGACTTTAAATTTTTCGATCAAGTTGATTAGAGAATTTTTGCTATGCATTTTTATTGTAAGTTTTTTCGAACACCCTGAAGACCTCTTTTTTTCCAACGTTGATGGAAACCATAAACAATGAATTCATCATCTAAAGAAGATCATAATTATCTAGGGGTTTTGTATTTCTACCATCATGTACATTCGAATGGTAATAGACCAGGAATGACGCCAGATTTAAAAATTTTAAACTAAGTTGATGAGGAAATTTTTTCTAGGTATTTTAATTGTAATTTTTTTCGGACACCCTGAAGACCTCTTTTTTTTTCAAAGTTGATTGTAACCGGAAATGATGAATTCGTAACCTGAAGAAGTTCATCTCGAATGGATCCTTTCTACTATCATGTACATTTGAATGGTAATAGACCAGGAATGACGTCAGATTTTAAATGTTTCAATCAAGTTGATTACAAAATTTTTGCTAAGCATTCTAATTGCAATTTTTTTTGGACACCCTGAAGACCTCTTTTTTTTAAAGTTGATGGTAACCGGAAATTATGAATTCGTAACCTGAAGAAACCTGTCTTGAATGGATCCTTTCTACTATTATGTACATTCGAATGGTAATAGACCAGTACTGACACCAGATTTAAAATTTTTCAATTAAGTTGGTTGAATAATTTTTGCCATGCATTTTCATTATATTCTTTTGGACACCCTGAAGGCCTTTTTTCGGACAAGAATCGCTTTTAGGAAACGCTATTTTCACACAAAATTCATTAGAAAATCACAAAAATTCATTTTTCTCAAAAACTTTTCAACCGATTTCGATAAAACTTAAAATCTCCCAGGTTCAGCAATGCCCCAACAGCGCGACTTTTTCAGATTTTTCTCAAACCTAATAGTTTCGGAGTTTAATCGAGGACAAATTTCATACATATATATGGGTAATTCTACCAAAACTGTCGCATTTCCAGTATATGAAATTCGAAAAATAAAAGTTGAATTTCTTCAATTTTTTTGATTGAGATCTAAAATGTATACGTTCGAGACACCATTTTTTTGTATTTGGCTCACTTCATAGCCCTCAGGGGAGGGTGTGGGGCGATTCAAATTTTTGGTATCCACGACTATGGAAAATCTATAATCGTGCGTTCCATGACCATAGAATTTTCTTTGTGTGGTCTTTAGTTCTATCGTAGTGGCACCTAATTCACTGAAGGGATCAAGCCCACTGGATGCAGAATGAATTATACTATTTACATGTTCAAAGTTCTCACGTTACGGATAAACATTTTTTCGTCGTGGGTACAAAAATCATCTTCGCCACGACGAAGGAAATGAAAAAAGTAGCCACGACGTGAGAAAAATCTTGAATATTTCCCATTTTTTCAATTGCGAATTGATTTTAAAGTGCATTGTGATGAATTTGTGTTGATATACTTGCTTGTGGAATATATTTTTCTCATTTGTAGCTCAACACCATAAGCACAATTCGAAAAATTGATAGCCACGACGATGGAATGTAAAAATTGTAAACACAAGAATTTTCACAAATTTTTATTTCAAGATTGACCAAGTAGTCAGGAATTTAAAATTCAACCGATAAAGGTCGTTCCTATTACACCCCTGAATCAGTATTGCAGTTGAAAAAGATAAAATACGAAGTAACAGAGCCAGAAAAAATTGATGAAATTTCGCCACGACGATGGAACAAAAACCTAGTAACAGGGTTTTGGTCTCGTCTTGAGGTCACCCAGTGCCCTTCTGGTGACCCTCGAAGAGGTCAATGTGTACCCCATCACTCTACCAATATCATGTTTTAAAAATTTTTCAAAAATATCAATTATCTTCAGTGCTAGGGGTAAGTAAAGTTGAAAACCATGAGTGGTAACAGCCACGACGATGGAACTTTTGACCATTAAAATTTATGCAGGGGGTGGTGGGGGGAGGGGAAAAATTATTTTTTTCACTGGAAGAGGTGGGGGAGATGATATTCAATAAAACAATTCAAAAAAAACCACTCTAGCGCATTTAGTACTCGAGAAATTTACAAGTAACTGAAATGCGACAGTTTTGGTAGAATTACCCATATATATAATATATAAATATATAAGGAAAGGTGAATTTGAACGAATGGTATAATCGTGTTCCTAATGACCTAAAACGCAAAGAAAACTCACCCCCGACCCCCAGTCTCACCGCGGCAACAAATTTAGTACCTGACTTTTCAAGAAAAGTCGGTAAAATATCAAGATTCATGTAGAAAATTCCAAAATTCACGACAAAAATACCAAAATCCTCAACAGAAATATCGAGATCTGCAACAAAAGTATCAAAATCCACTTCAGTTGCACTTCACTTTCACCCCTTTTCCCAGGGTGCCGAGAACCCCTAAGCATTTGAGAACTCCCTCCCCCCATTTCCATACCTATTTTCCCATCTATTTCCCCTCCCCATTATGCAAAATTCATCATTTCTGTTCAAAAAAAACATAGAATTGTTCTTTTTTCATTTCTTTTAAAAAATAAATGAAATTTTCTACTGATGTTTGTGAATACTCCCAAAAATAAACACAAAAGGTTACATATTAAACAATCAACGAAACATTTTGACTTGTTTTTTTTTCTCATTTTCCTTCAAAAAATATTTCTGAGGAATCGTCCTCAAGGATTTAGGTTACTCGGCATCCCTGCCTCTTTCTCGATTGGGCAGGGCACTATTTCTGACGTTTCGCACATCAGTTGATGCGCGTATTTTTTTAAAAATTGGATGACTAATTTTAGAAGTTTTTGTTTTTCGAATTGAAAGAAATTTTTAAAATATGAAGTTGACAATTTTTTGGAAAAATTCAAGTCAGGAAAATTTTTGATATTAAAATTGTTTCAATTTTGATTTTTTTCAACTTATTTTTTTTGATTTTCTTCCAAGTGATTCGAAAATTTTTTCCAACAATTTAAAAATTTTAACTAAATTTTTTTTCAACTTTGAATTTTAAAAAAAGTTTTCAACTTTTTGTGTTTTATGTTTTTTCAACTCATTAACTGGAAGAAAATTTTGAAAAATATGAAATTTTAAAAATTTTACTTTTTGAAAAATTCTAAAATTGGAAACAATTTCGGAAAAAAAAATTAGAATCAAAGAAATTGAAAAAATTTGTAGTTGAAATCTTGAAAAAACTGAGCTTAGATAATTGTCAAAGTCCCATTTGCGTCAAAAATAATTAGGAGCTGATAAAAAATAGAAAAATTTCGAAGTTCGAAAGTTGAAAGAATAGTGCTGAGAAAAATTTTTTCAAGTCCGGAAATCGAAAAAACGAAATTAAGAATCACTTGGAACGACCACCTTTTCCAGGTCGTATAAAATAACAACTCCCCTAGTTCGTTCAAAAATCCAAACCAAGGGCTGATTCGCCTTATTTAACCGGCTATGCTCTTTTTGGGGGGTGGGAGGGACGGAAGGTGTGTAAGTCACTCTAAAATCATTAAAATTCACTCGCGGAAAGCTCATAAATCCTACGACAGAGCGTCACGATCCTCATAAATATTCTAAATCGCGACTCTTTCGCCATACCTAGATACGATTCGTAATTCATCTCCGCGTGATTTCTACTTTTAAAATTTATCGCGCCTCAAATTCGCAAATTCATTCCTCGTGCTAGACTGAAATTGATTCCTTTTTCTAATGCAATTGCTCGAATGAAATATTTGGCTCGTTTTCGGTTTACTGAATAATCGACCAATAAAAATAAAAATACGATTGGCTCGTTGCCTAGGTACTTATACAGTACCTAGCTATTCCATATACAGTATATTGGACACCTTGTATATGTTTTCCATTGATAACAAATCCGCTGGAATTTATCAAGACATAGAGAGAGTGTCACCATTTTATACGTTATATATTACCTACTCGACTACCGCCGCTATTTATCAGCGCCGCGTAATTAATCAAGTCAAAGGTATCGCTGCGGGTTATCCATTAATAGCGAATTGTTCGGTGTAAAAAGAATATCATTTATTTGAGCGTCGTTATGGTGCGAGTAAAATACACCGCCGTGTATACGAATAAGAAAGAGGATAAAAGCGCGCAACAAATTTGTAGGTAGTAGGTACTTTTATAGGATAGATTTATTCGCCGAAAATCATCAATTTTATTGAGGGTTTCCATTTCCATTGTGTTTCTCATATTTATTTTATCCCTAATGCTTTGTTGCGCAGAACTGGACGAGGCAATGGAGAGGGCCAAATCTGATGAGATGCGTATCCCTTTCGGCGTCGGAGTGGCCGGTCAAGTGGCTCAGACTAAGCAACTCATGAATATTAAAAATGCTTACGAGGTGAGTCTTGCATTTTTACGTATTTTTACAATATAGCCAGTGATGGGAAACTGGAATGATATCAGTTTTAGTTTTCAGTTTTCAAAATATCAGTTTCAGTTTTAGTTTCTGTTTCAGTTTTCAAAATTTTTTAGTTTCAGTTTCAATTTCAGTTCTGGTTTTCAGTTTTTTCATATTTTTTTCCTTTTGCATTTGCTGAAAGTTTATTATTTATTTGAGTTGTTTTTTTTTTTTTAGTAGAAAATAAAAGTGACCACTTGGTCATAAAAGTATTTACTGAATTCTGAATCTATATAAAATTATGTTTTAAATGAGCTACTATTAGTGACCTTTTTTGGCTTTTTTCATGCATTGACGATTTTATTGTAAGAATTTGAAATTTGTTGTTGGAAAACACGTTCCAAGTTGAAGTTTTGGAGTGAAAATTTTCAATGAAAAATTTACTCGAAAATATTTCGAAAACTATGCCTTCCAAAAAAATCTAACCGCCACTACCATTTCATTTTCTACAACTTTGGTTCTCATCATTTTTGTCGTAGGACGCTTAGTTAGTTTGCTCAGAAATGTCACGTTTTGGCAGACAAGGCACAAAAAAATGAGATTTTTCCACATAATTTTAGAAAGTTCAAGTTGGAACTTGAAAAAAAAAAGAAATATGTAGAGGTCTGCGGCTTGTTCCATTCGGTTCGCCACGAAATTTCCCATAAAACTAGGTCCAATTTTTTTTCTCTCAAGTTCGTGTTTCTTGTTCTCGAAAAACTTTATTTTACAACCCTCATCCCAAAAGCAAACTTTGGCCAAAAAAATGTTTTCCCTTCATTAGTTACATGAAAGCAACCAGGGTTTTGCCGATTCGAATCATCGGACATCGGACAGATAATGATTCGTGATTCGAAATTTTTGTACTTTTCTAATCATTTCACGAATCATTTTTTAACATTTTTTTCTTTCTGATAATTTATTCTTAATTTTTTTTGTACCTTAATATTTTTTTTCGAAATTTTTACCAAATCTTGATTTTTTGTTGATACTTTTCAATTCTTAAAATTTTTTCTCCTAATTTTTCCCAAATTCGAATTATTTTCTCAAGCCTTTTCCTACTTTGCGTTTTTTCTGAGAATTTTCATTTTTTTTTCAACTTTGAATGAATTTTTCTCATAAATTCTGAATTTCGTTTCCCACTTTCTCACCCAAAAGAAATCGATTTCCTTTCATTCGTTCATTTATATTGAAAATTTCTATTGGATGGGAAAGTGAAAAACGAAATTCAGAATTTATAAGAAAAATTAATTCAAAGTTGAAGAAAATTGAGAAAAGTCTTAGATTGGGAAAAATAATTTTGAATTCAAGGGAAAAAAATGAAAATTCTCAGAAAAAATGCAAAGTAGGAAAAGGCTTGAGAAAATAATTCGAAGTTGGAAAAAATTAGAAGAAAAATTTTAAGATAGTCTACAGTCTAAGAGGCAAAAAGTGTTCATTGAGCGTGCATTTTTGCTGGACAAAAAAGTCAGTTGGTTTCCTGTTGGTATGGGTTTCGTAGTCCCAAAAACCGAATTTTAGATTTTTGCCCGGCACAGTAGGGAGCTGAAGCCTGAAAACCCCTTTTTTCTCAATTTTTAAATTTAACTTTGGACAAAAAATTTTTTCACATTCTGGTAGCAGACACTCCCCTGACTCCAAATATATGTCACATCCCTTGGGTCACGTTCACAATGGGGTGCTGGGCCCCCAATGTGCGATTTTTTTGTTAAATTCGATCATTTTTGGCACAATAATGCCTCTGTAGGCATTATGCGGTATGCTGGACAAAAAAAATCAAACGCAATATATCCTTGGGTTCATTCCGCGTCCAATGAGCCAAAGTTTGAGGAAAACAGTGGACACAATAGGCCGTGGTGGAATTTCAAAGTCTTGAAAACACGCGATTTTCTCCCCCTTTGATTAAAAAAATAAGTCATGATAAAAATCTGAAACTTGGATTGCGACATATCAAAATGGGTTAAAATTTCACAAGCAGAACGAAATTATTGATGAAAATTAAATTTGAGCAATTTTAACTTATTTTGAGCCCCAAATTGGGTCAATTTTTGAATATTTTCAAAGGATTGACATGTGACCTATGAAAATGGGGTAGAATTTCGTTAGAAATTCAACAAAACCATCCAAAAAATTTTTGAGCAACTTTTGAGAATTTTGAGCCTAAAATTGAGTCAATGTTTGATTAATTTCAAAAAATTGGCATGTGACCTATGAAAGTGGGGTAGAATTTCGCTAGAAATTCAAAAATATCATCCAAAACTTTTTTTGACCAACTTTTGAGAATTTTGATCCTCAAATTGAATCAATTTTTGATTATTTTCAAAGAATTGGCGTGTGCCCTATGTGAGTGGGGTAGAATTTCGCCAGAAATTCAAAAATACTACCAAAAACTATTTTTGAGCAACTTTTGAGAATTTTGAGCCTTAAATTCAATCAATTTTTGATTATGTTTAAAAAAATGACATGTGACATACGAAAAAAGGATAGAATTTCGCCCAAGGTTTTGAAATGTAATCCAAAACTTTTTTCAACAACTTTCATGTTTGAGTAATTTCAAGCGCAAAATATTTCATTGGAATGTCAAAAAATGAATGCAATCTAAACTGATAAAAAATAAAATAGGAAATTCAAATCATTTCCATTCAGTTGAAAAAATAAGCGGGTGTAATTTCATTCAGAAAATTATTTGATTTGATTTTTTGGTTTCTCTATGAAATTTTAATCCATGATAGGTCTATCTAAATATCTACTAAATCAAAGGCTTAAAATTTTCGAAACATGCCCAAAAAAATTTGGATGGTATTTTTGAATTTCTGGCGAAATTCTACCCTACTTTCATAGGTCACATGCCAATTTTTTGAAAATACTCTAAAATTTACCCAATTTAGGGCTCAAAATGGGTTAAAATTACTCAAATTTAATTTTCTTCAATAATTTCGTTCTGCTCGTGAAATTTTAACCTATTTTGATGTGTCGCAATCCAAGTTTCAGATTTTTTTCATGACTTATTTTTTAATCAAAGGGGGAGAAAATCGCGTGTTTTCAAAACTTTGATATTCCACCACCGCCTATTGTGCCCACAGTTTTTCCCAAACTTTGGCTCATTGGACGCGGAATGAACCCAAGAATACATTGCGTTTGATTTTTTTTGTCCAGCATACCGCATAACGCCTACAGAGGCATTATTGTACCAAAAATGATCGAATTTGGCAAAAAATCGCACATTTGGGGGCCCAGCACTCCATTGTGCCCTTGACCCAAAGGATGTGACATATATTTGGAGTCAGGGGAGTGTCTGCTACCAGAATGTGAAAAATTTTTTGTCCAAAGTCAAATTTAAAAATTGAGGCGAAAGGGGGGTTTTCAAGCCTCAGCTCCCTATTGTGCCGGGGCTAAAATCCAAAATTCGGTTTTTGGGACTATGGAACACATACCTGCAATAAACCAACTGATTTTTTTGCCCAGCAAAAATGCACACTAATTTCGATTTCTAGAGCACTTTTTGCCTCTTGGACTGTAGACTAAGAGTTGAAAGATGTCAACAAAAAATCAAGATTTGGTAAAAATTTCGAAAAAAATATTAAGATACGAAAAAAATAAAGAAAAAATTTCACGATTAAAAATTGCCAATGCAAAAAATTTCTAGGTGGGAAAATTTTAAAGAAAATTTTGAAGAAATGTGAAGTAAAATTTTTCCAGATAAACTCAAGTTGCAAATTTTTTTAAAACAGTTACAATTCGGAGTCGGATTTTGAGAATTGGGTTGTTTTGAATTTGTAGGTCATATTTTTTTCAGTTTTCAGTTTACGTTTAAGCTTCTCATCACTGTAATCTACGTCGAAAGGAAAAAATGCGCGGATTTTACGAAAGAAATTGTCGATATTACGAAACGGAATTTCTTTTTTCGAAAGAACCTCGCTCGCGAAAGAAAAAACCAAATTTACTTACCGGCGTCAAAAATTAAGTATTTAAATTGTTAAAAGACGTCGAGAAATGGCGAATACCTACTCACGTCGAGCATATTAAACGTCTTTAAAATAACGCCGACAGCGCCGACGATTCGTTAATAGGGGGAAAAAACCGGCGAGCTACCTGGCGTACACCTTTAGTTCGCCGAAGGTATAAGCCATTAATAATTAAGCTCATTAATGTTGGTAACTTTATAGAAGGTACGTCTTTTATTTGTTAATAAGTAACGCTCGCAGTTTAATGATTAATAAAGCAGCAATATTTTCGTGTACGAGGTTACGTATGTAATGGCAGGGCGAAGCATTAGGCGATTTCTAAGTTTCGTTTCATCCAGCTTTTGCTTCAGACTACCTATACTACAAACGAGACGCAAATTGAAACTCTGTGCCAATTAGATGACGCTATTTATGCCCAATTGAATGCACCGTAAAGCGAATAAGCTGCTTAATAAATGAACCGGGGTGTGGTTTAAACTTGAAACGACTCGTGCTATAGATGCCCGAGCTTACTGTTTAATATACTCGCCTTTATAAAATAAATAAAGACCTGTACAAATGGCCGGGAAAACTAATTAAGCGAGTCTTAAATATTCGTGCTTCATGTTTTATTGTAATTTTAAACGGATTTAACGGATAGTAAAAGTTTATATAGGTAATTGTTGTCGTGTACTTAAACGGGGGTAATTTTTGTCGAAAGTATTGTGTAGGAAAAATTAGAAAAGTTTATGAGATTGTCGAAATGAGTACTAAACTATTATGGGGGAATGGGATGACTGAGGGATTGGAATTTTCTAAAAACAGTTATAGCGTCTTTAAAGTAGGTAGTTGTAAAATTTGCGAAATTTTGAAATAAAGGCAGTGTTGAATTCGTTCTGTAATGGGGGGTTGCTTTGAACAGAGGTTTATTTTCAATTACCACCGCCTAGTGGCCAGAAAAAGAAGTATTTTCTGAATAAAACAGTGTTATCAGGTAAAAGAACTTCTAATTAAGTTACTTCATGATTTTTTTCCCTCAACATGAATTTGTCAAAAAAAACATCACGAATGCTCAATGAATCGTCAATCGTCTGTCTAACTTATTTTTTTGGATAGAACTGGGTACCTTTAAAAAAAACCTTGAGATGAACATGTTGCCGATTTTGAAAATTGAAGGGGCAAATACTACTTCTAAAAAAGTCACGTTGAAAACATGTTAACCATGGGAATGGATATTCTTTGGAATCTGCACAAATTTTCACTTCATGATTTTTTGCCCAACTTCAAAATTGAAAGGGCTACAAAAAAAAATGTTGAAAAAAATTCTAAAAAATAAACTAATGAGGATAGTACGAGTACGTTGAAAACTGAAAAAATTTTATTTCGAAGATTTTTTGCCTGACATCGAAAATGAAAAGGCTGCGGTTTCTCAAAATAAATCCCAATAAATTTTTTGTTTAAAAATTTTTCAAGTTGAAATTTTACAGTTGAAGGGAATATTTTGAGAAAAATTTCGGAGTTGAAAAAATTTTGAGCATTTTTTTGAAAAGAATCATGAAAATTTAAATCTGAAAAATTGATAATTTAATAGATTTCAGATGAATTTTCGGAGTTTAAAAAGATTTTGAAAAAAATAAATGTTTGTTAAGAAATGAAAATAGAAGAAAAATGCTGAGAAAAATGTGGTGTAGAAAAAAAATTAACGATTTTGAAAATATCCATTTGAATTTGAAAGTTGGACTTACAAGGGAGGTATCCCAAACGGCATGAAATTTTATGGTGAAACAAAAATAGATCGAAAGTACATTATAAAAGATCCCCATATCCGGAATTTCAGGTGCTAAAGTTCATTTCTCGAATTTGAGCGAATTTTAGCAATATCTAAATTGCTTCATCATCCCGTTCCCTACCATTTTCTCGAATGGCCGTTTTCCCAAATTACCGTTTTCCCGAATACGTAAATCCCGAATCCCGAATCCCATTTTCCCGAATAATAAATTTAATTTTTTATTAACTTTTACCATTTACAAAAAGCAGAACCGTTTTTCGAACGTACATCGTACTAAATGCTGTATACAAGTCAAGGGGTGAAAAAAGTTTTAAAATATTCAAATGTGACAATCTTGAATGGAATTTTCAAAATTTTCAAAATTTTTCCCATTTTTTTGGAAGAGATGTCATTAAGGAATATAATTTGGGGGGGGGATTTAAAAAGTAGCACGAAAAATCACGATTATTTGTTTTTTGATTTCAGTACAACGTACAACTGGTTGGAAAATTTCTCTTTTTAAAAATATGAGTCGACTGAATTTTGGTTTTCCCTCCCCTCTCCTCCCCCTCTTCCCGAGATTTCCGCCCAAATTTCGTCCCTGAACTCTGCAGTCAATGCTACAAAACAAAATTACAAAAATTACAAAAATGAGTCGATTTTTATCCCTGAAATTAAAAACGTCGGCAAACATTCTTCCTCGTTTTCAATACAAGCTGTTTTTAGGTAATCGGGAGAATGGATTCGGGATTTTTGTAAATTTTCCAGCAATGAAAAAAAGCTCATAAAATTGGTCCATATCAAGTTTAGCACCTAAAGACTCAAATTACCCACCTATTTGATCCATTAAAGCTCAATTTTCCAAAATTCGTTACTACTTGGTCAAAACCATATTTTTTTTTTTTTATTATTTTTTTTTTGGAAAAATTGATAAATACGCCCACAGCACACGCATCGAAGTGAAAGGCTGAAAGTTGGTTGATACCCTATTTCCACCTCCCGAATCGATTAGAAGCGGTTTTAGACGTATTGGAGCCTCTAGAATATTCGTAGTACAAATCAGCATCACTTTTACTCATCGACTTTTTTTCAGTGCTGGACATTTTCAACCGTTTCCGAAGCCTCCAAAATATCTCATTTCTTCTTCAAACAATGGGCACCTGTTTGAAAAGCAACTTTCTTGAATAAAACTCGATTTTTTGATCAAAAGAAGCGTCTTCTGAGAAAATGTATCCGAAAGAAATTTTAGAGAATTAAATTTTCTTTTTGCTTAAAGCTATTATTTCTTCACCAGAAAGTTTAGTTTTCGAGCTATGGACGGTCAAAGTTCAGATATGAAAAAAATGATTTGAAAATGGGCAATGCACAGGATTTGAATGACCCTTAAGCTCAACCGACTTAGATGAAATTTCCACCTGTTGGCTCCCTAATCTTCCTCAACCTACAACAAAAATTTCAGCCTAATCGATCAAAAGGGTTTTGAGAAATCGTTACGAATAACTTTTGACAGTTGAAAATCTACAACATCTCAAAAAATAATTAGAACTTCACAGATACGATTTTCGGTTAGAGAGGTCATCGTCTTAGGGAGAAGTCGAAATTTGAACAGCACTTTCAAAAATATTGAAAACGATATGTTACTCGATATTATTGATTTTTGCGAGATTTTCAAAATCTCCCCTTGATCCCTCCCCTCCTATGGACCTTGAAGAAATTTTTAAGGATTTCTCATGCTGATGGATGTTTTTGGTCAATTTTTGCCCAACTTTTAAAACCATACTTACAGAATAGTCCAAAAAAGGGGCAAATGCCTCTGAATCATGATGAAAACTTCAGAATGGTTAAACTGGGTTCCAATGATTACGTTTTTGGTGAAATTAAAAATTTAATCGAGTAAGATTTTTTTGGCGAATTTTCAAAAAAATTGTAAGATTAAACGCATGTGACTTTTTTGAACCCTCCTTTGGCCTCCCCTCCAATTTTAGGTTGATCGATTCCAAAAAAAAATTATTTTAGCTGAAAAAATATAATATAATTATGTTTTATGTATAATCTTTTCCCCAAACATCCGCTTCTTCAAATTCTATTAGCCAATCCTTTAAAAAAAAAACTCGCAGTAGATAAATAAATACCAACTTCTGGAGCATTGGTACTCCCAGTCTGGAGAATCCCTCGAAGTAATTAAACATTCTACGAGCACCAAATACAGCCAGGTATCTTCCAAGCCGGTAAAAAATTTCCTATTCCGTTCACATATTTTACTTAGTCGTAGTCACAACTCACAAAACGAATGAATAGAGAACTTTAAGCTCTGCTGGCATGAAACCGATACGCGACAGTCTTTACAAAGGTATTTCGTACCACAGATGAGGCAAAGAGAAAAACGGAAACAACTGGGAAGAAAAAGGTACCTAAACCTATACACATAGAACGTTATAAAAACGTATATTATAGGTACCTGTATCATATGTATAAAAATTACGTGTATATCGATTCGCATACGTTCGTTGTGTAGTATATGGCTGTGAAAATCCTCGTATACTTTATAAATTTCTCTACGTGAACGCACCTCGGTATATTTTTTCCTTTGCCCGAACAGGGTCTACTCTGTACCGAGATCCGGGCACATAAATCGAATAATTAATGTAGCTTGCAAAGACCTTATTCGCTCGGTGGTCTTTGTATAGCCGAAATTCTCCGATAAACTTTCATTACATCGGGCATTTTTTTTCCTCGTGTAAATTAAGCGTATATTTATCGACGATATCGCGTAAAATTTAATTAAATTTTCAACCGGGGTAACGAAACAGTTGTGCGAGGCGCATCGGGAAATGATATTTTTCTAGGCTCGAGGCGAGAAAATGATTCGTCGAAAATGTAGGCCTTAATTGCCGATGACAGCGAGTGCTCGACGCGATGTTGCCGAGCAATCTTCACCAACAACGATGATAAATTCCAACGGTATATTTTATTTTAATTAATGGAAACAATTTTTCTTCTAGGCGTTTTATATTATTGCAAGTTGTGACAAATATCGACGCCATTCTTAATTAACTTCCATTTTCACGAGAGAATAATTTTTTCGCTTTTTTCCCTCTATCAGCCGGGTGTTGTGCTTATTTCAAAGGAAAAAATTTCATTACCGAGAATAAGGAAAATTTCCTCGAAATTGTTCTAATAATATCTTTTGAAATGCGGTAAAATTATCCATTTTGGAGCGATAAGTACCTCGAATCTCGTCCCCGGTCGTGGTTACCTATACCTATATACTTTGGCGAACAGTGGCGAAAGGGGCGAAGACGAAATTAAGATAGAATTTGATTACAATTGTAAATTAGTTTGAAAACGGTTTAGTCTTTAGTTTGGTAGTACGCGTAGTCGAGCTTTTTATCGCCATCTCGAGCCGCGGTGACTAAATCTGGCTACGACGACGAAATTTCTAGCCGAGCAAAAATTCGAGTACGACTGATATCGTCGCAATTCCACCGTATAATATTCCATTTGTTGTAAGACGTTCAGTTTGAGGTTTTACCAAATGCGATTATAAAGGTTGAACGGTGTACTGTACTTTAGATACTCGTTAAAGGCGATACGAATTTTTTCCGACGAACCGATTGAACCCTTTTTTTTATAACTTTTTGAGAAGGGTTTTTTCTCTACGTGATGTGTTTGAGGTACGGATTAATTGGTCGAGATGAGGTTTTTATCGATGGTAATGATGGCTTCGAGGTGGATTATTTATTGCAAGTTGTACCTTTGGATAATACCAAGGGTCCAGACTCGATAGATAGTTTCCAATTAATTGATAGGGTTTTATGTATTTAGAATCGAAAGGTGCTTTTATGTTAGATGGCTGCGATAAGGGGTTTAGAGATAGTAAAAGAATATTCGATTACTTATCTGTATTGGTCAATGGTTCTGGGATATTTTGTACGTTGCTTTGAAAGGTATTTTAAATGGATGGCAGAGAAGCTTACTTGGCTTTGGAATTGCAGGGTGAATGCAGATATGGAAGGAAGGCAAGGGTTGCAGGAAAGAGTTGAATCTTTCTGAAAGAGATGAAAATGACAGAGAGATTTTTGTTCAGAATGAGTATAAAAAATGATGTTGAAGATTGATCATGAAATTGTCAAGAATGATTAATAGATACAGAGCCATGCAAAATGACTCTGTTGTATGAAAATTGAAAAAAAAAGGATTACAAAAGACCAAAATTTGTCCAGAATAAACATAAAATGATGATGAATTCTCAAGATTACATATTGAAAGTATGTAAAATGACACCAAATCATTTAGAATGAATGGAGAATAAAGTTTGGACCAAACAAATTATTACGATCGACCCAAACTGGTTTAAAATGAATTTAATAAATGTTTTTCGAAAAAAAAATATAAAAAAAATTATATCATATTTCTGAAAAAATTTGAAGTGAAAATTAGTCATACTTGGGGGAAAAGCTTGACTATCTGAAATAAACTCCACATTTGTACCCAGCAATTTCAAATTAGTCGTTTTATCAATTTTTTGAATTTTTCCCCTGCCAGTGGGAGGGTTTTCAAATCGGAGGGGTTGGGAGAAAAGGAGAGTAAATGGAAAATTGTTTTTAATGTCATTTCGTTCCCTCAAAAAAGTACATGAAATATCGGTTTCCTCCCAATCAAATTTTGTCCTTTTCACTTTTTTTTACATGGGGGGGAGGGGTTGAAGAGTGGGAAAGAAATCAGTGCTGCAAGAACGAAAAATAATCAAGAACAACAAACCAAAAAGAATCAAAAATTTGAAAAACGAGAACAAACTTAGAGATTGTTGAAAGAACGAGGACGAGAACAAGAACAATAATTTCCTTGTTCTTTTTTGTTCTCCACTTTTAAAATTTTTATTGTTTCCTAAATGAAATAAATCGTCTGTGACTTGTGAAAAATGGTAAAAATTTAGCTTGATACTTAAATTTTGAGAGAGGAACATTTTCAAATTTTTACATTTGAAAAAAATTCAAAAATTACAAATGTGAAGAATGAAGATTTATTTTTCGACAGAAAGAAAAGAAAAATATAAAAAATTTTAATTTTGAGAAAGAAAAAATTGGAGCTGTGTCAATTCAGTGCATTTTGAGAGAGGAAAATTTTCAAATTTTTACATTCGAAAGAAATTTAAAAATTAAAAAGGTGAAAATTTAAATTAGCGCTGCGAGAACAACAAAGCATGCAGAACCAAGAACCAAAAACCAAAAACCAAGAACCAAGAACCAAGAACCAAAAAGATCAAAAACTTGGAAAACGAGAACGAAAAGGAGAACAGGAATGAAAATTTTTGAAGAACGAGAACCAGAGCGATTTTTGAAAAACGAGAACAAGAACGGGAACGAAATTTTTAGAACAAAAACATAGCGAAAACCCCAAGAAACAAACATTTCTGAGAACGAGAACCGAACGAAACCCAAAATTTCATTGTTTTTGCAGCTCTGAGAGAAATGGAAAATGTTTTTCAGAAAGTCAAAAAAATCTACGAAGCACATATTTATCCCTTTTTTATCTTTTTGAGCACGTTCGAGAAAAATATGATTTTAATGTCGTGTTCTAAAAATTTCTAAAAATGGCATTTCCAAGGATAAAATTGGTTGAAAGTAGGAAACAAAATTCAACTTTTCGAAATGGGCCCAGGATTTATGACTAGCAACTTCGAATCAGTCGTATCATTGGTTTTTTTGGGAATTTTTTCGATTTTAATGTCTCCCACTAGCAGGAGAGTTTTTAAGTCATGGATGAATGTAAAAAGAAGGGGAGGTGGAAACATTTTTTCAATACTATTTCACTTTTTTCTTCAAGTACAACAAATTATGGCTTTTCTGCCTGTCAAATTTTCTCCTCTCCACGTTTTTCTATCTACAGAAGTGAAGAGTAGAAGAAAAATCGAGAAAACGTGAAAAATGTTTTTCAAAAAATTCTTTAAAAATCAATAAAATCATGATTGAGTCTAATATTTTCACATTTTATCAGACAAAAAATACGTATAAAATTATTATCTCAAATTTACTAACAGATACCTATTTAATTTTTTTTTTTTACTTTTTCCAAGTACATATTTGTCTGACTTGAAGTCAAAATCTGCGTAAAAATGAAAAAAAAAAGGTTCATGCCTGATAGAATTAGGCGTTCATAAAAAAAATAATTTAAAGTTTTTCTATGTCTGAAGTAAGTGCTTAATATTATTAGGTCAGCACTTTTTTGGAACGACTTTTCTGTTTTTCTCTTAAACATTGGCTCCTAGGAAGTTTTCAAAGATCCTTAATTCACTTCTTGGGTTATTTTTGATTTGAAACTCTTTGAGTCGACCATCAAGGAGTAGGGGGTCATCTGCCACCCAGGAGCTCAGGGAGCTCGATCCCCCTCCCTCTTCTAAGCTTGGAAAAGAGATTTTTCATCATGAAAATGTCAAAAAAGACATTTTTTTTTGCTTTTCAAACATGATTTTTCAAAAAATGTTGTTCGCATTTCTTGAGTAAACATACTTTACTATAAACCTAAATCAGTCGAATTTGATAAAATCTTGTATTTTTGAATCAGTGAAATAATTTTCATTGAAAATTATTAATGGTCTTTCACTGATATTTCTGTCAGAAATCACTGATCTTTCAATCAGAAATCACTGATCTTTCAATCAGAAATCACTGATATTTCTGTCAGAAATCACTGATCTTTCAATCAGAAATCACTGATCTTTCAATCAGAAATCACTGATCTTTCAGTCAATTTCCAATTCGTCAGAAAAATTATTAGTGATTTTGACTGAAAGATGAATGATTTTTCACTGATCTTCCAGTTAGATTTATTTCAGTGATTCAAAAAGGCGAAATTTTACTAAAATTGGCCGATTCAGATTGAGAATTGAGAGAGTAAATTGATTGCTTGTTCTAAAAATCTGTGAATTTTTCAATTTTTCTTTGTTCATATCTGTATTTGTATCATTTGCCTACCGAAAATACTCTGACCAGGCCAACGCCTTTGAAATAACAAGTTTCTCAATTTTTTTATTGAATTTTTACCGGTTCCCCATTTTTTTTCAATTCTCAACCCCTCCCATACATAGATTTTGGGCGCGCTTATGTTGGAAATCGAACCAAAATTGAAAAATTTTCAACTTCATCGAGTGTGATATCGAAATCCATGAATTTATTACGGGAGGGGGGAGGTCATTTTGACCTGGAATTTAAAATAAAAATTTTACAGAATCGAATCAAAATGAATTAAAAATAATTTTAAAAGATTTTAGGTGACCAACAGTTGTTTAATATGCCTGTCAGGTGCCCTAAAAAATATACCATTAAAAATTTCAAATGGTACTACTTTCATCAGTTTTTTCAAACTGAGGCTCCTCAAAATAATGGCCAATCCTGACTGATGGTCGAAGCGTGATGTTGAAATCTCAAAACCTACGGATCCCTGAAATTATCCACTCTCACTGAAAGCTGAAAATACCCTTCTACAAAGTATTCTACCTCTACCTAAATCTCGCGATTCTAAAATCAAAAATTCGCGGTGAAAAATCGATCCTCTTCATTTGTATAAATACGAAAAACCACGTCGAGTATAGTTTTTTTCCTCAAACTTCTCTACCGTATAGTTATTCAGAATCGTACTTAATTCGACATTCGGAGTTGTATCATTTTTCACGCTGCTGTCAAATTTGCACAAAACAAGCTGAAATTCGCGTATGCGGTTTTCGGAAACGCTAATACCCGCGAAAAGTACTACACTTTGTGTTTCCAGCGAGCGAAAGAGAGACAGATGATGAAAAAGCAACGTACAAATTCTCGCCGTGCTTCATCGATTTCGTTTTAAACATATGCAGAGTACGAGAACACGACGCGAAACAGGATACAGTATTTTAAAACCGCAACGCTCAAAATTGATAATGAACTCATTTTGAGATAGTACGAGCGGAGCGGCGTTGGTATGCGGTGACGTGTAAAAATGTCGTATATACTTTACGTCATATTATTCGTAAAACGTATCGACTAGCGAAATCGTATAATAAAGTGTAAGCCTGCCATCGCACGTCGAATGTTATATGACGTGAAAACTTTCACACAAGCTCAAAAGCAAACAACGGCAAAGGTAATAACGAGTTAATTTCATATTCCAAATCGTACTTTAAACACGGTCGTTTATCCTCTCGCTAAAGAAAGTTTCGCTTTTTTGCGAATTTTCTCCTTATCAAGAGTAACTAGGGCCTGTTATTTATTTTCAGAGAATTAAATCTTGGAAGAGGCTAGAAGGATAGTTGATAGATAAGCAGGTTGATATACTGCGGTGTTATCCTGATTCGGTATCGAGGATTAAACGGTTACTTTCAGATTTGATTTTAATGGACTGGAATTTGATTTGTTTTGATGATATTATCGAATAAGGAAATGGCAGAGAATGAAATTGGTTCTTTCCTATTTTTTTCTGTAAATTTTATAGAAATTGCAGAAGTGAGACCAGAATATTTTCAAGGATAAAGAGAAATATAGGTGGCTGCAGTGACGATGCCCAAAATCAAAGACACAGAGTAAAAGTGAAAAAGAAATTAAAAATTAGCATACTTACCTATTTTTGATAGATTTTTTTGAAACACAGAATTTTTGTTTCTTTTTTGCAACCATCCGAGTGAAGAAAAAGCAAATATAGTTATGAAAATTGTGTTTAAAAAATCAGAAGTGGATATTTATTGAAATATTGGACATTTTTGATCTCATTGGGGAAGGTAGAATCGTCCTTTCAACCCTCCTTCCTTTGATAATGTCATGAGAAGTAGTGGGCTCATTCCATTTCAATTCGAGCAGGTTTTGACCTTGGGTCTTCCGATTGCGCTCAAAATTTTTTTACGTTTTTCCCTCGAAGGTCTAATGAAGGAAGCGCCGCGCCGTCATTTCGATCCTAATCCCTTAGGGGGGGAGGGGGTGGCCCTCTTAATTTTCGCACAATTGGGATTTTCCGCAAAACGACCCAACTTTGAAGGCTCAAATCTCGAGATTGGTCTAGTCAAAAATGAATCTGTTGGTGCGGTTTTGTAGAAAATTGAAAGGACATTCAAAATTGGTAATCACATTTTGAAAAGTTCAAAGCTGAGCTTTCGTGATGAAAGCTCAACTTTCATGATAATTACAAAAGCTAAGGGCTACCATTTAAAAATCTGAAAAAATTACTGTAAGGAAAACTTTTAATGTATTTTTCAACTTATTACTTTTCAAGATGGGATATCCACACCTCTAGGTGTCACAAAGGTCCTCAATTTTGGGCAAAATTCAAAAAAATTGCAAAAATAACGTGTGACATGTCTTTTGTTCGGCGAAAGACTCAAGCTCAAAACATGCTCGAATTGACATGGAATGAACCAGTGTATAAAAACTTTGGAAGATGCAATGTTGATTTGCTTTGTTCCATTAAAAATTATTGAAATTTTGCCCCAGAATCCCAGAAGGGGCGTACGATAAAATCTGAGGATACAGAAGAAAATTTAAATCTGAGTGTTGAATGTTTTAAAATTTGCTGGGAGGGGGGGGGTCGTGGGTGAAGTTTGAATGACCGAAATTCCAGAAACCGAAAACAAGCTGAAAGCCGAAAGCCGAAAGCCGAAAAACCGTAAGCTAATCATTTTGGAGCTTTTTAGAAAGCTGAAAGCTAGCCAAAAGCTTTATTTTTTCGGCTTTCTGACAGCTTTTTTCAAAAATTAAATACAAGAAATAGAACTTTCGGGTTTGCGGCATTCAATTCCTTATAAAATTCCAAATCGGACAAGATTTTTTTTCAAATTTTTTGCACCTGCGGGGGGAAAAGGCTAGGCAATTTAAAAAAAAACAAGCACATATTGAATTAAAATATTACGAATTGATTTTTCGGGGAAATGAATGAAAATTTTGTTCCAGGAGGTATTCACAGCTTCAGAATCCCGTTCTGAGGTCATTTTGACTTCGAACTATAAACAGGACCCAAAATGTGCCCATGTTAGGATTTGGCAAGGAGGGGCCAACTTGAAAACTTCTCATAGTTATCAAGTGTGGTATCAAAATTCATGTTTTTTTACTCGGGGAGTCCGTTTCCGACGTCCCCTCATCAAAAAAACCCTAAAATGGGCCTCCCCGTATCCATTTCTTAGGTAATTTTGACGCCCAACTTAAATCACTTTCCTTTGGGACAGAACATTCCCCCCTTCTCACTTTTAAATGAAAAACATTGAGAAATGCACAATCACCTCCCCTAGGGCCCATTTTGGATTTTTTTGATAAAATGACGTCGGCAACGGACTCCCTGGGTAAAAAAACATTCATTTTGATACCAAGCTCGATAAGTAAGGAAAATTTTCAATTTGACCCCTCCCCACCACCTCCCCTATAGGCCCAGTTTGAGGTTTTTGATGAGGGCACGTCGGAAACGTACTCCCCGTGTATAAAAAACGTAAATTTTGATGCTCCACTTGATAATCACGGGAAGTTTTCAATTTGGCCCCTCCCTACCGCCTCCCTGTATGGGCTCATTTTGGGCCCTGTTTATAGTTCGAAGTCAAAATGACCTCAGAACGGGATTCAGAAGCTGTGAATACCTCCTGGAACCAAATTTTTATTCATTTCCCCGAAAAATCAATTTATAATATTTTAATTCAATATGTGCTTATTTTTTTAAAAATTACCTAGCGATTTTCCCCCCGCGCTGCGGGTGTAAAAAATTTGAAAAAAATCTTATCCGATTCGAAATTTTATGAGGAATTGAATGCCGCAAACTCGAAAGTTCTATCTTCATTTCTATGCCTTCGGCGTAAGTTTGAAGCCGCCAGAAGTCAGTAGGGGTGTTTTTAGCGTTTCGTTGCCACGTGCTCGTAGTGGAGACAAAAAACAACATTTCTGGTCAGCAAAGCTTTTATTGCGGAAAACTGTCGAGAGAGGTTCCCTGAGTAACCCTTAAAAGTTACCACCCCCCAGACCCCTTGCTAATTTTTTTATGGGTTTCCATCCCCCTGAGAAACGAGTTTTCGCTTCTATCTCCTTTGGATTTGATTTTAAGGTAAAAATAGTTCAGCACTTTTTTGTTCTACCGTCAATTTCCAACATTTTTTGTAGAGATGTTTTTTTTGTACAACGATGATCAGAGGAGACAGGGAGTCCTGAAATAAGGGGTTATGAGAAAAATACTATAATTTAAAAACGTGATAATAGGTATAAAATCGTACTAAACTGTTTGTTTTTCCATGAAAATAGTAGTACCTATTATGTAAATTGGTGGTATCAATACCCACTTGACCCCCCCTCCTCTTCCTGTGTGCCCACCCACCCATACCCATTTGTTTTTATTTAGCAGTGGCTATATGATTGAGGGGTGAGGTGGAATGGGCTCGTAGGAGAGAGAATTGGTTCAAAAAGCTATCTTGACCCTCTTCCTCTCCTACGAGAAAGCTTTGCTGGCCAGAAATTTTTTTTTGGCTAATTTGCCTACACTATTGAGACACGGATTAACATGCATCAATCGGACTGAAAATTTTTGTGTGTTATTTTCTCATAAAGTGTCACCAAACTAGGTGGTCCCGAAAAAAATTCCAAAATTTTTTTTAAGGGACACCCTACTCCACCATCACCAATCCTCTCACATTCTCTTTATTTTCAAGATTATTTCCAAAACTTGAACTTTTTCCATATCCAAAAAAATTGGAGAATTTCCCAAAACATGAACAGTTTTCTAAAAATTGGAGAATTTCCCAAAACTTGTACAGTTTTCTAAAAATTGAAAAAAAAATTCAAAGTTGGACAATAATTTTCTAAAAATTGCAGTTTTCCAAAAATTAGAAGGAATGTGCAATTCACTGTACAGATTTATAATTATTTGAACTACCTACAATTCACTTATCAAAAAAACGTAAAAATTTGCGAACCACCCTGTACATTTATTTTTTACCGTCTCTCTTTATTCACGTGAAATTACTCGATCGAACCATAAAAGTTGAATTTTTACAACGTCGTTTTTTTCGTTTTGATTTTCAACATCATTATTTGGTCTGGCTGTTCCATTATTCGATCAAAAAGGATAAAATCCATAGCAGCAGATAAAGTTAAAACTTTATTACATGGAAAATTCGGCCATTTTCAATCGCGTATAACCCGCTAAGCATTTTTTTTTTCGGAATTCGGAGCACTTGCTCGCCATTAGAACGACCCTAGGAGTAAATTTTGATCGTTTATTATTTTTAAAAACGCGTGATAACTATATAGAGAACTCGAGACGTTGGAGAGCACTCGTACGACCGTGGTTATTTTCAAAATGTCCACGTATAGATTTTTCAACGCTTCGAAGGTATTGAAAATATGTCAAAACTTTTGTTCAATTTATAAAAGAGGTATTCTGTTGTGGTTCAATGAACCGTCACACTATTCAAACTTTTCACATATCATTTAATATTTAACCTTATTGTATACTCGTGCACGATGGCCGATCTTTAAAAAATATATAAGAAATTCTTAATCGACGCTTTACCATCTGCCTAATGTACTTTATACACGTATGTACCTTCTATTACGGTTACCTTCGCTAGATTTAACCGGTGCTCGTCGCTGTCGCTATCTTTATGCTATTACTTTGTACGGATTTATGGTTTTTTCTAGTAATATACATCTCGTGTCGTCTCGAAAAGATGAATAATTGAAAATATGGCTATATTTTTCTCCCACGTATAGATACACGCGTATAAAATGCCTAATGAAATAGGTTATATTATTTCATCGAGGTAGGTAAATGTTTTATGAGCCATTTACCGACGAAGCTAAAGTTAATAATAGAAAGCTTCGGCGGAAAATTTACCAACCCGCTGATTTTTAAATACACGTTCTTCATACTCGCGTTAATTTATAAGCTCGAAAAGTTAATCTTATGACGAATTTATCTCATAGAAATATAAAACCGGGTGAAATTTTTAATCACCAGTTTATAGCCCGCTGCGTCTGTGTAGTTTTAATAATTCGCACGTGCCATGGGTAATGCTATACGTCTAAAATGATTTCATTTTTTTTATCGTTTCAGGATCCTCGATTCAATAGCAATATCGACAACATAACGGGCTATAGAACTAATTCGATATTATGCGTGCCAATTTGTAATTACGACGGAGAGGTGATCGGTGTTGCTCAAATTATTAATAAAACCGACGGCTCGAATGCTTTTACAGATCGCGATGTCCAAGTAAGTTCTTTTCTCGAAAATATTCGAATGGATGTTTTATTTCGGTGGAATATTTTCTACGCGAAGAGACCGCTTTGCGAAGTTTTTTCCAACCAATTTAATCTTAATTGAGGGCCTTTTTCAATCCTTTTTTGCAGATATTTCAAAGGTACTTAACGTTTTGCGGAATTGGTATTCAAAACGCTCAATTATTCGAATTATCTATTCAGGAGTTTCAAAGGAATCAGGTAAGTTGGAATTTATTCGTAATTTTCTTCGCTTTAGGGAATGGTTTTGAAAGAGAACAGCTTGGGATGATTTTGTAACCTTTTTGGTTAATTTTATTCTTATTTGGTGGTGAAAATTTTAAAAAATGGATTTTTTGCGATGACGTCGATGAGTTTTGTGGTGATGAGAAGTGAAGGGGCGAGGGGAGAAAAATTAAAAGGTGTTTACTAGCAAGAAAAACAAGAGCAGAAATTAGCAAGAATTTCACTTTACAATGGAGGTATCTTATTGAAAATGAAATTTTGGACTGAAACAACAAATAAATCGAAAGTGCATCATAAAAAAACCCTATATTCGAAGTTTCAGGTGCTTAAGTTCATTTCTCGAATTTTTGGAATTTTTAAATTTCAAAATTATTCCATCTGCCTGCAAAATATGAAAATTTAGTTTAATGAACGAAATAAGCTGAAATTTGGTATCCTATTTTCGACCTCCCGAATCAATTGGAAGTGGTTTCCAAACGTTTTGGAGCCTCCAGAAAATTTTGGAATTTTCCAGCAATGAAGAAAAGTCCATAAAAATGCTTCATAATGACCGATTTCGTCGATTAATGTATAATTTTCCAAAAATCGTGATTACCAGGTCAAATCCATATTTTTTAACATAATTTTTTTTAAAAAAAGAATTGAGATTCAAGTTTCTACCAGTAACAATCGAATATCACGTTTTGCCCTTCACAAGGGGGTTGAAAAGTTACAGATCCCGAATTTAAAAATTTTAAAAATAATTTTCGATGACGATTTTCAAAAAATGTTCATGGCAGTGCTATCAATTGCATTTTGATTAGCACATTTTTCGTAAAATTCAAGTTGTTCATTCAGTGGCTTGAGAAATAATTAAAACAATTTTTTGGTAATTGAAACAAATTCAAAAACATTTTCGAACATTTTTATGGCCAATTTCATCGAAACTTCTAGATGATGAAAAAAATCGATTTGCTCAATTTTGAAGTAGTTGCGTGAGCAATTTGATTTTGGTAAAAATAAAAAAATCGACGTGTGATGTGCAACTGTTTATCCCTTTTGGACAGTTTTAAAACAGTCTGGTATGGATCCACTCTCTCAATTATAGGTAAATCAGTGAAAATTATCGAAAATCACTGAGAAACAGTCAGAATTGCAGTACAGGAGAAAATCAGCAAACATTGTTTTACTAAAAGCAAATCAGTGAGAAAAATCACTGGAAAATCAGTGAAAACTCACTGAAAAGACAGTGAAATTTATGAAGTTTTCGGAAAAATCAGTGAAAATCTTTGAAAAATCAGCGAAAGTTCGCTGAAAATCAGTGAATTTTGCTGATTTTTCCTATGCTGCAATTCTGACTATTTATCAGTGACTTTTCACTGATTCAGAATGAGAGAGCAAGGTCAATGGTTCAGACAAGTCTAAAACTCAAATCGTGTACCGTACCTAGGCGAACTACGTACCTTTCAAGGAGATGCTCGAGAAATCCATCAGATTTCACGACCAAAAAGTGGCAAAAACCGCATGGATTGTATCCATGATGATGTACATATATTGACAATAATTCTGATCATTTCATGTAATTTTCATCCTCGAATCTTTCATTTTTTATCCTATAGGTACATTAAAAACTTGATTCTATGTCTCCCTATATTTATTGAAAATTCTGCCATCATGTATATTCTTGAAAAACTAGTTTTTTCATGAATTTATTACCTATTTGCGTTTTTACTTTGAACTAGTGAACGGATTACTAAAATTCTGTTCAAAAGAGGAGGGAGGGGTGAAAGGGGTACAGGAGAATTTTCAGTTTTAAAAATTCTGCTCGGAGAGTAACATAAAAGAAATTTTAAATTATCACAATTGAGCATTGAAGGATGATACAGGAGAAATCTCAACTATTAAAATTCAGCTTTGTTAGAGGATACAAAAGAATTTTCAATTTTTAATATTCGGCTTGGAGGGGAGGTAGTACAGGGGAAATTTTTAATTACTAAAATTCAGTCCTGCAGAATGGCACAGAAGAAATCTCAAATTATCAAAGTTTGGCTGTGGAAGGAGGTACAACTAATTTTTAATTTTTAGAATTCATCAAGGCATAGGAGGATTTTCAATTATTCAGACTTCACTTCTGGAAGGGGATACAAGAGAAATTTTAAGTTACCAAAATTTAGCTGAAGGTCTGGGAAAATTTTGAATAACCAGAATTTAGCTCTGAAAGTGGGGATAGAGGAGAATTTTTAACTATCCAGCAGGCAATAAAGAAGGAATTTTGAAAATCCATAAATTAGTTCTCGAAAGCTGGAACCCCTGGGATCACTGGAGCACTAGAGAGTGCAGAAGAACTTTCTAATATCTGAAAATCAACTTTGGAAGGGGTGGTGAGGCACAAACAATCATTTCTGATTTCTATTTCAGAGAAGGATACAGGGGATTTTTTTCATTTTTATAATTCAGCTTAGTCTGAAGTAGGTGCAGGAAAATTTTCAAAGGGTCTTTCCGCATAAAATTGTGAAAACGGTCCCGACCCAAATTTGGTCAAAAGTGGTCCTAAATGTTTGTCTCGATGTAACAACTCCCTATAAAAATTTTTGACCCCCCCCCCCCCACTTCCATCTCTTTCTGAAGAATTGCTTCCTTTAATTGTGTGAAAAATTCAATTCGACTTTTCTCCGAATGGAGGGATGAAAATTTTTAAAATTTTCAGTTGGCAGGCCTTACGAAGATACATTTGTGGAAACTTTTTCAAATTTTTTGATTCAAATTTTCTTATTTTTTTGCGTTTTGAAATTTTCAAATAATTATTTTAAAGAATGTTGGAACTGATTTTTTTTCATAATTTGGTGGCACCCTCAGATACAACGTATAATTTTCTCAAAAAACAAGAAAATTTGAATACAAAAAATTTGAAAAAATTTTGTAACAATTTCAAAAATTTTCATCCACCTCATCCAGAGAAGATGTCGAATTGAATTTTTGACATATAGGAGACAATTTCTTAGAAAGTGGTGGGGTGAGGTGGAGGTCAAAATTTATTATAAGGAGTTTTTACATCGAAGCAAATGTTTAGGACCACTTTAGACCAGATTTGGGTCGGGGGCCGTTTTAACCATTTTATGCGGAAAGACTTTTAGAATTCAACTCTGGAAGAGGTATGGGGAAATTTCAAATATCCGAAATTCAGCTCTGGAGGAGGTACGGGAAAAATGATTAGTTAAAAAGATCTAGCTGTTGGGACTACATGAGAGTTGTGCATAATAAATATCCGTAGTGAAATTTGACTTTTTTTCGAATTTCAAAAAACATAAGTAGGTAAGGTATGGGTGACCCAAAAATTCCGGAACGCAACGTTTTTTTCGTAATTTATAGAGAGAAATAGCTCCACATTGCCTTGCGCGCTGTACTCTGAATATAATTATGAAAAGGGTTGAGTGGGAGAGATAGTGTTGCCAATTTCACGAAAACTTGATTTTTTTTGTAAATTTTTGCCTCTTTAAATTTTTGATTAAGCATGCAATGATTTTTGATCCTTATCCAAAACTTTATCATATGCAACTGTTAGTTTTTAAATATCTCAATTTTTAAAATTTTCGAAATTTTGGGTTTTGAGATTTTTTTTTGAAAAGTACAAAAATCGAAAAAGTCCAAAAATTTTCAAAGATTCGTAATCAATGAGAGATGAGTTCATTTTTTTTAAGGGAATCTTTGTCGTGAGTGGGTTATCATTATTCGTTGGGCCTTATTATTTTTTTTACGAAGCAATTTTCGCGTTCCGGAAATTTTAAGTCAGCGTGGTGATACACTAAGTACATATGGACAACAATGAATTTCCATCCGAAACATCAAAATTAGGTAATAAGGTTGAGTATCATTCAAAGCATTATAACAGAAGGTGTGAATATTACAAATTTTGGAACTCAGCTTGCGAATGAATTTTGCTTAACCCCTTCACTTTTGATAATAGGCAAAAAATGGTCATAACGTTTGTTCAGTTTTTAAAGTAGGTACTATTGTTTTCTATCACGATTGAAAATTTTCAGTATTTTTTTTGTTTTAATAGTATATTTGTAATATTTTATAATTAATTTGTAACTTTGGGCAAAATTTCGCCTCGAATTGTTCATTTTTTAGGTTCTATTCATTTTAATTATTGAAAAAATATTTTTATTCGAATTTTTTAATGAGTAAGTAATCTGCCCCTTCAATTTCAAAAATAAACAACATGTTAATTCAACTTTTTCCAGGGGTTCTTGCGGATGACTATCCAAGGACACCCTGTATAAACTCGAATTCGCAAAAAATACTGAAAACAGACTCATTTTTCCATTTCGTTAAAATTTCTTCTGCAATTATCGATTTTACGTACAAAACCTTCAAATTATCGTTCTTTTTATCCTTTTTTTCTCGTACCATTTTGAAATCGGTAATTCAACGCAATTTCCTCTTCCCTCCTCTTCGGCATCCTTCTTTTACTGGTTTAAAAACGTTGAAAATGATCGGCGATGTTACTTCCGCATCCGCGTTGCCCGATGGCCATCGTGTGCAGCATCCCCAGCAAAAGCATCCTAACACATATCGTAATATCAATATAGTTGCTTAGCAATGACGTCATAGACATCCTTTATAGAGAAGATATAAATTCTATTATATGGTTCTGCAAAGGGCATCTGCGCTGCAGTTATACATTTTATATTTTTTTAAAGAGCGAAATTGAAAGGAAAATGAAAAACATCTCCATACATTTGTTCGGCAGAGCGGCGGTTTCTGTTTTTCTTTTCTTTATTTTTTTTCTCTCATGTATACCGACAGCTAGGCGATATTGTATGTGTGTGTGGTGCGTAAAACATGGCCCTAAATATACTTACAATTTAGACGTTCGTTTGTCTTGACTTCTTGCTGAGCATCTATGGCGCGATTTCGTTCAAACGACGCTCGTCCTCGTCCTCGTTGTATTATTCTTTCAGAAAAAAATAAAAAATCAACGTATACATTTTGGTCGTCGTCGACTCGTCGTCGAATTTATACTTTCTTTTGTGCGCCGCTCGAGTGCCGTCGCCGTTTTTTTCCCTCGTCAAGTTGAAAATTATCTCGGAAATGATATTTTTAATGGGTGTAGATTTTTATTTTCAACGTTCGCTCGCGCTCGATGCCAATTTCGAATTGTACCTATTCATCTCTTTATAAAAGGGTGATAAATTTTATCCTCGGTAGAAAGCATATGTGGAGGAAGTACCTTTACACCATTACGTTTGGTGTAGGTAGCAAAGCGAATCCGAAACACTACGGTAATATACGATGGCAAATTTTTATCAGGAATTGGCAACTTACAAGTAATAAAAAATGAGCAAAAACTTTCGATTGTGGAAACAAAGACACAAGAAAAAGTAATTTTCTTTTAAACTTGGAACACACGACGCCAGCGGCACTTTGGCAATGACGATGCCTTAGAGAAACTCGAAACTTTTGTCGCTTTAGGTGTAACGAAAAAATTGAAACCGAGGTCCGTTTCGGAATCGAAAGTTGAAAGTTATTTTACGCGAGTTTTTTATTTGCGCGATTTTTACCCTTTTTTGATGGTTTGGGCGATGTAAATGATATTTTTTCGGGGTATTGTTTTTTTTCTTAGGTAGTTCTATTTGACGGTATCTTATCGATAAGGAGGATTTTTTATGGCTGGAGTGTAATATGATTCGGAATCCGTGGGAGGAATAAATTGATAAGCGTCTGTTGGGGTTTTGGTGTTGTGATATTTTACCGATCTGTTTTTATTTTTAAATCGAGAAATTTATTGGAGATGATTCGAATGATTAAGGGAATCTGGAGCATGATGTAGCCAGGGGCTGGATACAAATTGGCCTGTCGTCTTCTTGTGATATAGCTTAAAAAAAATTAAGGTAAATTTTTTTGTTGCTACATTCAATTTCCTATCGAATGGTGTATTTGGTTGGAACATTAAACTCATTTTTTCTTTTCAGTACATTGCGTTAAAAGAACTAGTACTCTCTTATTCCGAATCAGTGAAAAATCACTGATAAGAAGTTAGAATTGCAGCACAAGAAAAATCAGTGAAATTCACTGATTTTCAGCAATTTTTCACTGATTATTCAAAGAATTTGAGAGATTTTTCAGTAAATTTCATAATTATTATTGAGTTGCAGTGAATTTTCACTAATTTCCAGTGATTTTCTTTCACTGACTTTTTCAGTGAAAGAAAATCACTGGAAATTAGTGAAAAATCTCTAAAATTCTTTGAATAATCAGTGAAAAATGGGTGCGTCATGGGACGTACCTCAGAAGTGAAAACTTGTTTCTGAATTTTTTATTTGTATATTAGAGGTTTCGCTCTTTTATTTTGAAATCTATAATAAGAGGTGGGTGAATATATAATATTTTTTGTAAAAAAGGAAATGTCATTTGGAACAAATGATAAAAGTTAAACAAATCTCATTACCTGTATAGATCATGAGAAACTTAGTGAAAGTTTTTATGTAATAGATAGGTAACAAAACATACCAATGAACTGGGGTAACATTGATAGAAAAACGACCATTTTTTTCGTTTTTTTGATTCTGGAGGAGAGGGGGTTGGAGCTTTTGAGGGGGAGAAATTTTTTTAGGAAACTAGAGTGGATTGTGCATCGAATGGCGCAAACCGCATTTCGATCCGATGCAGGGTTGCCTCTACAGAAATTCCCAAAAACAGCAACCTCGAAAATCCAAAAATGGGGTAACTTTGATTTTCGCCAAAAACACATCCATTTCACTGGGAAAATTTTGAAAATTATCTGCGAAACATGGTTACATGTAAAGACATATACTTTAGGTACAAAATTTATTCAAAAAAAAATAAAAATAAAATTCAAAATTTTCATAAATTGTAAAAAATTGTTGAAAAGACAAAATGATTTTAAAATTCGAAAAAAATTGCAAGAAGCAGCTGCAGAAACGTAATTTTACAGTTGTCTATGCAATACACCGACTCATATCCAATTTTCAAACAGCTTTCTGGGATTTGGACTTTTTAGCAACTTTCTTAGATTCAGATTTTTCCACAGCTTTTCTCGGATGGGATTTTTTATTACGCGTCGGTCCTTTTCTCGGAGGTATAGCATCTGGATCATCGACATCTTGTTCATTTTCTTTATTCGGCTCCGATCTCGCAGTCATATGGACAGCTTTACCAGGGCTCACATATAACTTTTTACCTCGATTAGTGTTACGTTTCCTGGTATCTGCAGTCGTGGTACCCGAATCCTCTCCAAATCTGTTGGTTTTTAGCAATTGAACGATAACATTTTCTTCAGGAGAACCGGAAACACCACAAAGACATCTCCAAAATCGCATCGTTCAATTTTTCCTCGGTATATCGCTGATACAAGCGTGCATCACGCCTTTGTCGTGGATTTCTCGGCATCTAAAACAACAATGATAACGTAAATTTCCGGTATCAAAGTTACCCCGTGTCAGGAAAAGCTTCATTACAGCAATATGGATGGACCAAAATTTTTTTCAAAAAAAGATTCTGAAAGCTATTGAGTTGCTTTACACAACTACTATGGTTTTTATACGATAAAATGAGTGTACTTACCTTTTAATCGGGGGTTTTTCCCACGTTTCACTTTTTTGGAAAAAACTAACTTCTCAGAAAATGCTAAAATCTCAGGAATAAAACGAAAACACGTGAAACCAATTATCACTAATATTATTGGTACAACGCCTGGCTATCGAATGGCTGTGGAACCAGCTCAATTGGTTCATATCTCTCCCGCTAGAAGCTCGAAACGTGTTGAGAAAACCAAAAATCAATGTTACCCCGTGCGTATCAATCTTACCCCAGTTCATTGGTATGCAATATGGTGCAAACGAATGAAGAATTTTAGAATAAGAGAACAATATACCGGGTGCTCGATTAATTATGGCTCCCCCCGATACTTTTTATGCCAAAAATCGTAAGTTGGCAATACTTCTTTCAACTAAACAAATCGAACGAAGTGTAGCCAACTTACAATTTTTGACCTAAAAAGTATCGGGGGGAGCCAGAATTAATCGAGCACCCGGTATTAAGGTTTTGAAAACAAAGGAATGGAGAATGAATAATTGAAAAAGTGAGAACGGAAAGACGTGTCTAGTTGTTTGTACAATAAATAAGTAACAGGATATGGTCTTAACAAAATTTCAGGAATAGTAATCTAGAACATATAAATGTCATTTATAACAAATGAAAATTTCAGGATTAGTAATCTAGGACATATAAGTTTTTGTGATGCCATCTTGCATAACCTGACTATTGATTAGGGAAGTATAAAATTATTTTTTTCGTATTGCTCAAATATTTTAGCTTCTACTGCATCAAATTTCAAAATTTTTGGACTAAAATTTATATTTAGTAATGTGTATGAATTAACGTTACGACAAAAAAGGTTGAATGCACGACAGAAATAGGTCGTTTAAACGACAGGAAATAAATCCTCAAACGACAGGACAAAAACGCGAAAAAAATGTGCTGTAAACGACTGAAATATATTTTCCACTCAAAAACAATATATTGAACAAAAATTAAAATTCGCACGTCAATTAAAAATTCCAAATGACACACAGTGATGTGACGTTCACGACACAACCATACTTCTAAACAACAAATTAATACAAAAAAAAAAATCACTGTACTATGAAAGTGTCTATTGTGTGGAACAGAAAAATACTTGAGAATTGAAGCATTTTTTAGAAATCTAGAAAAGCCAAGAATTTTGATATTTTTTTCCTGATTTCTTTTTAATAAAAAGATGGATAATTCATTAAAGAAAATATTTCTCCACTTGAACCTCCTCAATCAGCGACCAGTCTCCGTGGTGAGGTCAAAAGTCCAAAAAATGAAAAATGGCGTGTAAGGTAAATTTCTCTAAATGTACATTTTTTTAGCTTGAAAAGAGAATTGGAGGAGGAAGCAAGTCTGAAATTTTTGAAAATTCTGAAGTTGGTATCAAAATCAATGTTTTTTTGGCTTTTGCCTCATGAATTCGATTCCAGCATTAGTTTTGAAAAGAAGCTCAAAAAATTTTTTTTTTTATTTTTTACTTTTTATAATTTTCTTTTAGATTACTTATTTGATAAAAAGTCTGATAATTTTTTTGACGTTTTGTCACACTTGACGAGTGACATTTTTTCATGACTCTTAAAAGGTAAAGCAGTGCTGTCAACAAATTTCTTTTTGACTTTTAATAATTTTCTTTTAGATTACATTTTGACTTTTTGTCACACTTAACGAGTGACATTTTTTAAATGACTTTTAAAAGGTAAAGCAGTGCTGTCATCAATTTTCTTTTCTACTTTTAATAATTTTCTTTTAGATTACATTTTGACTTTTTGTCACACTTAACGAGTGACATTTTTTTAATGACTTTTAAAAGGTAAAGCAGTGCTGTGACTTTTTGTCACACTTAACGAGTGACATTTTTTTAATGACTTTTAAAAGGTAAAGCAGTGCTGTCAACAATTTTCTTTTTGACTTTTAATAATTTTCTTTTAGATTACATTTTGACTTTTTGTCACACTTAACGAGTGACATTTTTTTAATGACTTTTAAAAGGTAAAGCAGTGCTGTCAACAATTTTCTTTTTGACTTTTAATAATTTTCTTTTAGATTACATTTTGACTTTTTGTCACACTTAACGAGTGACATTTTTTTAATGACTTTTAAAAGGTAAAGCAGTGCTGTGACTTTTTGTCACACTTAACGAGTGACATTTTTTTTAATGACTTTTAAAAGGTAATGCAGTGCTGTCAATAATTTTCTTTTAGATTACATTTTGACTTTTTGTCACACTTAACGAGTGACATTTTTTAAAAGACTTTTAAAAGGTAAAGCAGTGCTGTCAACAATTTTCTTTTTGACTTTTAATAATTTTCTTTTAGATTACATTTCGACTTTTTGTCACACTTAATGAGTGACATTTTTTTAATGACTTTTAAAAGGTAAAGCAGTGCTGCCAACATTTTCCTTTTTCACTTCTGGATAAATGATATTTTTGTAATATAATGTGAGAAATTTCCCTGGATAAATGATATTTTTGTAATATAATGTGGGAAATTTCCCTAGATAAATGATATTCCTGAATAATTGGTGGTTGGCAACCGTGTATAAGCGTAACGCGTCGAAAAAAATAGACCCCCACCATAGTTCCTGTTCTGCAATTCTGAATGCTTATCACTATCAGTGATTTTTGATCAATTTCACTTTTCACTGATTCAGAAATGAGAGAGTGCTGATGGGGCAAGTTGCAAATTAGAAATGGGGCATGTTGTAAACATTGTTTTTAAATGCGAATTTTAAAAAAAAGTCAAATATGGTACTAAACATGCTTCAATTGTTTTTCCAAAATATCACATTTTTGCTTTAATTTTCAGGTAAAATATCAAAAATTTGCCAAAAAATCAGAAAATCAATTAAGGGAGCTGAAATTTCAATTTCGGAGGGTTCAGAATTTCTTTTTCCAAAAATTACACTTCCATTGAAATCTGTGGTATCCACCTTGAATGTGCTTGAAAAAATTTGACAAAAAATCCACGATTTCTCATCATGTCTTTACTTTTTGCATCTTACCCCATTCATGGAACAAAATACGAAAAAATTTCAAAATCAAAAAATTCTCTGGGATTGAGGGGTATGCACTAAAAAGAGATGTTTTTCAACAAAATGAAAGGAAAATATTTCAACTTCAATTTGCTGCAAAAAACCAGACAATTTGGCCAATTTGGCCAATTTGAATAGATTTGGCAGATCATTTGGTCTAGGGGGGGGGGGTGCATAATGTCCCAAGATTCTTTTTTTACACTTGAATAATTGAAAATTTTAAAAAGTTTTGAAATCTTAAAAATAATACCAAAAAATGTTTCTTATCAAGTATTTATTTGCTGGTTGCAACATTAATTTAAAAAAAGTAATCATTTTTACCAATTTTGGCTGAAATAAACTTGAACGAAACCAGAACAGAACAAAAAAAATCGTTTTCGTTTGAACAAAACACCAAAACGATTCATTCATTTTAAAAACGATTTATTCCTAAACGAAATGAAACAAAAAATCGACGTTCTGTTCCACCAGCCCTGATTTCATCTAAGCTAGTGTTGAATTTTGATCATTACATAATTGGCTTTTGGAAATTTTCTTTAAAAAGCAAAATTGTGTAGCAGATTTCTCATGCGTACGTATTTCTTTGAAAATTCTTCAAGGTATTTCATTGAAAATAGAATGAATCATTAATAATATTTAATTTTTAGAATTTTTTCTAAAACTATCTGAATACATTTATACTGATTTTCATAATTTTTTTTTAAATTTTTGTTTGAATACTTACTGTATTTAATAATTCTATAAATCTTTGAAAAGACCATTTGGTATTTCCCTTCTTCCCTTCCCCCTTTTTAATACTTACCATAAAATTTTCAACTGCCCTTGAATTGATTTTTCAATTTTTGGTGTATTTTCTATGAATGAACAGATTCTCCGACCAACCTGGGAACATATGGGAACGCCTACTTTCTTCAAATAGGTAATCACAATAAGTTACGTTTGAGGAAGAAATTTTAAAAGTAAAACCTTTCTTTTTTGAAAACTGGAAGGTGAGCCTAACTTTTTTTGAAAAATTAAAAATGTTTAAAATTCTCAATTTTTGGCCCCCCCCCTTCCGTCAGCCTTCTATAATATTGTAAAAATTGAGAAAACTTGTCTAATCAATACGAAATTCATATTTAAAATCCATATCGACATTTCTGCCCTTTTTCATATCCTTCCGACCCCCTTTGACCTCGAAAATGGCATCACGTAAAAAATAATTGGCTTATTAATATTAGAAAAAAAAAAACGAATTTTACTTCTCGATTTAAACGATTTTATCGAAATGAAGTTGAAATTTTATTAAGTATATAGTTGTCAGTACAAAAAATATTGAATTTGTTTTCGAATAATTTATATAATTTTCTTGTACAGATAGTCAAAAAAATTATTTAGAATTTCAATTTTTCAATCATACAAATTATTTTTGTTTGAATTTTATATCCAAACTAGCTTACTTGGTTATTTTAGAATCTGATTCAAACGAATCAAGGAACTCGAGTAGATTTCTTTTTGATTACATCTTTCAAAAAATTAAATGTTTCTCAATATTTTTCTGAATTTTTAAAGTAGGTACTCGAAAGTTGAGGATCGTCGAAAGATAGGTAGAACGTCTATAAATTATTTAATTTTGACGTTGATCCTAAACCCTAATTATTTCAAAGGCGTTTTGTTCATATTTAAAAGATTTAAAAAAATACCTTTCAAGATTCTTTTCGAAAATTTTCCTGTAAATTGCCAAAATCGAATACTTTTTATCTTACTTTCAGAAATAATAATTATAAAGACTTCATCTTATTTGCCTTCAACATTTTTTTAAATCACGAAATAATTCATCATGATGTTCAATGAGAAATAATTCCAAGGGAAAGTAAGCAGGTAGGTACTCAATGAAAGCGAGAGGGGGTGCGGACCCAAGTTTATTTCAAGGGTCCGTAAAATTCATCTCTGGCCAAATTCCAAGAACCCATGTCGAAAAACACGAGACAACTAGAAAAAAAACAGCAATTATGATTTGAAGTTTTTAAAAATTATTGAATTTTGTCCCAATGTCACCGAAAAGTTACGAAAAAATTAAAGATTTCAATTTTTTGTCAACTTATTGTTTTAAAGAAATTAATCAATTTTTCCTTTTATTTGAATTCTGTAATAAATTTGAGTCCTTTTTTTTTAAAGGGAGAGAATTTTCAACTGATTTTATGTGAAAGTTTTTCAAGTGAAATTGTGTTAGGGAATGGGACTAAAAAATAGTGATTTTTGCAATAATTATGTACGTTTTCCTTCAAGGGAAGAGATTTTAAATTATAGATTTATTTTTAAAGAACTCCCCGAAATTTAATTTTTTAAATTTTTATATACCCGAGAGTTGTGATATTTTTTTCCCAATTTTTTTGTCTAAAAAATAATCGAGCTTTTTTTTAGCTTTTTTAAAACTTTTTAAAGACTTTTTTCATATTTTTTGTAGGACTCAGATACTAAAAAATTATTGAAGTGGAGGGAGGGAGATGTACAAAAAAAGCCCTGGATTCCAAAATATACCAAAAAATTGCAATATATTTTCGAATGGGATATTTCGAGTACCTGTCGATATCGCTATAAAAATTCGAAAATCTCAAAACACCTGTTTCGGTCATCAGCTCGAAAAAAACCCTCCCTCCGCTTAATTTCAATTTCTGCCATCCGTTCTCTCGCAAAACCATCCTTAACCTTCGCCCGAACCTAAATCCTCGTATAATTACAATCGATACCTAACAAATGCGTTTAATTTTCCAGATGCTATTGAACCTAGCCCGGAGCATATTCGAAGAGCAAAACAACCTGGAATGTTTGGTAACGAAAATCATGACACAAGCCCGAGACTTACTAAAATGCGAACGCTGCGCCGTCTTTTTATTGGATTTAAATTGCTGCGAAGCCGTAAGTCTGCCTTAATTTTTCACCATCTCGAATTTTCCTCATCGCGAGCTCATCTGGCTGCTCCGGTGTAAAGACAAAGAAACTGCGTTAAGCAGATCGTAAAAGTATAGACTTTTTAATTACTATTTCGAGTTACTCGTGTTACTGGGCGAATTCTGCGCCGGCTTATGAAAAACTTTTTTTATTACGGCGGATTTGTTGTGTGGTACTATTGTAATAACGTTTTTTAATTACGATTTGTCTTTGGTGCGCAGAGCCATTTGAAAAAAATCGAAGAAAGACCCAGAAAGCATATTCGAGAATATAGACCGATTTGCAAACGAAAGGTAATTATCGAGGTGACTAAGAAAAAGAGCTTTTTGAAAAATGATCAGCAAACTTGATTAAAAATACCTTGAGCTTTTAGAATTTACGCATCATTTACGAGATTTTACAGTGTAAAAGCATCAAACCGTAGCTTTTTTTCTCCTTAGTAATTATCGCTTTTATCGATGAGGTAATAATTACGTTTTTTTTTCTGCATTTTTACAGGACAGCGTTGTAAATATTCAAGAAATATTCGCGTACGGAAAAGAGGTAAGGTTTTAAGGCGAATATAATTACGACCCGACCGAGTATAAAATTACACCGGGGAAAAAAAACACCCGGCTGGAAATGTGAAAATATCTAGTTAAATGACGACGAGCACATCAAAGCTCCAGCCATTCTGAATTCTCATTTAGGTGCGGGTTCGTGCAATAATAAAAGGGTTATCAAGCAGAAAAATTAATAGCGTAAATTTTCTTGTACCGAGATCTCTTATTAAGCGGATGAAATGTTTTACACTCGATGCTTCCCTGTGCCCTGCTCTTACTTTGGCCATGGTTCGAGCTAAATGCACCATCGTTCCGTATGGTTTTCTTGAAAATTTACTCAACCATGATGATTGGAACAAAAAGAGCCGCACGGTTAAGTAATGAAATAAGTTGAAAATGAAAATTACCCGAGATGGAGAAAGGAGAAAGGCGACGTGGCGACATTTGACAAATGCCTTCTATGATATATTTAGCACCCTGCTTATGAGTGTCGTGTCGTTTTTGAAAGTTGTATTTTCTCGTCCGGGTCTTTTCATCTTGTCCGTTGTGCTGAGGTGGGTTTTTTTCAAGATGATATTGAGGATACGAGACGATAATCCGGTGTCTTGATTTTTATTCTTGTGGGAAGATATTTAATAATTTTGTCATGTCGAGATTCGTTCTTTTCAACTTTTGTCATTTTTGCAGGATATTAAATTTCCCACTTTGTTCGAATCGCGTTCCGATTCGAATGACGATCATGTTACGTATTGTAGCAATGTCGATGGAAAGGATACGAGGCTTTTGCAGATTGCCAAATATGTAGCGTCGACTGGCCAGGTAATGGAATTTTGAGGTATTTTAATATGTAGAAGTAGTTGGTTTTTTGAGATGGATTTTTAAACGTCTGGGTTCTGAGAATGGTTCGTGGGCTTTGATTCGAAAAATCTGATTGTAAGTTGGTCTTGAAGGGATTGTTGAACTTAAAGTGGGCTCTTGAGGCGGTCATTGGTCATTGAAAATTTAATATTGTTTAATTTATATTGCCTTTATACTTGAAATTTGATTTTGGTTGAGGAATGGTTTGTGTTTGATCGTTGAATAAGGTTGAATTGAGGTGCATCTCTTTTTTTTGACATTAGGACGAGGAGGAGGTAAATTGTCTGTTTTGTTAACATCATAAAGAGTGATTTCTGGTTTATGAATTGTGATTTTCTATGGTAGATTTTTTATTTTCAATTTCGATCAAATTAAATAAATCTTTCGCGTTTTTGGTGTATTATCGTAAAAACAAAATTTTATGGCACATTTTGCGCATTTCCAATTCTTTCCCGAGAGATGGAGCCTCAAAATTCACAATTTTAGAAGAAAAGGGAAGTAATTGAAATTTTACAAATTTTTGTAGTATCAAAATCTATATTTTCGATAAAGTAAAATATGAATTTGGCAGTATTTAGGGTTAGGTGAAAGAGGCAAGGCCTGGAAAAATTTGAATTTTAGACATTTTAAAAATCATTTTTTGTAAATAAATGCACTATTATTAGATTTTGATACGTTTTAGAGGCCTAACAACCAGCTCACGTAAAAATTGAGGGGTTTTTACATTAGCATCCGCGAAAACCGAAATTGTGGTGGAGGGGGAGGGGGAATTTCGCATCAGCATTTTTTCAATGTTTGCGATTTTCTTAAATTTTTACCAATTCGAGTATTGAAAATTCAAAATTTTTTAGTTTTTCTAAAAATTTAAGGTACCTTTTTGCAAACTTTTTTACTCGAGCGTATTTTGTATCTATTCAATATGTATTTTTTGAGGTGGGGGGGGGGGATAAAAACAATAATGATCGATGGAATTGAATGCCTTCAGCTGATAATTTTTTGCCAAATTAAAAATTAAAGGGGTTATGTGAATAAACGCGTAAGGGTGAAAATTCTTTTAAAAATTAAGGGCAGGGGTGCGGTGAGGGTATATTTTGTATGAGCAAGTCATCGTTGATTTTTTTGGGGAGGGGGCTTTCTTAACAACCCTATAACTAGAGGATCCCTCAAATTAGACCAAAAAATAGTGGATATTTATTTTCTGAGTAACATTTTAGAGTTCTTACTTGCTTGATCCGATGACTTAGGGTCTTTCCTGGTAAGGTTATTCGGTCAAAATTTACTGAAAATGTTACTTTCAGTATAAAACCCCAACAAATTTTGACCCTCAACTCCCCCTCCTTCCGGAATACGTTTTGACGGATAGTATGTATGAAAATTTTTTGAAAATTTTCGGCTCAGATTTTTCCAATTTTTTTTATGTTGAAATTTTCAAATAATTTGGGGTTCCCCGGGTGGAAATTTTTTTATTAATTTTGTCAAATCAGTCGTCAGACATTGCATAATATATTTTTTTCTGATTCCAAAATTGGATGCAATATACTCAAAAAAATCAAAACAAAAAAAAACACGATTTTTCACTACCTTTTCATAGGTAATTAACAAAAGAGGGATCCCAACTCAAAGTAAAATTTTGAGCTTAAACAAAAATACATCGAAAGTAGGTGCATCATAGAAAACCCATATCGAAAATTTAAGGTGCTGAAGTGTAATTCTCAGATTTCGACGAATTTTTGAAATTTCAAAATTACCACACTGTCCTGCATATAATATGAAAATTTGATCTAGGTACCTATCTAATCAATGAAAAAAGTTGGAATTTGGTATATACCCTATTTTTGACCTCCCGAATCGATTGCGAGCAGTTTCGAAACGTTTCGGAATCTCCAGAAAATTTTAGAATTTTTCAACACTGTGGAAAAGCCCATAAAAATAGTCCATCCGTATGAACTTCGGCACCTGTAATGGCTGATTACCTGTATTGGTGACCTTTATCAATTAAAGCACAATTTTCCAAAATCCGTAATTTTGAGTTTAAATTCTTATTTTTGGCTGAAAATTTTTTCTGAAAAAATATGGATTTTAACATAGTGTTACGAATTTTGGAAAATTCTGCTTTAATCGATCAAATTTTAAATAGGTCACCAATATAAGGTATGGTTTTGTATTTTTTGTACTCTCTTTATAAACATTGGTACTAAAGTTTGTAAAAAAATGAGGCCATTGGTGCAAATAGGGGGAGGGGGTGCTTGGAAAATTAGGAGGGCACTCATCGTTGACTCAGGGTCAGAGGGATTGCCGCACTTCTGGTTAAGGGTATTAAAAGTACCTACTCAAGTATGGAAAATTAAAAATTTTAGAATTTTTACAAGTTTTTTGGGTTCATTTTTTGAGGTATTGGTATTATATTTTTTAATGAATGAAATTTCTTTTGGTACAATTTTTTTGAATGGAATTTGCCCCTTCAATTTTGAAAATAGACCATGTGTTGATCTGATAGTTTTTCTACATGGTGTTAGTTTTATTGAAATTTCACAGGTTATTATTCGTTTTTCAAACACCCTGAACAGATATTAAAAAAAAAAACCATTTTACAGGTCTTTTCAAAAATGGGGATCAATATGAAAAATTACTCTGTATACTTTTTCTATAAAGGAGAGTGAGATTATTTCATTTAAAATTTATTTTTTCAAATATGATTTTTTAAATTAATTTTTTCACGAAAAACGTTGTTTTTTAATATTTAAAAAAATGGAGACCAAGATGAAAAATTGTCTTGGGTGATACTTTAAAGTTGAAATAAGTATTTTATTATTGAACATAACGTTATTTTCATTTAAAATTTTTCAATTCGAAAAAGATATACTTTTTGTTTTTATTTTGTCTCTTTTTTTTACTAGTTCCAAATGTTTCCTCTAGTTCATTCAAAGTCTCAAAAAAATATTATGAAGGTGAATCTTTCTCCTCTCTAAAAATCTTTGGGTTGAGAAAAATGAACCCATGTCTATAGTGTTTCAAATATGCGACAATTTTTTTTTTTAATTCACACCTTTAAAGGAGAAAGGCAATCTTGGTAAAAAAAAAACTGTTTTAAAATGATCTTGGTAAAAATGTTCATTCAGATTAAAATTCTTTCAAAAATTAGCAAAATTATTCCAAAAGTAAGAAAAAATTATAGAAATGACTAAAAATTATTTTTTAGAACCAAATTTAAATTTGAAAAAAAATTTATTGCATAAATTCAGGTCCTTAATTTTTGAATAATTTTTCCCCTGTAACCATCACGTATTTCAAAATTCGACCGGATATGTCGGGAGGGGGGAAGGGGGGTCTCAAACCAAAATTCAGATCTAAACTAACCAAACTTGAAAATACATAATTTACTTATTACCTATATTAATTAATAAAAATGATATTTTTTCAGGTTGTCAACATCGAAAACTTATCACCTTGGGTTAGTGAGACAGAAGATGATTTTGAAATGAAATGTATATTATGTATGCCGATACTAAACGGTCAGAAAAAATTAATCGGTGTTGCTCAATTAATCAATAAGGTAAGAGATAATCGAAAAGGCCTTGATATCCTCTTTAACCCACACAAGCAATTCATTAATTTCGATGCGATTTCTGTTCGTGTATAGGAAACTGGACAAACTTTTACCGAAGGTGATATTTCTATTTTCGAAGCATTTGCAATATTCTGTGGTCTGGGAATACACAATACACAGATGTACGAGAACGCATGTAAGTCATCCCTGTCCCTTTCTTTAACCCATCGTCCATATTTTTATTTGTAATATATATGCAAATGTAGGTAACATGATCTGAGACCAGACTGTACCTTTTTTTTTTTTAAATTATCAGGTAAATTAATGGCGAAGCAGAAGGTTGCTTTGGAATGTTTATCGTATCATGCCACTGCTACGCTTGACGATACCAGTAGACTTGCCCAAATTCCTATTCCATCTGCTGAAGTTTATAATCTTTATAGGTACGTAGCTACGTACCTTCTTATTATTCAAATTTAAAAATTTCAATCTCTGTTGATTAAAAATGAGAATTATTGATTGTATTATGATTTTTAAATTTCAGTTTTAAATTCATCGATTTCGATCTCACAGACGATGATACTTGTAAAGCTGCGATTCGTATGTTTTTGGAGTGCAATTTAGTTCAAAAATTCCAAATCCCTTATCAAGTAAGAAAATGTTTAAGAAAAATGTCTCTTTTAATTTTTTTTTTATTAAGTATAAGCTTATGTTATTGTTATTTATTTTACTCGCAGGTTTTATGCAAATGGGTGCTAAGTGTGAGGAAGAATTACAGGCCTGTAAAGTACCATAATTGGAGACACGCCTTGAATGTGGCTCAAACCATGTTCGCGATGCTGAAAACGGGCAAAATGGAAAGATTTATGAATGATTTAGAGGTATTTCGTTCAAATCATCGAGATTTGTCTCTATTTAAAATTCATTTTTAATAATGATGATTATTTTTTTTTTTAGATTCTGGGTCTTCTGGTGGCCTGTCTATGTCACGATCTCGACCATCGAGGCACCAATAACGCATTCCAGACTAAAATAGAGTCTCCTTTGGCCATTTTATACACGACGAGTACAATGGAACATCATCATTTCGATCAGTGCGTCATGATTTTGAACAGCGAAGGCAATAATATCTTTCAGGTGAGTAAAAATTCACCTTTTTTATTTGTAAAAACGAAATTTAACATTTTTTCGTTTTTTTGCCAGGCTTTATCACCAGAGGATTACAGAGCTGTTATGAAAATAGTCGAGAATTCCATTTTATCCACCGATCTCGCTATGTACTTCAAGAAAAAGAACCGGTTTATGGAATTGGTTGAAAATGGCGAATTTGATTGGCAAAGCGAGGAGAAAAAAGAATGTAAGACTGCTCAAAATTACTTGCAAAATTGTCTCAAAAAATGTATTAACAATATTACTTTTAATTCCAGTGCTTTGTGGTATTCTGATGTCAGCTTGTGACGTCAGTGCTATTGCTAAACCTTGGGAGATTCAACATAAAATGGCCAAGTTGGTCGCTGATGAATTTTTCGATCAGGGTGATTTGGAAAAACTTCAGTTGAACGAACAACCTGTGGTAATTATCGATAAAATGTGATTTTTTCAGTAATTTTAAAAATAAATTTTTCATAATGAAATTTTTTGTCATTTTCAGGCCATGATGGATCGAGAAAGGAAAGACGAGTTACCACAGATGCAAGTCGGTTTTATCGATGTGATTTGTTTGCCTTTATATAAGGTGAGAATTTTTCAATTTTCAAATTTCGAATCTAAATTTTATTCATTTTCTGCATCTTGAAGGTTTTTTTTGTTTGCATTCATAAGCACGCCCAGAAATTATTCAAGGGAGGGCTGAGAAACCGGGAAAAAATAGGGGCAGGGTCAAATTTCAATGAAAAATTGAGTCGCCTTGAGCAAAGAAAAATTGGAAAATTTCGGAATTTTTTGAAGCAAACGATCAATTTACTCCTTAAATCTGAATTAGTATAATTTACCTGTTTAAATCAGTGAAATAAATTTAAATGAAAATCAGAGATTTTTCAATGATCTTTCAGTCAAATTTTTTTATTTTTTCTGACAAATTGGGAATTGATTGAGAAATCAGTGATTTTTGGCTGAAAAATTAGTGAAAATCATTCATTTTCAATAAAAATTATTTCACTGATTTTCAATGGCAGAATTTCATCAAAGACTGATTCAGTTTTAGAGAATTGTATGTTTATTCAAGAAATATAATAATTAATAAAATACTACCCGAGCGAAACGAGGGTCAAAATTAAAAAAAAAAATGTTTGAAGAGCAAAAAAAATGCACTTTTTTTTACAGTTTTGTAATAAAAAAATCTCCTTTCTGAACTTATGTAAGGGCTTGAGCCCCCAGGCTCCCCTTCAGTGCGCTCATATTTGCATTGTTTTATTTAATTTTTTTCAAATTTATGAAAATTATAAAAATCTAGTATAATCTAATGAAAATCACCTTTGAGCCGAAAATTTTCAAAAAATTGAAGATTTTTTAAAAAATTATAATTTTGTTATTGTTAGGTTTTGGCTGAAACTTTCCCATGGATACAGCCTTTATACGATGGAACGATGGAAAACCGACAACACTGGCAAGATTTGGCTGAAAAAGTGGAAATGGGACTGACTTGGATAGATCACGACGTAATTGAAAAACCAGTCGAAGAATTCACGAGTAAGTAAATTTCCCTTTCAATAAATCTCCATTTCCAAAAAAAAATCCAATTCCCTTTTTCATTTTATTAATTCACTTCTTTAATATTTTACAGCTAATCATAAAAAAGACATCGAATTCACTGTCACGACGTTGAATTGCACCCAACCGTCGGCCAAGAAAGCCCTGGATAAAGTACGTAGGATTGTACGGATTTCATCGTACAATCCGATCATATAAATCTAGCACCTCGAGTACTTTTACGTTGACCGATTTTATTTACAGAATCATTTAAATTTGGATTTAGACGCAACGTCGACGCAAACACTGAATTCGAATTTCAGTAACGGATCGACCCCCATCATGGGCATCACCCGGTTCACCAGTTTTCGTCGTAATCGAAGCTGCAACAAGGGTACGAGGCTGCGATCCGCCCATCATTCGTTCCACAAAGAGCACAAAAGTTCGTTCGATTCGCCGAAATTTGAAAAATCCAAGTTATCTTTGGACGATAAAGTCAGCAGCGGGTCACCGGTGTCGTCGCCGAATGATAAAATGTCAACGACCTCGACAACCAAGTCAAAAAATAAGGCGTGCTGTGTAATGTAAATAATACGATGATGATTTTTACCGTTGTAATTTTTTTTCTCTCTATTGTTAAGTTATATTAATTAAGTGTAGATTGCGTAATTTGTGGTTTCAATTTGGCCTACATTTTAATGTTTAATCCCCCCTATCTTCCCCTCTTCCCCCAAACAAAAGAGTTTTTTATTCTTACGTTTTGGCAAAAAAAAAAACTATACATAGGTAGATGTCAATTTTTAATTCTTTCTTAATTTGGCAATGGCATTGTGTGCATGTGATAATAGTAGACATTTAATGGAAAAATTTTACTCCTTCGGATGGATCTAAGCAATACGATTTAGCAATAATTATACCTACGAGAATATATACCTACGTGTTTCTAATCTGTCGTGGCTTAATATCGTAGTGTCAGCGTTTTATTCCTCTTTCGAGTGCACCGTGTTTTTTTTTAGGATGCTTGTTTTTTTCTTTTTTCTTTGAATTTTTTTTTTCGTTGAAATTTTCGTTGATCGTCGTTTTATTAAATAGTGATTAGTGTGTTTTCTGGACCGCAATAAAAATGGAAAAAAAAAACAAATTCTTTGTGATATGTTATATAGTATTTAAGATGGGTGACAATTTTTCCCCCATTTCCTTCGGTTATACTGACAGTCCATTGGATAAAGTTACCTGATTCCTTTTGAAATGTGGATTTTCAGCGTAACTATGCTGTATCTCATAAATATTTTCGATGTTTGAATTTTATATATTTTTTAACTAGTCATTTTGTTTTTAATAAAACGTTTGAAGTATTGAGAGTTTTTTTGGTGTAATTTTTCAATTTTGCCCAGTTTGATGGATTATTGGCAAATGATCTTGATCATTTTTTCTTCCATGAAGTATATGGAGTGGCGAAAGAAGGTTAAATTTGATGCTTAGAAATCGTAGTTCTCAAATCCGTGATTTTTTTCAAATTTTATTGCATGTTTTGGCGAAATAGAATTTTTATTTCGTGAGTTTGTGTAAAACGGATGCCATATTCGACTTCTACAACCTCGAATTAGTAACAAATGATCCTTCATTTAAAGCAATGATGTGTTTAGAGACCATATGAGCGAATTTTCAAAATTAATGTTTTTAATCAATTTTTCTGTTGTTTTTTTTTGGGGGGGGGGGGGGGGTTTCTATCATCATGATGTTTAATTTTCTGTAAGGTATTATTTTCAACGTTAGAGTTGATCGATCGACTTGAAATTTTTGTGGTCAATAGAAGATTATCATGTAGGAAAAAAACTGAGTGAATTTTGAAGTCGATTGGTGCACTAAAAAATAAACTTTTGGGATTCGCCATAAAAAGCATTTTCGAGGTAAAAATGGGTAGTATCTCCGAAACAAAAGCCCAGCGTCGAAAATGGACACCGGATTCGGAATCAGCGACCTCGAATTAGTCGTATTCGACTCCTTTTCTACGTATTTAGCTATAAAAATGGCATAAATTATCGTTTTTGCAAAATGTAGGTATAATATGTAGGTATATTCATAGCTGTTACTGCTCCCACAAATCGCAACTTTGCTACCTATTTATTTTGAAAATATACCTATTTAATCATTTTAACTGCTTTTGAAGCGGAAAACATTCGAAATAGGAGTCAAATATAACTAATTCGAGGTCGCAGATTCTGAATCCGACGTCCATTTACCACACCAGGCCTTTGTTTCGGAGATATGGCCTATTTTCACGTTAAAAATGCTATTTTTGGGCAATGGAAGCACGAAATACTCAAAAATACAGGCATTTTCGATCAATTTGAGGTCGCTGATTACAAATATGATATTAATTCTCACCAATCTTAGATCTATTCGCCATAATGAACATTTTCGAGGTAAAAATGGATAATATCTCCGAAACAAAAGCCCAGCGTCGAAAAAGGACAACGGATTCGGAATCAGCGACCTCGAATTAGTCGTATTCGACTCCTTTTCTACGTATTTAGCTATAAAAATGGCATAAATGATCGTTTTTGCAAAATGTAGGTATGATATGTAGGTATATTCATAGCTGTTACTGCTCCCACAAATCGCAACTTTGCTACCTATTCACTTCAAAAATATACCTACTTAATCATTTTAACTGCTTTTGAAGCTGAAAACATTCGAAATAGGAGTCAAATATAACTAATTCGAGGTCGCAGATTCTGAATCCGACGTCCATTTACCACACCAGGCCTTTGTTTCGGAGATATGGCCTATTTTCACGTTAAAAATGCTATTTTGGGGTAATGGAAGTCACGAAATACTCAAAAATACAGGCATTTTCGATCAATTTGAGGTCGCTGATTACAAATATGATATTAATTAAGGATCTCGATTCGACCGAATTTTGGCCCGAAAACGTATCAAATTCCATTAGGAAAATATAAGATATTAGAGAGTCTTATCTCCTGATACTGAAATCTTTGGAATTTTTTAAACCCCTTTTATTGAAAAAAAAGTAAATGAAAGATCCTGGGACATATTTTCCAGCCCGTAGAATCCATTTCCGGCGTTCGTTTCTTTTCAGAAAGCGTTATTTTTAAGAAAACGTCGATTCTAGAAATCAAAATTGCGATTTATTCCAGAAAGTTGGCAACCCTACGACAAAATAATGCAAATTCGTAATCACCGACCTTTAATTAGTCATAATCGACGCTTTGGAGAATTTTTTAGCTTGAAAAATGAAAAAATAACAGGTCTCTAAAATATTCGATTTTACGCCTGCGAATGCACAGATAAGCAAGCAACACATTTGACTGGTCGAAAATCCATTTCGGGGAGTCCCAGTTTTGATGCTAAAAATCGCCAATTTCATTAGGAAAATAGAAAATGTTGAGAGATCTCCAACTCCTAATACAATAATCTTTGAAAATTTTTTAAACCCCTTTTACCGAATGAAAAAACGTGATTGGAGGGTCCCACGGTATGTTTTCAAACTCATAGAAATCAATTTCTCCCCTACATAAAGTTTACTATATAAAAGGATTACTTCGATAAAGTAAATTATATAAATTTATATTTATTTTTATTAAATTTTTAAAAAAATTATAAAAATAATATAATTAAGTACATAAAATAGGGGAAAAATTTCATATGTAATTTTTTAAAACTGATATTTTGGAATGAAAATGAAAAATGTTATACTTGGGACCGCTATAAGTGAAAAGTACATTTCAAGCCCCTTTTTCTGGCCTACATTAGGTACTTATTGATTTTTTCAAGATTTTATTCTCAATTTTTGTTTTCTGCCTTTACAATACTTCTTAGATGGCTTCTTTCATTGACGTTAATAAAATTGCATAACCAGTTTGCCGTAAATATGAAAAATTTTGATTTAATAATAAAATAAGTTCCCAGATTTCAAAAAAAAAATTAGAGAGCTGAAATATGGATGAAAAAATTATTCAATTTTTTTGGAAACAATGAATATTTATATTTTTTTACTCGCATTTCATTTCGTACCTATTATCTGATGAACAAAAATCAATATTCAGAGAATTCGAGAAAAAAAAATGAAACATGCAATTTTTTTCAAAATAAATTTTACAGTACTCGCACTCGCAATTAAATAAAATCGTACCAGGGGCAAAAAATTTATAACAAATTATAATCGACAACAAAATAAAATAATACAAAAAATACTTAAAAGAGAAATAATTTAAAATTTAAATACATATTTGAAAAGAAAAACATCACAGTGCAACGACTAGAAAATAATACAATAATATTTCAACACCCAATAAATACGTATAAAATCAACAAATGCATGAAAACAATTGACACTAGACATAAAATTACCCATTCTGCGACTACAAAGGCAATAGATCATCGTCCAATTCATCGTCACCGAACTCGATGTCATCTTTGGCTTGTAAATGAAGGGTTAGCTTGTTAGACGCCGATGTCCTGGGGCGATCGTTATTCAAAGGACCGACCGGATCTGTGAAAGAAATATCATAGGTCTTTTTATCATTATTTCCAGAGAGAGCTCGATCGTTACCAACAGATGTACTGGCTCTGCTGCTCGATCCACTGGAACCTCCGTTCTTACGACGTAGATTAGCAGAATTCTGCTGAGCTATGGATTTTTCGATTTTTTTCAATTTATCGATATAGTCGTTAGTCTCTTTCAAGCCCAATTCTCGACCTATTTTGATAAGTAACTTGAGACAATCGGTGTTGTTGGGGAACTGGTGCATTACTTTTTTATAAATACGTAACGCTTGTTGATAATTTCCAGCTTGTCTGTAACACGAACCGACCAACAGTTTCCATTTGGGTTCTTCGGGCTGGACCAAAGATGCTTTATCGAAATAAATAGCTGCTTTTTCTGATAATCTCAGCTCAACGAAGTATTCTCCGAGCCAATCCAGGACAGCCAAGTTCGATGGACAGTATCGATAGGCTTCGAAATAATAATGAAATGCTTGCTGTTTATCGTTCTCGTTATCGAAAATATCAGCCAATCTCAACAACGTGCCGATATCCGAAGGAATAATTCCTAGCAGCTGCAAATACCATTCTATGGCCTGATCAGTTTCACCGGAGATTTCGTAAAGATGGGCGATTTGATAAACAACGTCTGGATGATTCGTTACCATTTTACGTAGCTTCGTAAAACAATCCAACGATTCTTCTATGTGACCTGTTCTTTTATGAGCCAGTCCTAGATTATACAAGGCTTCAATACAAGACGAATCGTTCTCCAGAGCTAAATTATAATACTCTTTGGCTTTCTCCAAAGCATCCTTGGCGAAGTAACAGTTGCCCAAGTTGACGTTGGCGACGGCGCTGTACATGTCGCATTCGCGTCCCTGCGAAGCTTGACTTTCGGCCGCTTCGTAATTCTCCAAAAGGTAATAAATGAACGATAAATTGGTATAAGCCACGCTGGCTATACGATTTTCTCGTTTGTCGAATGATTTCAACGCGTCGATGGCCGTCTCCGGTGATTTATTGTTGCGAAGGTACGCGATAGCTTTGGTTATTTCGAGATCGCCGGAAAGCGACGAGTAATGGTCGGAATTTTTGATCGTCTCTAGACACCAGTTGTATCCGGAAGCGTAGTTATCGTCTATGTATCGAGATATCAGGTTGGCTGAACAGATTATGCTTTTCTCCGCTTCTCTGTTGGATTTTTGGATTATTTGCGATAACGAATCACGTTTTAAAACTTCAGTCTGAACGTCGACGTCGTCTTGGATAATAAATTTATTCTGCATTTCGGTTATTTCCGGTGGTATATTGAGTAAAGCTTGGAACGACTTTTTCATCGATTGAACGTTACGTAGCAAGTAGTGGCAAACGACTGCGTGGAATCCGGCGCTCATCACTGGCTTTTCTTGTAAAATATACTCGAAATTCGAACAAGCTTCGTCGAATTTGGACATTTTCACGAAAACGATACCGATATTGTGTAATATTTTGATTCTAAATTCCTTATTGGTATTCGGTACTCGATCCAGGACCCATCGATAGATTTTCAACGCTTCGTGGTATTTGCCAAGTTTGGCGTAGATATTACCTATGTTAATTTTAAATATATACTTGTTAACGTCCTTCGGAAACACACCGTTTTTAATAATAGCCTTATACATGTTCAAAGCTTCGGTGTACATTTCATTCGTAACGTATTGATGAGCTACGGTGAACAGGACGGAATTAGTGAGGTCGAAATTGTGCGAATCTGCATGCCCAGTTTGTTCTAACAACTGTATCAACGTATGCTCCTTCGAAGACGCTTCTTTGGCTTTCTCCAATGCTAGTTTGAAATCGCCTCGATACTCAGCTGTGCACGATTCGTCGATAGCATGCATCACTTGATGTTCTAAGTTACGTATCCGATCCTCGAGCGTTATCTCCTTCGGTGTATCGGTCGGCGTGGATTTCATTTGGCTGACGAGATTCAGAGGATCGAACATGTTGTTAGCAGACCGTGATGTGAAGCCGACGCCATGGACGGCTGTGATAGGACGCCGGACCGTGTCTTCGGCCTCATTTTGCATCAGTTGTAGTATCGTGTCTTTACCTGATGCTGTCGACTTCCATTTGTAGGATGATTTCAGAGGATCTCGAAGGAAATCTTCGGGTTGGATACCGGCGGCATTTAGCTGGATGAGATTTGGATCGTAATCGTTGTAGATATCGTATTCGTCGTATGGATTTAGCTTCAGTTGTTGTATTTCGGTCATCTTTAACGTATTTTTCGATTTTGAAGCGATTTAAAACATTATTAATGTTAAAAAATTGATTATTTTTGCAACAATTTCAAATGTTGTTGTTAAAAAAATTCCCGTTGTTATGGTTACTTTATCAGTATCAAAATAAAAGTGAAAAGTACACCCCAACAAAACATTGTGTTTGTTAGTTTGTTTATGTGATATTGATTTTTGTGTGAATCGAATTAAAAAGAACGTTTAAAACAGAATTTTTATTAAATCATTTGACTGGTTTTCAATGATTAATCACAGACATGAGTAACAATCTAGGTACTCAATATTTATCCATAATGTTACAGGCTATATTAAGGTAATCTCAGCAGTAGAAAATTAAAAATACCACCATTCTTGTGTTTCAAATAACAAAACAATAAAATATATCCTAATTAATCATACATAACAAAAATTGTGAATATTTTTACACAAAACAAGGAAACTGCAAAGCTCAATAAACATATACTATTTCTACGGTTTCTTCTATACATTTTAATAATTCATCAGCTGCTGTAGTGGAAATTTTATTTTGTTTTTTCAAATGATGGAGAAGATCTTTAAATGTTTTCACTTGTTTTTGTAGTCCACGAACTTGCTGCTGAAGGGCGTTGATTTTTTTTTGACACTCAGTAACAGTCTGCTGCCCATAGTCTAAATTAAGTCTCGATCTACGCGGCGAATTCATATCCGGTGTACGAAGTTTTAAAAATGATTTTCGATCCCTAATGTACCGTTTTAATTTCGGCGTTATTTTTATTTCATCACCTGAAAACAAACTCATTATGTAATAAATATTTTGATGCTAAAACCCCATACTGTAATTCTTTCAGTTTAAAACTTATTACTTGATGATGAGCTCTGTGATTCATCAACATTATTGCTGGATTCGGGCACCATTAGGTCTAGGTCTAGGGGAAAATTAGTATCATGCAGTTCAACTTCAAGAGGCATTGGATTTATTTCCGCCAGTGCATCTAAAAACAAAGATAAGCAGTTCAACTACACAGGTACCGTTAAATAGTGATATAGAAAATTATTATCACTCATTTTAAAATTTTTATTCATACTTTGATCAGTTGGGATATTGTTGGATGCTAAGATGTCTTGTTGAAGGAAAAATATTTCGTCACTTGTAAGGATTTCTAAAAATTGATAAAAAATTACTCCATCTCATGTACTACACTACGCATAAATATTTGAATCATTAACTTACCTTCAGCTCTTTGATCAGGACTATTATCACTGCTTGAGGCAACAGCTTCGAATTTTTTCATACAGATATCTTCATGCTGATATCTATAAGTTTTACTTGTAAAGGGTTTTCCACAAAAAATACAGTCCTAAGAAAATGAAAACGAAAAATAAAGGATAAATTCACGTTTTGAACAGATGAAATCAAAATCGTCGTCGTAGCGAATTTTAGAAAGAATCTACTACTCACGTGCGTTTTTCTGGTGCTCAATTCATCCATTTTGATATTATATTCGGGATGATTCTTTTTAGCATGCTTGATGCGGCCTAGTCTTGAAGCAAACATAGCGGAGCAATAATTACATTTCAGGGATTTCGTTACCTAATATACATAATGTTTTTAGTGCATTTGTTCATCTGGTTATCAATACCACTCAAATCAATACGTACTTCTTTTTGAATCTGGATCCCTATTGAATGATTCTTCTTCTTGTGTTTCGAAAGCCCCCAGTGAGAGAAGAATTCTTTATGGCAATGAGCGCATGGGTAACGCTATGCAAACAGTACATTACAAATGAAACAGGTGTAAGTTTTTTTGAATACGGAAATATCAATAACAAAATACAAACGTTTTTCAAAGGATCTGCTATCTTTTTTTCGTCGCCGCATTTCCTTAAATGTCGAATAATCCCCGATCTTCTTCGTAATTTTTTACCACATCTGGAACATTCCTGTATTAATATTCGAAGAGAACGGGAATTATGAAATGTGTAAATGAGTATTTCGTGTGTAGTTCAGAATCAAACGAAAAGAAGTTATGAAAAGTAATATACTTACAAAAATAGTCATTCTGCCTTCAGTCTATAGATTTTATGGTTCGTACGATTTATTTTCTTTTATATAAATTCATTTTTTAAAAAGAATAATTATAGAAAATGAACTGAAAACGTAGGTAACTTCAGAAAATTCAGAATGAAAAAATTTATTTGGCGCGAGTGATAACGAATTATCACTTATCAGTCACCAAACCCTACATTTTGTTGCAGTGAACTTTCAGATCACTATAGTGATCAGATAATTAATACTCAAAGGTGTGAGTATTTTTGAGTGTCTTAAGGTGTAGTTTTGTAGATCGTATTTTTGTTTGAAAATAATACCTACACTTAATTTTTTGATATTCATAATTTTTTCAGCTAAAAAACTTTTTAATTCAAAAAACATTCAATATTGTTAATTATTTATTATTTTATAATCAATCGTTTCAAGTTTACAAAGTTTTATTACGTTTTATTCTAAAAAATGACAATTTAAAACAATAAATCCAAAATCTAGCGTCATTTTTGAAACCTACTCATTTCATTCAACCCTTTTTCGGTTTATTGTCGCGTGCTAGAAGTATTGGCAACACTGCACGTGAACTAATCTCGAAAAAAAGTTACTGTACAAAAAAAGTTCGATAGATTTCAACAATTAGTTCATGTAGTTGGATTTATTTCAGGTAAATTGGAGTAATTAATTAAGTTCAAGTAAATTCGCACCTAGTATCGTACACGTGCTTCAAATAACGCAAATAATTTCCATTAACGCTTCGCCAAATCGATTAATTAAACGACTCCTATGCCCGATTCCTTCAGTACTTAGGTAATGTTATTGGTTGTTTATTGCCAAGGTTTTTTTCTTTATTATTATTCTACTTATGGTTTGTTCTCGATACGATTTAGTAATGTGTATGTAAAACGTGTAAAAGCTGTCGATTAGCATCAATGCGTTGATATGCAAAGTTACAGTGGCAGGTGAATACCTCACAATGCTAAGTAGTTCATCTTTTGTTCATCCTCGCATGTCAAAAGTTTCCTATTTCTTCACACTCGAAGATTGGTGCAATTTTGTGTATTGTGTAATTTGCCCAATTCTACGGCGTTTTTTCCTCATTCCGACCAAGTTTCCAGGTCATTTGTCGAGTTTTCGGTCGACGTTGTGTTGCTATGAGAAGAAATCCCACTATCAATTGAAAGTGTAATGATAACGATGTGATTCATAAATCCTTAGTAGATGTTTTCACCTTTCTTAGTATCATCTGATAAGCTTCGTCATGTTTACGTTTTAGTCGCCGAATTCTCACAAATTGCCAATATTTTAAAATTAATCGCTAGCTTTGCCAAACAGCGTTATTATAATTTTACGGTCGAATTTCGAAATACTAATACATTTTATTTGTTTCAGGTTGCGGAAACGATGGTTAGGTAATAGAAGCTCATATCCAAATATGATTATATGTGATATTTCGACCCCACATTCGTGACAGCGGTTTGATCATAATATGCATATAGCTATTGGCTCAAATTCCTGTATTGGCAATTCATCGAATACACCAGTGTCGCAGAAGTTGCCCGAAACCGCGGACAGTGATTGAATCATACGTAGATTCCGACTCTGCAGTTCCTCTTTCCATAGTTACTCGATTCAATCTCCGGCATGAGCTTAGATTCGGAAGCGAATAAGTGGATTTGCGAGTACTGTACATACGAAAATTTTCCCTCTGCTGCAAAATGTACCATGTGCAAAGGCGCCAAACCTCTGATAACCGAAGATATCTACAAGCTCGGAAACGATACCCAAAGTCACAATAGTCCAACGTTAAATACCGTAGCTTCGCCGCTCAAGCAAAGTGATAGATGCAATACATGGCGTTGTGATATATGCAAGCACATTAATTCGATCGGATCGAAGGAGTGCGTCGCCTGTAATACGTCCAGATACAACGAAGCATCCGTGCAAGAACAATTAAGCTCATTGACAATCGGCGAAAACGAATTAGTCCCTGCCGCCGTCAACGATCAACGTGGCCAGCCGAATCAAAAATGGTCGTGTCCGGTGTGCACGTACGAAAATTGGCCCAAAGCTACGAAATGTATTATGTGCTTAACCATTAGAAATAGACTATCGCCGGTTTCTTCCATCAATTGCATCAACTCTCCGGAACGAGAGCTTTTCGTGAATTCCCGAACGACCGAAGATAATTTAATTAGATCTAAGAAGTAAGTCCAAGCACAGATTATCGTATTTATATCTCGCAGAGTTCACCGAACGTAGCTAAATGGCACCTTCTTACCAATTTCTTTCTTCGAGAGCTGTATGATGTAATGATTCGTGCGTTTCTATGACCTTTCGAAGGTAATTAGGGAGACGTTGATAGTGGCAAATGAGCGTTTAGCTAAAAGGTCATTCGACTTATTTTGTAAATAACGAATTAATTCCGCCATGGATTATCAACGGAGACCAAATTATCGGTGTTGGAAAAAAATCAAGTGATAATGAGTTATGTAAATTGGAATTATGAGAGAAATTTCTTTCTACTGTTTGCCTTTCGCGAGACTAATTCGAATCGAAAACAGAATCTACCATTTTCTAGTATTCTGATTTCACTTTGGCCCAGTTTGGATAAAAAATGTAAAAGTTATCCGATCGTATTCGAATTTTCAACTTTTACTTGGCGAGGGGAGGAGGTCGCGGTGGAACAAGTTGAATTATTTTTAAAATGTCGAAAAACTTTATTCGTGGAAATTTACCAAATTATTTGTTGGAAGTTTTACTTTGAAAAAAAAAAGGATTCGTGTTTTTCAGTTTTTTTCCAAAGGTTTCACCCCATCTCAGTATTCTAAGACTTTAACGACCAAATTTTCCATGAAAAAAGGTACGCAGAAATGAAAAGGAGATGAAATTTGATACGCTTACGAAAAATGTGCGAATTGAACGTTGTTTTTTTTTATTTTGTTAATTTTTTTGTGGTTGGAAAAATGTTGGCTTTTATTTCGATAATATCTATGGAATTTTTTCAAGCCAGAAAAAATCATCAAATTTTCTTACAATTTTATATTAAAATCACATAAGTAAATTTAAAAAAAATTAAAAAACAATGATATAAATATAGCTATACAAATAAAATTTTAATTTAAAAAATAAAAAATAAAAATAATAACTTGAATAAAAACTTTCAGTGTTCCCAATCCTAAATTTTTTTGGAAAAAATTGCCAACCATAAAAAATTATTTCAAGTTTTTTTTTTTATAAAAAAATTATTTCAGTTTTTTTTATTAAAAAATTATTTTCGTTTTTTTTATTAAAAAATTATTTTTGTTTTTTTAAATGAAAAAATATTTTAGTTTTTTTAAATAAAAAAATACCTAGTTTTTTTAAATAAAAAAATACCTAGTTTTTTTAAATAAAAAAATACCTAGTTTTTTTTTAATAAAAAAAATACTTAGTTTTTTTAATAAAAAAAATACTTAGTTTTTTTAATAAAAAAATATTCAGTTTTTTTAAATAAAAAAATACTTAGTTTTTTTAATAAAAAAATATTCAGTTTTTTTAAATAAAAAAATGATTTAAATTTTTTTCTGTTTGAAATTGAACAAAAAACGAAAAACGAAAAAAAAAGAATTTCTCAGTGGGATGTGTTTTGCCGAAAAATGAGTTTGAAAATAAATCAGAATTGATTTTTAATGTTGAAAAAAAAGAAAAGTAGGAAGTAAGGATATCTATGCAGCTCATTTTGCGTTAACCTGAGTCAGTTGTGGTTTTCATTTTTTGGAATTTTATTTGTTTTCGATTAATGGTTTAAAAAGGGTGAATTTTGTAGAAATTATGTGAGAGAATAATAATATTGAAATTATTATAACAAAGAATCAATCATGTGTTGCCTTGGATTGTATTTTTTCTTGATCTTCTCCCAGAATTCCAGTCGATCATGATTTAATTTCCTATCAACCATTACCGTTGGATTATTTATACTCAAATAACACGGTTTGAGCGACGTCGATGGTCTCCACTTGGCTGGAAAATTTTCGTAGTTTGGATCCCTGAAGACATTTTTTTTTTTTAAATTTATAAATTCCTATCAATGGAAATTTAAAACTAATGTACATGATTTCAAATTGCAATCTTACCCTTCTCTGGCAAACGTGATGACGAGTTTGGTGAACATTTCCACCATTTTATGGGTCTCTTTGTCTTGAGGTTCTGCAGTGAAGTTCCAGTAGCCAAAGTCGCCAGAATGTTTGGTTCCTGCGCAGTGAACATAATCGATATTTATCAATTTGATGAGACTTCGTGGTCATATTTTCAACAATACCTTTGATAGATTCCTTTAGTAAAATTTTCAAATTAGTATTTATGGAATTCATATTTCCCTCGAATTCGAATTTATAAACGAACACTGGCGAATGTATATCTTCTGATATTGGATTGATCAAGGTGTCGTAGACTTCAAATACAGCTATGTCTGTTTGAATCTGTTATTGGGTTATCGTTGTATTAGTCGTTTGTATACTATTTTTATGGTCCAATTACTCACAATTCACAATTTACGTACGTCCATTTTAACAGATGTTGGTGCTTGTTCAACTGGTTGACTGTTTAAGTAAAATTCCTCTACTTCTTTGTAGATTAATTGAACGTCGTCGTCGCTGAGATGATATCCCCAACCAAAGGTGTTCTGTCGGAGTGACTTTTTGAAATTTCTTTCGGTCAGGTGTTCGAAACTTCCTGAAGTTTTCAAATCATAATTCGATGATTTTAAAATCATCTGTACGATTTTTCATCATACGTATTACAAGTGACTTACGAATGAAACCGGTTACGGATTCTATTTCCGCAAATCCTATCATTATCGGTATTCTGGCCATTGATTCGATTAATTTGGTCGGTTCCCTTGGAAAAATTTCTCCCTGGTCGAAAGTAGGCGAAAATACACATACTGGAAATATGGGAGCGATTGTCTGGTGAAAATACCACCAAAAAAATTCATCTGTAGTGTTATAGTTCATGACCCATTCCCATGATGTGAACAAATTACCTCGTGTAAAGCCTTCTGACATCGTCTGACCCCCTCGATCAGTAATGCAGCTTCTTGCTTCCTCAAGAATAATAATAATTGTTTGTGGTTTTGAGGATTGCCATTGTAACCGAGAGTTGTAGCTATTTTTCGTGCATAAATTTCATTTGATTGTTGAAGAGGTACACTTGGAACGTTGAAGTATCCTCCCATCAGTATAGCTTTATGGAATAGACCTGCATATGAGATGATTTTTTTTCAATACTCAGGATTAAATTTGATTATTTGAATGAGGGGAGGGAGGAGAATTTTTATAGGGATTATGAACAATATTAATTGAGGTGGTTCTTATGAGGCATGTATTTTTGAAATAGGATAGGTAAAGTCTTACTGGTTCGGAAAAACAAAAAAAAAATCGTAGAATTTTAAAGCTTGGCCATTTTTTATAGTCTACAGTCCAACTGGTAAAAAGTGCTCCAGAAATCGAAATCAGCGCGATTTTTTGGGGCGCAAAAAAATCAGTTGGCTCATTGTAGGTATGGGTCCCATAGTATGAAAAAAGTGTATTTTGGATTTTTGTCCTAGCACAATGTGGAGCTGGGGTTTAAAACCCTTCTTTTTCCCATTTTTTCAACTTGCGTGGGCGTAAACCTCAAATTGAGCAATTTTTGTAATATTTTCAAAAATTGGCATGTGACTTATTCAGTACAAAATATTTTCGTAGATAAAAAAGACTCAAATCTTCAAAAGTTGCTCAAAAAAGTTTTGGATGACATTTTTGAATTTTTGGCGAAATTCTACTCCTCTTTCATAAATTACATGTCAGTTTTTCGAAAATACTCAGAAATAGATCCTATTTGAGGCTCAAAATTCTCTCAAAAGTTGCTTAAAATGATTCTGAATGACATTTCTGATTTTTTGGTGAAATTCTATCCCACTTTCATAGGTCACATGCCAATTTTTTGAAAATACTCAGAAATTGATCCTATGTAGGGCTCAAAATTCTCAAAAGTTGCTCAAAAATGGTTTTGGATGCTAATTTTGAATTTTTGACGAAATTATACTCTTTCATAAATTACACGTCAGTTTTTCGAAAAAACTGAGAAATAGATCCTAATATTTGAGGCTCAAAATTTTCAAAAATTGCTCAAAATGGTTTTGGATGACATTTCTGATTTTTTGGTGAAATTCTATCCCACTTTCATAGGTCTCATGTCTATTTTTTGAAAATACTCAGAAATTGATTCCATTTAGGGCTCAAAATTCTCAAAAGTTGCTCAAAAATGGTTTTGGATGCTAATTTTGAATTTTTGACGAAATTCTATCCCACTTTCATAGGTCACATGTCAATTTTTTTGAAAATAATCAGAAATTAACCCGATTTCGGGCTCAAAATTCTCAAAGTTGCTCAAAAATGGTCCAAATTTATTTTTGTTTAAAAATTTTGAAAAGATTTTATTGAAAATGATCTAGGATGTTTTTTGCTCAAAAAAATCATTGGTATCCATTTTTATGTTTTCAAAGTACCTACTTACCCATTCAATGAAAAATAAAAAATAAAAAAATAATTGAAATTTTTTTCCGGAAAATGTGAATATGAATGCTTTATAAAAATCATCGATAATAAAAAATAAAAAAAATAATTAAAATTTTTTTTCCAGAAAATGTGAATATGAATGCTTTATAAAAATCATCGATAACGACTTTTTACAGTTTTTAACAAAAAAATCATGGTCTGGATGCTAGGGAGAGAAGAGTGGCCGTAAAATATCTCTGGAGATGTTTTATCCATTGTCCGGTATAGCGGACATATCTTTTGAAAAATTCTAGAGTTTTTGGAGGCATTTGAAAAATTATTGTTTACTCTGTTATTCAAAATGATGCTTTATTAATATTATCCTATTCAGATTTCAAAACGATACATCAATTTTTGGCCGTTTTACACACTTTGAAAAACAATCTCTTTCACAAATTTCATTGAAAATACATTTTTGTTAATTTTATTACTAACAGGGGAAATCCTGTCAGCAAAATGTTTTGAGTGGACACGGTAGATAAAAATGTTGTCTATCAGATAAATTTTTTTCATCTTTCGTACGTTGCGTTATGAACTCCTGAGATGTGCTGTCCGCCATCCCATAGCGAAAGTTACCTACATTTATGTTATTCAAAAAATTTATTTGCCCTGAGAGTAGGGTTCAACAAATTTTAAATATGGTTTTGATACCTCCAGAAGCTTTTTGGTGTAAACATGGAGGGAGGAGGTGGAGACAACCCTTCCCCCACACACCCTTCCGAAATGAATTTTTTGAGAATTAATATCGACGCATTTTTTTCAACTAAACAACATATATTATTAGAAAAATTCGCCAATTTTTCGAATTCCCACAGATTTTTGAAAAATTTCCCTCCCATGTTCTCCACCAAGACAGCTGATCACTTCTTCACAAATATTTCAGGTTTTTGGATACTTTGTATTTTCCCTGATTTTCATTGTTTTTTCAACCTGTGATGTTGCTTCATTCAATGTCTAGGCTTTGAGAAGAAAATATAAATAGTTTTTCACACAATTTAGTGAACGAATTTTGTGACTAAAAAACTTGAAAAAATTCACGATTTCTTCATTCAATTTAAAAAAAATGTTTACTCATAAATTATACCCACACAACATTTATTTTTCTTTGAGTGAATTAATTATAATAAAGATGGAAGCGTAGACGAATTTATAAGAATTCTTGATGGCCAAAAATTTGAAAAATTCATGAAATATTAATTTATCTGGCTTGGCGGGAGAAGAATAGGAGTAAATTTTTTCAAAAATCTGCAAAAATTTGAAAAATTGGTGAATTTTTTTCTCAACAGTGTTTATTAGTGGAGAAAAATTTGAACAGCCCTCGTATTTGCGGCGACAGTACAAAAGAATCCCCTTTTTATCCACTCTTCCAGACATGCCCGTTTTGCACACTCCAAAAAAATATTTTTCTATGATTTCTACACCCCCTTCCCTTCCCAAGGAATTTTTAGTTACACTATGATTCTAAGGTTGACTTAGATCTTTTGAATACAAGAAAGGAATTTTGAACGATAGTTTTGATAAATATGAATCGGATGTGTCTTCAGTTGGTTCAGCTATTGGGTTTTGTGTAATAATTATTGTCAACTATCGCGTCAAATTTTCGTGTATGTCGTAAAAAAGATAATAAAATCAAGTTGGGAATGTCAATAGCTGCCGCGACAACCTTAGCTACGTTCGTTTTACCGGACAGGAAACATTATCTTGAAGTCGCGGTGTTGTTTTCAATGTTGGCTCTGGCGGACATCTCATAATTTTGCCCCTATATGGGTTCAAAAATTTTGAAATTTTTTTTCCGTCATTTATAGACCGCAAGTACATAAAATATATTGAAAAAAATCCAAAAAATTTTCAGTAGGTTTCATTTTTTCAATACGTTTCAGAGCCTCCAGAAAATTTTGGAATTTTCCGACATTGGAGAAAACCCCATAAAAACGACCCATTTAAACTTATGCATCTATAATCGCCGATTGCCCATATTGATGATATGATAACCTATTTCATCGATTAATATAACACAATTTTCCGAAATTCGTAACTGCCGGTTCAAGGTTACTAATGCGGATAACTCGCGATTATATTTGCTGAAATTCATGTGGATCATTTTTCGGACTCTTCTGTAGTGTTGAAAAATTCCAAAATTTTTAGGAGTCTCCAAAACGTCTTAAAATCACTTCCACTCGATTTGAGAGGTCGAAAATAGGATATGTACCAAATTTCAGCTTTTTTTTTGTTGATTTAGATCAAATTTTCATATTTTGCAAGGCAATGAAGTAATTTTAAAATTTCAAAAATTCGCCAAAATTTGAGAAATTAGTTTTAGCACCCGAAGTTTTGGATATGGGGTTCTTGTACATTATAATTTTCTTTCGATTTATTTTTGTTTCGTCTCAAAATTTTACCTCCGAGAAGAATATTTCCCTTATAAACCAATATTTTGGGGTCGAATGGGAAGAGGTAAGGATGGAATCGAGGAAGTGTAATTTTAGCAGGTCGTTTTGAGAAGTTGACGTAGCTTTTGTACTATTCTCTTCTCTTTTCACAATAATTCAACTATCAAAAACTGAAAAAGGATAAAATGGTCATCTATTTTATTACCTACCTTCAGCTGAAGGCGACATCATCAAGATATTGATTATTACAGCTCCACTACTGCTTCCTAACAAAGTGATATTTTTTGTATCACCTCCGAATGATTGTATGTTATCGTTGATCCATCGAAGAGATAGTATTATATCTTTAATTGCTTGATTACCCGAACACTCTTTTAATCCCAAATTTAAGAATCCTGTGAATAGAAGAAGCGAACTTTTCAAATAAATTTTTATAAAAATGAATTATGGATGGAAAAATATACGAGCTTACCTAAAATATGCAATCTGTACGAAATACAAACGTATATGACATCGTGATGCATGATAAATTCAGGTGATCCAGCATTTTTCAAATTTTGATTAACCTGTACCAAAAAATGTTCCTAGAATAGCCTCAAAAATATTGGTAAAAAATGAAATTTTTTGGTTTATGTTATCTACCTTTTAAAATTTTGAGTTTTTTACTTTTTTTTGCTTTTTTGTTAATGAAAAAATTCGTAAATTTTCTCAATTTTTTTGAAGTGTCTACGTGATTTTTGTACATGGCCAAAAACCGGTATTTTTGGAGATGTTTTGGAAGTAAATAAAAAAAAATAGTCACGAGGACTTTTATTGATCGAGGTAGGGGGAATTAATTCCCACTCTAGACGGATATGACTATCTCTGATTCTATTTTTTTTTTCTTTGGAGGTGGAGGCTCTCGAATCACTGTAAAATAACGTGAAAAAAATTTAAAATATTGAAACTTTCGTGCTTTTTTTAGGGCGAGGGAGTTGAATATGAACTAAAAAATTTAAATTTCTACCCACGTTTTTTTGAGATCATTTTATAACAATTTTTGGCTCAGACCCTTGAAAAAAGTGGAAAAAAATTGGAAAATGCTGGCTGCACCATTACGTATTGACTACTGTGGGTATGTTTATTTACCTACCTCAGGTATATGGATATTATTAAATAAGCAATCTTCTGTTCCCGAAAGTTGATAAGTCAAAAATGAAAATTGTGCACATCCTTGTTTCTCGATTGTTGCATCGAGAATATTTTTCCAAGGAGTAGCTTTAACTGGATCCTGTTGATTCGATTTAAAATCCATAGATAAATATAAAAAGTCTCCAAATAACGATTACTAGTATGATTAGGTATAGATACCTTGAATCGAAGATTGTTTATTGGTGGTTTTCCGTACGGTATGCCAAAAAACGAATAAAATTTTTTGTTCGAGAACTTGGACGTTTGTTCGATTCCTCGAATTTTACCAATATTCGACGATATAACAATTTTTTCAAACATTTTTCTTCGCGTGTTGGTGTTTTCCAAATGTATCAACCTTTTATTCGTGTGGTTATGAGAATCCTTTAAACGCGTCCGAAATGTAGTGAACAATCGAAGCAACTGCTGAAAAAACTCGTTAAATACAAAATTGACGGAAAATTTTGATAACGTCAGGTCTCGGGCTTAGAAAATTACCAATGCATTTTTTTTTTCAAGAAAAACAAATACTAGTATCTCTAGTGTCTAAATTCCTTGATATTTTTTAATGTCCTGTTGCGTAAATTGTTGATAAATTTTCCTCTTTGTTGTTTTTATGAACAAATATTGGGTATAAGTGAAAATTAGGTGTTACCGAAAGGAAGGTCTCCCAACTTGAAGTAAAATTTTGAACCGAAAGTAGAGGTACCGCAGGGCAAGACGCCGCATGGGGACAAATGCACTATCGCTAGTTTCTCAGGTCTCCGTGAAGTAATGGTAGTAAATGTTATATTTTTGTGAACACCTTGAAAAAATCATCCAGATTGGTCTATTAGTTTTTGGTGTTTCTCAGCATTTCTGTGAAGATGGTGAGATAAGTTATCCGAATTTATGTTGAAAATCTTTTCTGACTACTAAATTATTTGAGAAAAACTAAGGCTCATATTCCAGGACATTTTAAGCAATCCTATATATTTTCTTTGCCAAATTGAAGTTTTGACCAATTTTTTTGTATATTTTTAATTACAGACACCATAAATCAAATTATATGACCAGTTACATAAGATGTTATGGCAGTACTCTTGCTCCACCCTATGGGGCAAGTGTACTAATCAAGGCCTCTTCAGCAGAATTGATTTTTAATAAACTTTTTATAATTAAAAAATTTTTTTGATTGAATTTATAAAGACAAAGGACCAAAAAGTTGCCTAAAACAAAAACCTCTTCGAAATATTGAAGATTCGATTTTTGACAGATTTTTAAACTTTTTGTGCGTCGTCTTGCCCCGCGGTACTCTACATCATTAAAGGATCCCATATTTAAAATTTTAGGTGCTGAAGTTCACTTCTAGAATTTCAGCGAATTTTCGAAATTTCAAAATTATTTTATAGCCTTTCAAAATATAAAAGTTGGCTATTCCATGTTAAAACCGACCAAAAATGAAGTCGGGTCTTCCGATTTCGCTCAAATTTTTTTGCACGAGTTCGCTTTGGTGGTCTATTCACAAACCACGATCATTTCTTTTCTAACCCTCAAGAGGGTGGGGAAGCGGGCCTCGAAATTTTTATGCAATTGCGATTTTTAGCCAAATTATCCAACTTCGAAGGCAGGAAGGCACATATCTCGAGATAGATTGTACTTGGGGAAAAACTGTTTGCGGGGTTTGAAAGATAATTAATAAGAGATTCAAAAAAGGTAATCACATTTTGAAAAGATCAAAGTTGAACTTTGGTGGTGAAAGCTCAACTTTCATGATAAGAACAAAAGATGAAAGGTACCATTTAAAAATCTGAAAAAATTACGGTGAGGAATCCTTTTCACCCTTTTTTCAATCAACAAATTTTCAAGATGGGATCTCTAGACCCCTGGAGGGTAGAGGGGTCCACAATTTTGACCAAAATTCAAAAAAATCGAAAAAGTGAAGTGACACATCGATTTTTACTAATTCGAAGGCGCTGATTTCGAATATGTGCTTGTTTTTTGGATTTGGCCCTTTAGTGCCCCTCTAACCCCCCCATTTTGAGAAAAACCTATGTTGAAAAACGAAGATATCGCGTGGCATATCAATTCCAGCTAATTTGAGGGCGTAGAATTCGAATATCGACTTACTTTTTGATTAACCCCCTCCCCGTGCTTCAACTGACCCCTTCCTCCAGTCATCGATGATCAATACGGAATTGAATATTTCAAAAAAATTACGGGGAGTGGGTCGAATAAAAAAATAATTTCCAAGTTAAAAATTCTATCTCCGCCGTTTTCAACCGATTTTTTTTAAAACTTGGCACGTGGGTAGAGATACTAAAGGGGAATACCCAAATTTTTTCAGTTTTTTCCAACTAATTTAATGATTTTGAATATTTCAAATCGTCCTTGGGACACAATTTTGAGATGGGCAGAAAAATAATTTTTTTTTTCGAAGTTTTTCAATGTATTTCACACCTCTCAGAATTTTTTCAGATTTTTTCGAGTGGTGGAAGTTGATCAAATATTTAAAAAGCCGGTGTAATTCTTCATTTAGCCAAGAAGAAATAGCATCAAAAAAGTCTTTTAAAATGACGAATTATATGTGACCCGTGCAGGGAAAAGGTACCTAAAGCAAGGTAAATAGATACTACGTATAGAGGTAGTCTAGATTGTTGTTGTACACACCATGGTGCTGAGGAAAATGCGGGGGCAGTGACGTCAGTGGTTGAAAAGTTTACCACTACACTGAAATCATCGTACGTCTACCAACAAAACATTTTAAAATCAGCACAGAATTCGAACCAGCCAATGAATATTGATGCCTCTTATTATTTCTCCAGTGGTATAATATTCATTGGCTGGCTCGAATCCTGCGCTGGAGTTAAGTTAAATCTTTCGTTTTCAACCAGTGACGTCAAGAATACTCACACTAGCACACACACTTGCTGATCTAGACTACCTATATACGTAGTATCTATTTACCTTGACCTAAAGTCGGATTTTTCAAAAATGAGTTTTTTGGCTTAAATGATAGGGGAGACTATGCGGAACATTTTAAGACCTGGATGAGCATCCTAAGTCAATTTTTCGGTGAGATAGAGACATTTGAAAATTAGAAAAAATCATGACTTTAAAAAAAAAAATAATCGAAAAAACACGTTTAAAGCTGCGTAGAGGTCTGAACGTCTGAACTACCTAAAAAAGCGAAAAAATTTTTTTTGAAAAAAATTGCCCATTTTTCATATTTTTGTCTCTAACTCAAAATTATGTTTTCCGACTTTAGGTACCCTGTCCCTGCACGGGTCACATATGTTAATCGCAATTTTATCGTCAAAAAAGCTTCTATGTGATGTCCAGAGTCTATGATAAAGTCGCACCATCTCAGCTCTAATGGCTTTTTTCGGGGGGGGGGGGGTGAATCCTTTTTTTATGGGAAAGACATTTTTTACACCGATTTTGCTCAAATTCACGTGGAGGGTTATTCAAGTATAGAAGTACATCCCAAAAAAATTCAGTTTCGCTTCCTAAAGTTGGACATTTTTGACTGAAATGACAAAAACCCAAAATTTCCGATTATAAAACCGGCTCAAAATGTCAATTTTGAAAATTTTTGGTATTTTTTATACACATATTTCGAGATGGCAAATCCGACTAGCCTATCAACTTTTTAAATTCAGGGTGTTTACCACGACACCAAAACCGTTCAGTTTTTACTTTGAAAATTACGTACTATTATGTAATTTGGGTTTCTGATTTCAAATTTGGCCTTAGTTTTTCGATTTCAACCCCCCTAGATTCCCCTATGTACATTAGGGAGCATCGGGGTCCAAAATTTTAACCTGGGTATTAGGCCAAAATTTCAATTTTGAGTAATAACTTGAAAAGTAGCATTGCCTAAGTATATTATGTAATCTGGGTTGCAGATTTCAAATTTGGCTTTGGTTTTTTGATTTGACCCCCCCCCGCAGATGCCCCTATATGCTCATGAAGAGGCATGGCATTGAGATCCAAAATTTTGAAATTGGGTACTAGGCCAAAATTTTAATTTCGAGTAATAACTTGAAAAATGGAATACTATTTTTATGTAATTTGGGGTACTGATTTCAAAGGCTATAGTTTTTCGATTTGAACTTCCCTGGATATCTCTATGGACATGAGGGGGTATCGAGATCCAAAATTTTGAACTTGGATACTACGCCAAAATTTTAATTTCGAGTAATAACTTGAAAAGAAGTAATATAAATTATGTAAAAAAGATTGCTGATTTCAAATTTGGCCTTAATTTTTCGGGTTGACCCCCCCCCCCCCTTGACGGTAATAAACTTACATTACGTTGTATGTACAAACCGAAAAGTCGGTTACCAGTTTTTTTTTTTCGTTGATTGGATCAAATTTTTAAATTTTGCAGGGCGAGATGAATTTGAAATTTCAAAACTTTGCCAAAAATCAAGAAATAACTTCAACGTCTGAAATTTTGGATATTGGGTTCTTTTTTTATGCACTTTCAATTTATTTTTGTTTATGTTCAAAATTTTACTTCGAGTTGGATTATTATCTCCAAAATTCGCCAAAATTATTTCAACGTCTGAAATTTTGGATATTGGGTTCTTTTTTGATGTACTTACTTTCAATTTATTTTTGTTTCTGTTCAAAATTTTACTTCGAGTGGGATTATTACCTCCCTTGTGAGATGTAAATTGAGCTGTTGGAATTTTTATTGTAAAAATTTTTTTTTACTCTTTTCTTCTGCAATTTTTGATTTCTCAAAGGAATGGCAATGGTAGATGGATATTGATTAACAGGTTTTCGATATAACATAATAAATTTTTTTCTCAATTTTTCAATAGAATTGTTTTTTTTTCAATTTTTGGTTTCCCTATCGTTAGCGATCGATAATCGATCCCCGGGGTTATCATTATAAATATAATATTAGGGTTTTCTTGTTCGAGTCCACGATGCCTATTACATTTGTGTTTCCTCTTCCACGACGAATTCAATAGCCTCGTTACCACGTCGTGTTAGGCACTTTCTGTTTCGTTGGCAAATAGGTACTCGAAAAATGGCCCACCAGGAGAGGGGAAAAAGGCACGTAAACGACATTTGGCAATAATGGAAAATTGGATTATGTTTACGTACCTTACCTACCTACCTACGTATTTTTAGTCGGAAATTTTTGCCATTTTTTTTCGTCGATTTGGTAAATATTCAAGGCAGTAAACTGTCGGCCGAATGAGCTCGCAGGTGCGAAAAAGAGATGCATATAAAATTTTATAACCTCGACTGTACGAGTACATTTTACATCATTTGCATATTTTATACCGTCGAATGGTTATTAATTTTTAATATAACTCGCCGTCGCGTCGCAGGTAAACAGACTCACTCGTCGTGTAGTTTGTTTGGTATTCCGAAAGAGATTTTTTTTCCACTGTGTACTTTCTTTCACGCAATTATTACGTTATCTAGATATAAGATGGCGGTTATAATAAAATATACATACGTATTGGGCTATTAAAATTGTATACCTACGTTTGTGTTTCAGAGCGAATATCCGCAGAATGGACGATACCCGATGTACCTCACCTAGTAATAACATCGAAACGGAGAAAAAATTGAAACAACAGAGAAAATTGCAAAGGAATATCGATCGGCCTTGGCTAAACGCGTGTATGGGTGTTTTGAACGGTGATCCGGCTCCGGTATTGGCGTATATGGCCGCCGGGGGTAACCCGAGCAGACAGCTTACTCAGAACGAGGTGACCGCTTTGGGTCGGCCGTCGGCCTTTGATGTTGGCTATACTCTTGTTCATTTGGCTATTAGGTAAGATTATATAATATTTCGGATGTGTGTACGAGTGCTCGTGTCTAGTGTTTTTTTTGTACCTGCTTGAATGGAACATTTTCCTTTTTTTGTCAGGATGATTTCAATTGTTTGACCGTTTGACCAACGTTGTCGATGATGGCTTTTTTTCAAAGGTTATTTCCATTTTCGATGAGATTATGTTTTCAAACCATTTTCGAGAGGAAAATGAAAATTTATTGGTTTGAAAGAGCAGGGAAGGAGGGATCCAAAAAATTGATTGATGAACTCGAATGTTTTGGCATGTCTTCTGATATGAGAATCCCTGGAACTCAAAAGCTCCAATGCTCCAAATGTAAATTTATTTCGGTAAATGAAAAAATCGTTCCAAAATATTTTGAAATCTCAATTTTTTGTCGTTGCAAAGTTTTCAAACTTGATGAACAAAATAAAAGGATTCATTTTTTAATTATTTAATGTTACTGCAACTTTAAAGTCATACCAAAAACGACAGATTAGAAAACGAGCTTTTCAGTTGCTACATTCGATTCTTTGGAGTTTTTTGAGCCAAAAATGAAGTTCTTCAAAATTTTTCCAGCCCCGTGGAAGTGGGCCAAATTGAATTGTAAAATGGTACTTAAAAAAACAAGCACAAAAGAATAGAAAATTTTGAAAAAAAAATGAAAACAATTTTCCAAAGTGGTTTTGAGGTCCCAGAATCTATTTTTGGAATTTTTTGACCACAAAGCCAAAAATTTCCTAATTTCAAAATTTCTCGAATAAGAAATTGAAATAATGTGCCGTGGTATAAGAATAAAGAGGGTTAAATTTTAAAACCAACTTTTCAAAAAAGCACAAATTTGAAAAAAATACGCTCTGACTTAGCTGTGAAAACGTATTAAAAAAAAATTGGTAGTGGTTAATGATGGAAAATTTCAACAAGAATTCGGTAAAAAAAGTAGTATGTACGAGTATCGATCGTGTAATGCTCCCAAGTGCCTTAAAAAGAGTTTTAAACCTCAAAAATTTGAAAATTTCAATTTTGTTTTTCTCAATTTCCAAATTTTTGGTGTCAAGTCCTTTTTGAGGCATTGGAATTTGGAGGACATGATGTGGCATTTTAATCAATTTCTCAGATTCATTAAAAAATTATAAATTTTGGGAATGGGATTCTTTTTGGGGCACTTGAGGACATGATACGGCCCTCTAATTAAAGTTTCAGAATTCCTGACGAAATTTTCTATCAGAATTGGTAATGTAAAAAATTTTGAAAAAGATTTTTGCAGAGTATTTTTGGGTTGCCAATTTTTGTAACGAGGGGAAGGGGCGAGGTCCGATCTTCGAACCAATTTTTCGAATTTCTTGGTCAATTTCCTATGAAAATAAAAAAAAATAGGCAGTTAGACCCCCTCTTTTGATATTACGATTTTTGATTCCCCTCCCTTTAATCGAATTTGAATTTTGAAAAGAAGTCATTGAATGGATTTCAGCGATTAAAAAATATGCTATGTGATGACCAAATTAAAATCTTTCAAAATTTTGAATATGTCAAACCTTCTGGATATCGTTTTCATTTTTTGGTAAAGTAACATCAAAAACGGCTGTGGAGGGGGACTAAAAGTTTTTTGTAAGTGTAAAATTATTCCATTTTTCGTTTCCTTTTCGTAATGCCATAAAAAGCATTTTAAATCAATCATGAATAATTGTAAATCCATCATGAAATTTCAGAAAACTTGTTAAAATTTTAGCTAGCTTAATTAAATTTTTCAGAGCTTAGAAAGTATCGTCAAAGAAATTTAAATCGTTAAAAAATTTGTTGACGTGTAGAAAGTTGTAAAAATTGTTAAACGACGATGTAGTAAAATTGCGGCAAATTACCAAAAAAATTACCGACTTGTAAAATCATATCAATATAGAAATTCCGCGTAAAATAAAAGAACCATGTAAAAAGTGCGATTGAAATAATTTTAAGTATGACGAAGTTAAGTGAACAAAATACGATAAGAAATCAACGTTCGAGTTAGAATATTTTTTAAAAATTTCACGTTTCAAATACACCAATGTAACGTGAACAAAGCAACGACGAAATTTTCAGATTTTAGCAGCATTTTATTTACTTCTAAAATATGCTTCAATTTTTACATGAATGTGCTGAAACAATTTTGGAATATTTTGAGAACACTGAGTTATATAAATTTTCTGTGGATTGTGGTGCCTTGAGGGGTGAAAGGGAAGTTTCGATGATCTCAATTAATTTACATTGGACATTATGGAAAATCTTGTAAAAAATTTCAACAATGGAGGTATCCGAACTCGAAGTAAAATTTTGAACTGAAACAAAAATAAATCAAAAGTACATTCATTTTTCGAATTTTTGTGAATTTTTGAAATTTCAAAAATATGAAAATTTGATTAAATTAACGAGAAAAACTGAAATTTGGTGTATACCTACTCCATTTTTGACCTCCCGAATCGATTGGAAGTGGTTTTGAGACGTTTTGGAGACTCCAGAAAGTTTTGGAATTTTCCAGCTCTGGAGAAAAGTCCATAAAAATAGTCCATATGAACCTTAACACCTGTAATCACGGATTACCCATATTGGTGACCTATTTGATCGAAATTCGTAAATTTGAGTTCAAACCCATGTATTTTTAGCAGAAAATTTTCCTGGAAAAAATTTCAAAATACGTTGACAGGGTTCACATCGAAGTAAAAATCTGAGAGTAGGTCGAAAATCACTGAGAAACAGTCAGAATTGCTGCACAAGAGAAAATCAGTGAAAAATTTTTCAATAAAAACAGATCCGTGAGAAAAATCACTGGAAAATCAGTGAAAAGTCAGTGAAATTTATAAAATTTGCAGAAAAATTAGTGAAAATCTTTGAAAAATCAGCGAAAATTCGCTGAAAGTCAGTGAATTTTGCTGTTTTCTTGTGTTGAAATTCTGACTGTTTATCAGTGACTTTTCACTGATTCAGAATGAGAGAGTAGGGTGGGCCGAAAAACCAAAAATTTTGTTTTCGAGTTCCAATACTGCGCAAAAGACGAGGGTTAAGGAGACTAGAAAAAAATCAAAATTGATTAGGTGATTACATATCTTTCAATCGCGCAAAAGCCTTCAATTCTTTGAAAATAATTATCAAAAATTCAATATTTTGGAAAATTTCAAAAGTACCCTAATCAATTTTAGAACTTATTTAGTGACTATCTAAACCAAAAAGTACAATTTTTTGAAAATATCGGTGTTTCAATACATTTTTCAATTTTTCTTCATGGATGAATGTGTAATAGGAAAATAACTTTAAAAAGCTATAAAATATCGATTTTTCAAAAAATTAAGTGCTTTTTGGTCTGCATAGTTGCTAAATAAGCTCTAAAATTAATTTTAATCGATTATGCATTTTTTTTGAAATTTTTACCCAAATATTTTTGAAAATATTGAATTTTTTACAAACTTTTAAAGAATTAATGACTCTTGCGGGATCGGAAGAAATTAATAGAACTTTTTTTTTTCATTTTTCTAGTTTCTCCAGCCCGTTTTTATGCGCGGTATTGGAATTCAAAAATCAAAAATTTAGTTTTTTTGGCCCACCTTATTTTGCAAAGCGATTAGGTAATAATTCGCCAAAATTCGAGAAAAGAACTGGACCCAGAAATTTTGGAAATGGGGTTCTTTCATGATGTACTTTCGATTTATTTTTGTATCGACTCAAAATTTTATTCGAGTTGGAATACCTCCCTTGTAAGCAATATTTGATGATCTAAGGTCTACCAATGGTTAAATTAGCAAGGAACAGGCACCGTGGCGGGTCACTTTTTTAGGGTGTTTGTCACTTTTTTCGACTTCAGTCACTTTTGGTTACTTTTCACATCTAAAAGGTCATTTTGGTTACTTTTTTCCCCTTCAAAAGTCATTTTTTCTTCGTACTTCCAGGCAGAAATTCAAATTTTCATGTAAAAATTGATTTTTGCTAGTTTGATTGTTGTTTTGACGAAAGAATTTCATAAATGAAATTATTCACGTCTTTTCAGTTGATTTATCTTTGAAATGTTTGCAGAAAACTACAAAAAATCCCCCCCCCCCCAGATAACTGTAAAAAAATTTGCCCCCCGAAAAAATTGAATTTTTGGTTACTTTTGATTACTTTTTGGTCATTTTTTGGTCACTTTTTGGTTACTTTTTGCTCAAAAAAAGTTACTGAAAGTTACTTTTTTCTTCAAAAATTTCGCTATGATGCTTGATGGAATAACATTCACATAACAACTGATGAAGTGACTAATTTTTTACCCTTTCATATAACGTAGGAGGTTTGTATTTTTTATGACGATGTAACAGCAGAAGTGTTTACTTTTCTTCCAACTTCTTTTCGGGTTCCTAAAAATATCATCAAGAGGTGAGAAAGAAATTGAGGAAATTTCGAATTCATTTCAAACATATCCTTCTTGGAATTACTTTCGCGTATTATTTCCCTCGTTATAAACGAACCAATTCGCTAATCTTTTGCCCTCGTTTTCTGCAGATTTAACCGCGAAGACATGCTGGCGACTTTGCTGTCGCACATCGAAGGCAGCAGCAGCGGAATCAAGAGGGTACCATCTTACGTAGCTCCTGATCTAGCCGCCGATATCAGAAGGTTTTTCACGTCCGATATACGCCAAAGAAAATCGAATTTCTCTTGCCCTTTCGTCAACGAACACACAACCTTTTTTTTACCAGCTGGTGAGTAGTAGCGTAATAAATTTACGACCGTGTACTACGCTACGTACCGAATAAGACGCGGATCCGGTCGCGGTCCTTTAGTACCGTCGTATATGTAGCGTTGGGTCCAAGGTGTGTAGAGGGGATCGATTGACCGTGAGATTTGCTTTGCGCTGCAGCGACGTCGCTGGCCTCAGTGGCCTCGACCATACGCACCGCATCGCCCAGCGTAGGCTGCAATTGAAAAAAAATTACGTGCACGCGACACATTAATCCGATATCTTCAAAGTAGAGTATTAAAATTGAAACAAAACGAACGAGGATTGAAATTGAGGTAAAAATTGTGATTTTGGTAGATAGCGCTGGGACTTGGGACTCGGATGGGTTGCGGTGTTTGTCGTATCGAATTTTTTTTTTCAATATTTGTATCCATCACGAAAGCTTTAGTTTTCCCCAGGCTGAGTTTTTTATCATGTAAAAATTGATCAGGTAGGCTTCTCCTTCCCTCCCCCTCAACCGAACCCAGGCCTGGTTTTTATTAGTTTTTTTTTGTGTTTTTGAAGACGAAGGATGCTCGAAACACGAGAGCTCATGTTTCTACGCAAACAAATCATGTAAAAAATAAGAAAAAAATTTACGTACGCGGTTGTCCCCCTCCCCTCCCTCCTAATTGGCTTCCTGCCCCTTACGTTTTTGGAATATTTGCTCCACGTATCGCGTGACCTGTTTGGTAAAATTTCTCTCGAAATTTTCTCCCTTTTGGCGAAATTTACCCTAAATTTAATTATCGATTTCGTACGCTCGAACGGGCTTCTTTACTCGAGACGACAATATTGCCAGACGAAAACAAACGGATTTTCCTCCTCGTCTCCCACGTAACATTAGAACGATATTCGCGAAACTACGTCTTGTCGCGCGGTATGTAATTTGATTAACGAACGAAAGAATGTTTTAATTTTGAATCTAATCGATATACCGCGAGTACCAAGTGAGATATCTGAGCTCAGGGTTGACTTTTTTTGTATCCTTCGAAGGGTTATACTCGTTGCGTCTTTTTTTTTCCTCTCTGCGATGCGGTGCTATATATGGGTTGTTTACTGTTTCGATGCCAGAATGTGGGAGGAGAGGTATCTGTGTCAATAACGACGTATGTGATTGAATCGGTTTGCAATTGTTTTGTTAAAGTTATTGAAAGAGGAAAATTCAGTTGTTTTTTAATTTTCTGAAAGAGAATAGAATTCAGTTGGATATTGTGATTAAATAATTGATTACTGTTTGGAAAATTAAGATTTAATTTGTTCTCTTAATCTCAGTTGCTGGCTGGGAAGAGGAGTTGGAAGGGGGAATCTGCAATGCTTTATTCAATTTTCTTCTTTCGAACTTCACGTGTAAAACTTGCTTCCGAGGAGACGTGAGCTAGGTATTTTTCAGAAAAATAAAATAAAAAGATAATTTCAGCATCTAAATGACAAAAATGGGTAAAAAAATTGAGCAAAATGGAATTTAAATGAAGAATGTAAAATTTTGTTTTATTTACGGAGGGAGGGGGAGGATTTTGCCCATAATTGTATAGGTTTAGACTTTTTATACCTTCTATCCACAGCACGAATCGCGATGAAAATTTTGATCAATTTTTGAAGTATCATTTTGGAGTCTAAAAATAATCTCAGATGGTGGAATTTTGAAAAATTGACAAAAAAATTTAAGTTGGAACTGTGACGTCATTGATTTTATTTGAAAAAAAAAAACCTATGAAAAATATGTAAAATTTCCAGAAATTTGATAGAGAAAAGTGTCCTGAAAATCAGAAAAAAGTTCACTCTCCCAAATTTTTTTTGTATTATTGATTCAAAGTTAAGTATTTGAAAAAAACGAGGTCTACAAAAAAAATTGAGAAATTGTGGAATTTGAATGAGAAAGTTTGTGCTTGCATTTTTATGAAACGTAATGATTGTCGTTGTACTGCCAATTTTGAAGATGATACTTATTCGTAAAGTTTGGAATTTTCAACGTTTGTAAACGATTTTGAAGTTTTTTCTTCAGAATTTTTTTAAAAATTTCCAAAAATGATGTAAACATCCTAAAATGTCGGGGTTTGTCATAAAATTGTGATTTTTCGAAATTTTTTGAGCCTTTTTTTGAAAAATGCATGTTGATCTTTTTTTTTGAGATATTATGTATTTTTCTCGAATAATGAATGAAAAGTATGAAATAATAAACTTTGGTACCCTCAGTTACTCAAAATTTTCAACAAGAGTTGATTTAAATGCGACGAAAAAGCGTCAAGGATTTCAAAGATTTTCTCGAAAGCAGGTTGAATGATTTATCAAGCCGTTTACCAGTCGTGTTAATCATAAAAACTGAAGAAATTCGCGAAAGTCTTAAAAAAACCTTGGAAACGCCATGATTTTTTAATAAAAAATTCAAAGAATTTTCAATAATTTTCTTCTTTGTCGGAGCACAGCTGAGAGTTGTTCACTATTAGTATTTTTTTTTTCTATTCTCGATAAATTTTCAACATTAATTTTTTTTTATTTTCTCGCAATGATATTTTTTCCCTAAAAAGCAGAGGACATAAAAAAATGAAAATAGTTCACGAAAAAAATTACATTAAAAAGCCATGAAAATTTAGAAGACCGTTCCAATAGACTGGCTATGTGGGGATTTTTTGGTGGGTAGATTTGAATGTTGAAGAAAAAAAAAATTATTGAATGAATACGTCAAATCATGCAATAACGAATTTTTCCACTTTTTTCAAAATATCACAAAATTAATCTTATCATTAAAAATGAAAAAAATTCTACCATGTGACAAAATTTCGTATCAGAAAGTTTGAGTTTGACCCTAATTTTTCATATGTATGTTGGAGTGAATGTAAGAAATTTTGTAAAAATTTCATCTAAAAGGAGTGAAAAAATTGCGAAGTTTTTTTTCTCGTTGAAGAAAAGGTCGAATTTTTTACACCTAATTAGTTGTTCAGTTGTTCTTCATTTTTTGTTGAAAATAATTTTATTTTAGATACTTATTGAAAATTTTTTCCAATGAAACTGAAATTATTTTTGGTGAAGGATCAGTCTGCTGAAATTTGTCATGGAAAATAGGGAAAAAATTGAAATTATGAATGCAAAAAATATTTGCAGCGTGTTCCACGAATCGTCTGCCAAACATTTTTTTTTTTATATATATATATGTATATAACCGGGTACCCCTGAAAAAACCTTGAGGTGAACATATTTTGCCTATTTTAAAAATTGAAGGGGCAAATTCTGCTTTTGAAAAAAATCACATCAAAAATTTTTTTCAACCATGATAATGGATAGTATTTTGAAAAGTAAAAAAATTTTCAATTCATGACTTTTTGCCTGACTTTAAAATTGAAGGGGCTACAAAAAAAATTCTTCAAAAAATAAACTAATCAAAGGAATTGATACAACGTTGAAAACTGAAAATTTTGTTCTGAAGGCTTTTTGCCTAACATCAAAAATAAAGGGGCTAAGGGTCACTCAAAATAAATGGGCTTCAAAAAATTTTCAAATTTTTTCAATTCTTAATGACCCTTAGCCCCTTCGTTTTTGATGCTGGGCAAAAAGTCTACAGAACAAAATTTTTTCAGTTTTCAGCGTACTATCCATTCCCTTGATCAGTTCATTTTTTGAGAAATGTTTTTGAACAATTATTTTTTGTAGTTCCTTCAATTTTAAAGGTAGGCAAAAAGTCAAAAAGTGAGTATTAGTTTTCAAAGCACTGTCCATTCCCATGGTTGAAAATTTTTAACGTGATTTTTTTAGAAACAGAATTTGTTCCTTCAATTTTCAAAATAGGCAATGTGTTCATCTAAAGTTTTTTTTAATGGTACCTGGTTATATCCAAAAAAATATGTTTGGCAGACGATTCATGGAACACCCTGTATATTTAGACGTCTAATAAAGTTCTACAATATTGAGTAGCATCTCCAACTCTATTATTTTTCGTATTATTTTTCGTATGAAAAAAAAATCATGGCAATTTTGAAGTTGAAACTCAAGCAATTTTAATTTGATTTTGATTGGAGGGGAAGTGAGGGGAGGAGAATTCTTCTATGTGGTTTAAATTCCCATTGAGATATCGTAGCCCTTAATTTACAAGTAAAAGTCATGGTTTGAAAAAAAATTGAAAAATTTAGACTTGCATCGCGTCGTGTTTTAAATTAAAATTCATACTTGCCGCAGTTTCAAGGATGATTTTAAATTCACGTGGCATTTTATGGCTGAAATTTTCTCCTGAAAACTTTTGATCCCGTAATACGAGTAATATATCTAATTACCTGCGTCTTTTGGGACTGTGGCTGGAAAATTAATCGATTCCAGAGGAGTATCATTGAGACTGAACTGGATTAATTTTTGCTCGAATAATTGCAATAGTCCTATTACATAGATTACCTATTTTTTATACTTATGAAACATTTCCAATATTTTTTTTTTCACCTTCGACGTTTTTTATCTTCATTGCAATACAGAAATTGAAGACTTACCATCCATCATTCAAGAACAATTATTCGAAGAAATTCTCGACAAAGACGTTCAGCAACAGCTGGAAGCTCATCCACCCGTAATCAATTGGTCCCTGGAAGTCACGTCGCATTTAGGATCTCGCCTGTACGCCTTATGGAATCGATCAGCCGGAGACTGCTTGCTGGATTCAGTGATGCAGGCAACCTGGGGAGTATTCGATCGCGAGAGTACGCTCAGAAGAGCAATGGCTGATGCTCTGACTCATCCTCACAGCGGTCATATGTAAGTAAAACTTGGAAAAAATACCTGTAATTTTTACCTACTGGCGAACACACGAATCGTGCGTTTTAAATTGGCAAATCGTTCTAAATTGGTATTTGGCCAACGAAGCCTTGAATGACAGTGAAAAAAAAAGGGAGTTTCGTTGGTTTAAAAATATCAAATCATCAAGTTGGCTTCTCGAATGTACACACGTAAATAAAATAAGCGAAAGGTGAAATTTTCTATTGTTTCGTATTGTTGAATTTTTTCCCTTCGGGTGCCCCGCGTCCCACGGCTCTAATACAATGTTTCGTAATCGATTTCGTTCATTCATAAGCTGCTATATTATGGAAATATTATATTATATGAGGTATTGTTTCGAGGTTCGCTAAACAGAGCCAAGAAACTGTCGTCAATGAGGTTAAGAAATGTGAATGCTCTTGTGACCTTTTATTTAATTTTTTTCTCAATTCCACTCCCTCCTTGATCATTTTATCGCAGACTTGTTCACAAAATACCTGAAAATTATCGAAAAAAAAATTTATTCGAAAACAGAATTTAGATTGAAAAAGTTTTCAATTCGATTGGATGGTTGGATTGAGGTGTGAAGTCATTCGAATGTTTGATTATTTGTTATTCTCGTCGACGCTATTAAATACACCTTATTATTGTAAGCTCAGAGCTTACCTATTCGTTACCATGTCGATGTTTAATGGTTATTGATTTTTAATCGAAAGACTGTAGGAAGGAGGGAATGAGCTTTGACAGGTTTATTTTTCTGTGTCAAGAAGAAAAAGGAATGTTAATTCTAGGACTAGGGAAACTGCAGTTGCATAATTCATCAAAGTTGAAATAAGCTCATTGTGTTTATTCACATTTGCGATAAAAAATTCAAAACAATTTTAGTTGTCTGTTAATTTCTACAATTTTTCGTTTTTATTTTTTCACCCTAGTATGTTTTTTTCGATAAATAAAATTTTTAATCGAACTGAGAAGTGAGAGAAACTCGATGAATTTTTTCATTCCTCGATTTCTCATTTTGTTCAAATTCAAAAATTCTGCTCAAAAAATTATTCTAAACTTTGATACAATTATCGTGCATTTTATCAAGGTCAGATGAGATTTTTCGCCATTGAACTTTTTTTCCAAACTAATTTGCATTACCTACATTTTTGAAGAGGAACTCAGAGGATGTTTGCCAAAAAAATTTTTTCTTGCGCCATTTTTACAGTCGGTTCATTTGAGCTGGTTTATTTTGGTTTCCCGAGTAAAATTTTATTTCAAAATTGTTTTGTATAATTCTTATGCAGAAAGAATTCATATCAATCAAAAAAAAATTTCTGAAGTACATATTTAATTTGAATGATTTTTTTCATTAATTTTTACCCATGTATAGACAGTTTACTAGAATTTGCATTTTCGAAGTGAAATATGGCGATATATTCGAAACAAAGGCCCAGGACTGGAAATGGACACCGGATTCGGAATCAGCAACCTCGAATTAGTCATATACGACTACTATTTTGAGTGTATACAACTTTAAAAATAATAAAATGATCAATTAAACAATTTTTCAAAAGAAGTAGGTAACGAAAATAACGCAGTTTTTCGCCTATATATTTTCTTTCGAAAACAGCCAACTTTTTTCAAAATGCCATTTTTTCAAGTCCTTTTTACGGTTAAATACTCGAAATAGGAGTCAAATATGCCTAATTTATGGTCGCTGATTCCAAGTCCATTTCCAGCGCCGGACCTTTGTTCTCGAGATATCAAGTTTTTCTTCAAAAATACGATTTTTGGACAATTGAGCGTAGAGTAGGCAAAACGACCACCCAAATTCGTATTTAGCAACCTCAAATCTATCTGTCGACGATGCTTCAGCCCCTTTAAACGATTTTTGGAAACCAGCAATTTTGAGCAGTTTTTCATTTTTTTTGGGCAGATGAAATTCTGGAGATTCAAGTATCGATTTGTGGTATTCAATCATGGGGGATCCAAATTTGAGGTCGGTTTCGTGAACGAACACGAATTTACGGTGTTATTGAGGTTTCTTAAAATTGCGAATTTTGCAAAAATTGGCATTATTTCCAGCCTAGACATTTCACACACGTCAATTGGGAGCAAAAAAAATTGGTTTAAGAAATGGTAAGAGGCTTAGGAGAGTTCTTGAATATTTTCAATTTTTGATAATTTTCAAAAAAATTGAAATAAATGTCGTTTTCGACTAATTTGAGGTCGCTGATTCCGAATCTGGCGGCCATTTTTGGCCTTCGGCCTTTGTTCTCGAAATATACCCAATTTTTATTCCAAAAATTCCATCTTAGCGATCTCAAAGTAGTCAAAAACAATCCTTAGATCGATATTATTGCTCAAAATTGTGGAAAATAAATTTTTTCATCATCGCCTCTTCAATCTATATGGTTAGGCAACTTTATAACCGCTCAAAATTTCGATTTGGCCGAATTTTAGTTCGAAAAAGTATCAATTTCACTAGCAAAATATAAGGTAATAAAAAGTCTGTACCTCCTAATACTGAAATCTTTGGAATTTTTAAACTCTTCAATTGAACAAAAAAAGGTAAAAAGGGTCCTGGGGCATGTTTTCAGGTGGCATTAGTTTTCCTTTATAGTACGTTGTTCTTAAAAAAACATCAATTTCATGGTAAAACTGCTGTTTCATTTCGGAAATTTAGCAACCCTGCGAAAAAATAATAACAAATTCGTATCAGCGACCTTTTATTAAGTATAATTGACAATTTTTTTTAAATTACATAAATAGCACGTTTTATAATTTTTTTTTTTTAAATTATCATAAAATAGTCTTATAAGTTTGGTAAGGTGAAAAAATTATCCATCGAAATATATCAGGAACGAAAATATCTAATTGTCTGCCCTTTGTTTATGCATAAAAAAAAGTGACGTCAGATTGATGTGTGTATAACCCAAGCTGAACTAAATTTAGGTTAATTGATCTAATATTCAAAGAGCCCTATTTAACTCGAATGAGATTTGTCCAATATTTAAATATAGCTCGATCTAATCGAGGTTAGATTTGTCTAAACAATATAATCAACAAATCCCTGTTTTAAAATATTTTTCCTTTGAGGAAAAATTTTATTAATTTTTTTCGTTAAAATTTTAACCATTTTTTGTAAAATTTACAAAATTATTCAATTTTCAAAATACGTTGTTAAATTTTTAAAAAATTTTGCAAAATATTCCAAAAATTAATGTTTAACTTTCAACAAAAATTTGTCAAATTTTCAAAAAAAAACCCTCAAATTAACAAAAAAAGTCATTGAATTTTTTATGAGAAATTTTATCATTTCCAGAAAGAATTTTGTTAAATTTCAAAAATATTTTCCAATTTTTGAAAACATTCTTGTTTTTTTTCGACTTTGGTTTGTTAAATTTTCAATAAATTGTCAAATTATTTTAAAAAATGTTGAATTATCAAAAAAATCATTAATAAGACTATTTCATCGTTCAGGCATCATAGCGGTTCACTTTTTCAGTGTTTGTCACTTTTTTCAACTTCAGTCACTTTTGGTTTCTTTTCACGTCTAAAAGGCCACTTTGGTTGCTTTTTTCTTCTCAAAAGTCACTTTTTCTTCGCACTTCCAGGCAAAAATTCTAATTTTCACGTAAATATTGCTGTTTTTCAAAATTGTTCAATAAAAAAATAAAAAAATTGATTTTTGCTGGTTTGTTTGTTGTTTTGACGAAGGAATTTAATAAACAGGGCTGGGCGTCCATTCTCTGGAAAACCTGAAAAAGTCAGGGAATTTTGGAATTTTCTCTTTAATTTTTTGAAAATTCCATAAAAAGGGATAAATCATTTAGAAAAGCGTTTCTTCGCTTATTTTAATATAAATTTTTCAAAAATATTCGCCCTCACTTCTCTCGGGCTCAACATTTTTCTGTTTCCATAAAATGATTTTTATATTTTACCTCCTCATTGACTTTTTTATTTATTAGTACATACAAACTAAAAAATTGATGAGGATTCCGTGAATTTATAAATTTGAGACGTGTTTTTCATTGGAGAGGGGGATAAAATGTGAATTTTTTTTGGAATTTTGATTCGCTTTGTTTCATTTTTCAAAACTTAATTTTGCGTTGGATGGGTTCAAAAATTTTCAGAATTGAATTTGAATCTTTTTTAGGCCCGAAGAGGAGCATCTAAAGATCTCGTAAAAAGTATCTGGGGATTTTGGAAAAAAAAAATCGTTAGACCCATGAATTTTTATATCAGTCGTATGCAAAATTTCGGGATGTCAGTAAATCACGTGAAAAATTACTCCCCCCTTCCCAGGAGGTTTACGAATATCATATTTAAAAGGTTTGGAAAAATTTGAAAAATTGGTCTGGAAAACCTGGAAAAGTTGGGGAAAATCATTTCTGAAATATGGTGCAGACATTAAACAGAGTCACCTTTTTTAGTGACTTGTCCCCTATTTTCAATGTTGGTCACTAAAAATCACTTTTTTGCCAAAAGGTCACTATTGGTCACTTTTTTCGTTCAAACGACCTATCGATCTTGCATAAAATTTAAAAAAATACCAATATTTCTAAAAAATTGTGTTGTGCTTGAAAGTAGTCGTAGGTATTATAAAAAAAATTTATTCTTTTTTTTACTTACTTGAAGCTTATTCTTAAAAAAACTCGTAGTTTCAAGTAAAGATTTATTAATAAAAAAAAATGGTCAGAAAAAGAAGTGTTTTCAGCACAATCGCAGAGAGAAAAACAGTTTGAGTTATGAAAAAAACAGAGGAGGGAGGTGTATTTATTTATGAGAAAAAAATTGAAAAATTTGTCACTTTTTGCCTCATAAAGTCACTTAAGTCACTATTTTTTCTCAAAATCTGTGTTTGATGCCTAATAGTGGACACCCTGAATAAATGAAATTATTCACATCTTTTCAGTTGATTTATCTTTGAAATGTTTGCAGAAAACTACAAAAAAATTGACCCCCTAGAAAACTGTAAAAAATTGCCCCCCGAAAAAATTGAATTTTGTGTTACTTTTGGTCACTTTTTGGTCACTCTTTGCCTCATAAAAAGTCACTAAAGTCACTATTTTTTCTCAAAAACTGTATTTGATGTCTGATAGTGGACGCCCTGAATAAATGAAATTATTCACGTGTTTTCAGTTGATTTATCTTTGAAATGTTTGCAGAAAACTACAAAAAATTGCCCCCCCCCCCCAAGAAAACTGTAAAAAAATTGCCATCCGAAAAAAATTGAATTTTGTGTTACTTTTGGTTACTTTTTGGTCATTTTTTGATCACTTTTTGGTCACTTTTTGCTCAAAAAAAGTTACTTTTTTTCAAAAATTTCGCTATGATGCCTGATCGTTATTATTAGTAAGCTGGAAATAATTTTGATTTGAAAGGATTCCATTCGTAAATATAATGAATTAAAAAATTTATTCAAATTATTTCCTATTTGTAAATTTGGATTCAAGATAAGATCCTGCTCCAGCCTAACAGGGTCATTTATCTCGAAACGTAATCAACATTTCCAAAAATTGAAATGAAATAGCCTACTTCGTTATCATTCGAACGAGAAATATTTTTCTCGTTGCAAGTCTCGATAAAAACCTCAACAACAATACGATAAGAAAGGCGTCGAAAATATTCGAACTTTATCTAAAATAATATTAAGTTTACCTAAAGTACCTTCGACGGAAAATACATACTCGGGAATAATTCGCTGTAAACATTACAACTTACGCATACCTTAGCCTAAGTAGAACTAATACAAACAATACACAAATTATGTACCTAGATATGTAAATTATGTAAATAATTTCGGTTACAGGTTTTACTCGAGATGGCGCGAATACGAAACCATTCAAGCAATGATGATGCATTTTTCGTTAGAAGAAACCCAGTGGCAAGACGATTGGTCAGCTTTGGTATCGCTGGCTACTCAACCAGGATCTAGTCTCGAACAGTTGCACGTATTCGTATTAGCGCATATATTTCGACGTCCTATTATCATTTACGGTGTTAAATATGTTAAAAGCTTTAGAGGCGAGAATATCGGATACGCGAAATTCGAAGGTAAATACACCACTAGGTTTGATTTTACCTGCGCCTCAGCGACGTTATTCATATTGGTATGTTTACAGGTGTCTATTTACCTTTATTATGGGAGCCAAATTTCTGCATTAAATCGCCTCTAGCGTTAGGGTATACGAGAGGCCATTTCTCGGCTCTAGTTCCAATGGAGCCGGAAGCGGCTACTTCGGTGAATACGCATATTAAATCGGATTCCGATCTGTACGTTACGTTTTTACCATTGATGGATCATAATCATATTATACTGCCTGTACATTTTATCAGCCAAACCGAGGTGAGCGCTGATGATTTTCTACGATTAGTTTTCCTTCGAGATTTCACGTATTTTTTACTCATTTTTTCTGTTTTTGTCGCCTAGATGGGCCAAGAAGAACGGTTACTCAGACAATGGCTCGATGTCTGTGTTACGGATTCGGGGTTGTTGATAGCTCAACAAAAATTACAGCAGAGGCCGCTTCTAGTTGCTCAAATGGTCGAAGAATGGTTGAATTATTATCGTAGATTAGCGTTAGTATCTATTTTTTGATTTTTAAACCTATTTCGAATGTGTTTGGTGCGACGAGAGAATCCAAATAGGTTGCAGGACATTTTTTCGAATCTGTTGACCCAAAAATATAAATTTCGAGTGTCCTTTATCCAAAAATATTATCTCGAATTCATAAACCCGAATTGCAGTTGATCCAAATATCAATACCCCTAATAATATAACCATTTTCTCAAATTTCGAAATCCTGAGCATCATTTTCATGAAAATTTTTCTTTTTAATGACCGGATAGCAGGTAACAAAATTTTTCAAATTTTTCTTTGAATCAATTTCAATTTCACGTAGGTAATTTCATTTTGGATGATTTTTTAGGGTCTGTCAGACGAGGAGAGGTGCTTCTTTTTTTAAACAGAAAAATTCAAGTTTGAGTTGGAAATTTGGGATGTGATGGCCTTTTTTTTTTTTTTGAAGAAAAATTGAATTCTAAAGCAGAAAAATAGTAAAAATGTCATTTAAATTGAAAGTTTTTTATTTTTACTTTTTTATTTGATAAATTATGCCAAATTCGGGTTGTCTCTTAGAATTTCCATAAGCAAATGCTTGTCGAAATAGCCTAGCGTTACAAAAAAGGGATTCCATTTTTAGGTCATAAATATTCATTATCTGGGCTATAGAGATTCAGTATTTTATTTCTCCAAATTCAAGACTTCGGTATTCGAGCATTTATTCGGATTCTTGGAATAGGGATATTATTTTTCGTGGAATTGACGTTCAGAATCTTGAAATCCAGGGGAATGAATTCGGAATCGTATTATTCGAGGTTTTGGTGTTTGGGAACTTGAATTCGAGGAAATGAACCGTAATGAATTGCGTCATTTTTGACGAATTTTGTGGTCTAATTTTTACCCAAAGTGATTTTTGAGTTTACCCATCGACTGTCTTCCATTTTAAAAATTATTTCATCTCTACTAGTGAATTTTGCCTATCTGCAGGATTGAATAGGTTAGGCCGAAATGAAATTGGGAAAAAGTTTGCAGGTGGCTGGTTGGAAAATTAAGAATTTTCGAAAAAAAAGTTATTTTGAATTTTTGATGGGATCACATGAGAAATTCAACATTTTTAGAAAGAAGGATTAACTTTAAATGAGTTCATTGGAAGGAGGTGATAATCTGATTGGTCTGAAAGTCTAAGCTTAAACAAATTTGACTAAAATAAATTGAAATAGGTACTGAAAAAAAAGAAAACTTATGTCTAGTTAGAGACTGAAATTAACACCTTTCTCGCGAAGAAAACGTTCATAAAAAAGCAAATGAGCCTAAAAAAACTAAAAAATAATTGCTGATTTTCAGGGTCAATGGTCTGGAGGGAGGGGGATGTTAAAAAGTAGGTACATTTGCATCTGTATTGTATTTTTTCAAAAACTTGATTAAAGTGTAAGTCGAAGTTCGAAAAAAATTACAAAGGACCTTTCTTAAATTATCTTCAAAAAATTAAAAAATCTGTCAACATTAATAATTGAAGTCTTACAAATGGAAATTTTCGACTATTTAGGCAAATTCGGAAAAATTGGTAAACTTGGTTGCAATCAAAATTTTGATTCAATTTAATTTTGGAAAACATAAAAGGTCTCGTTTTTTTGCTAAAATTACAATCTTTAAAAATGCTTGCTCTTTTTCATGAATTTCACACAAATTAGATAGCATATGTGATATCTTGAATATGATGGAAAGAAAGAGAGAAATTCAAAATCTCATTTTAGATTTTCGAGAGGAAAAAAAATTTGTAGGCCCTTGAAACCAGATTTTGGAGACCACTGACGCGACGTAATGAAATTTTCTTACACTTGAAAAAATAGAAAAGTTGTGGCGAGTTGGTGCGATGGTATCTGATATAATATTGAAACGTTATAGAAATTTCGAATTGATTTTTCTTGGTGTTGAAAATTGATGGAGGTGATTTTTTAATGTATGGTTTTTAAAGTTTGACAAAATATGGGAATTTAAAATTTATTAATATTGCTTAGCAAGTTTGAAAACTTGAAAAAATCTTGAGGGGGGAGGTTAGACTCTGCGGTCCATTAGCCCATGATAATATTCATTACAAAAAATGTATTCATGGCTTTGAATACAATTTTTAAATTGAATTTGGAGATTGGAAAAATTTTCCAAAAAAAATGAAAACATAAATTTATCGAGGTAAAAAAAGTGTGGAGAGAAGAAGGTGAAAGGAAAATAAGATTTAAAAAAAATTCAGCCTCCGAAATTCATGTTATATTATAATTGGCTCCAAAATTCACCCAACGAATCGTCAATGAAAAGTTCGAATTTGATGTGTGGAGAGGAGTGAAAATGTAATGAGTGATTTCTCTACGTGATTTACATAATCATTGCACAAAATCTGTCTTTTCGTATATACCTACTCCATTGAAAAGGTTTCAATATCGATTATTTTTATTTCATCATTGAAAGTCGTAATGCCTATTATAAATTTTTAGTTTATTTTTTCATCATAATAATTTTTCATTGTTGTTTTTAAAACAATTTGATATAATTTTGGTTTTTCAAAAAGGAAGAAAATCAAAATACTAATTTTTGATTTCTTTTGACGTAGGTAGACTTCTAATTTTTTTTTCCAAAATAATAGTTTAGTAATTAATTACCTAGGCCTAAAATTTCTATCTTTTTTGGCCTAATTCAACATATTTTCTACTATAAAAGTTCATTGTCTCGAAAATGGAAAAAAGTGGAATTTTCAGCTGGCAGCACAATAATTTCAGTATCTTCAAATTTGATAAAATTTTAAAAATGAGTTTTTTTTTATTTTTTGGATTATTTTTGAGCTAAAATCCACACGAAGGGATTTCTTAGTCTTTAAAGTCAATTATTCTTGATTTTGCCTACTCTCTCAAAAAAATCATAAATCTTCTTAGCTGAAAATCTTATGATGAAAAAGAGTACATATTTAAAAAATTTCAGAATGGAACCGATGGATTTCGCAAACTAACTTCGAGAAATTCACGAGCTCGTGCTATCAATTTAAACTTCAAGGAAAATACCTAATGTATCTAGCTTTTTTTTTTTTGAAACCCCATTAAAAAATGAAAAACTTTCGGACACATGCAATGGATTTTCTCGATTTCAGTGCCATTTAATTTCATAAATTCAACCTCTTTATTCCAAAATATTAATTTTTTTTCTTTTACAGTCACATGTCAATTGCACCATTTCATCGACCTATTCCAGTCCAAGATTATTCCAGCGAAGGCGAAACAGACGACGAATAATTTACGCTCACCGTCGCGCCGCGCTCATCCGCTCGCTCGAATTTTGACTTTTTTTTAATTTTCTGTCCGCCAGCGCACGTAGAGGTGAATGTTTCCTCGCTTTTTACCTATTTATAATTACGTTTTCGTTTCGTATACCTACCTACGTATAATCGTACCGTTAATTTTCAACCCGCCATCGTCGTTGTTACTGAAGTGAGAAAAATCATTACGATCGAAGCTATGCCCCGTTGTTTTATTTTCCAGCACACGCTTTTTTTAGACTTTCCCCCTCGGTTTTTATTCGCGCGATGATAAATTATTCGTATGTGGGTAAAATTTTGATCGTTCTCTTTTCGAATTCCCATTCTGCCTCGGTCTTCCATCCCCCCTCCCATCGAAGAGTTGTCTTTTCTGCGACACAAATCAAACGAACGATGTGTTTGAAAAATACTCGTTTTTTCTTAACGAATATCTAAATTAAACTAGTCAACAACAGCAGTAACAACAGGGTGGGGTTGTGGTCGACTGAGACGAATTATGGTTTAAGATTTTATCGTTTTCCTCGATTTTTATTTTTATATCGTTTTAATTATCTACGGATTTTACGCACGACTCGAGCGACGTCGTGTATTATGATTTTTGGTGTTTTTTTTTCGAATTATATTCTTGGGTGATGTTATTCCCGGTGTGCAGAGGCGCTTTTTAGTGCTTTGTGTGATTCTTACGTGTCCGGTGAAACGTGTGCGAGTGTGAGAAAATCGAAAATTAGGGTTTTCGAGGGGATTTTTTTCTCTCTTGTCGAATGGGAGTTACTTTGGTTTGTAATGAACAATTGTATGGATAATTTTTGAGCCGTTTAATCAATCAAATTTTACTTCTCGTGTTCGTTGCGCTGATATGTGAAATTTACGATGATTGGGAAAAATCTAAAAAATGTGAGAAATCAAAGAATTTAGAGGAAGATCGATTGAGGAAGTTGATTTAAATACATATTGCTTCTCAAGTCTGGTTAAGGTTGGACTTGACCAAGCCTCGAATACGAAAACTTCTCAATTCCTTGATTTCATCTCAAACGACGATTTTTTTTTGAAATTTTGAAAATTTTTATTCGAAATATCAATTTTTTGAAAAGAAAGACTATGAAACATTTTTTTTTTTTAAATTCCTCCAGTCACTCAATAATCCCCATTTAACTTTCAAAATCTGAATTCGTCAAAATATTTCCTATTTTTGAGCATTTAGATTTGAGACGAATAATTTACATTTTTCTTTGATATTCTTTTTCTCTATTTTTGGTTTAATTAATGATGAGAAAAGTACACTTTTTTTTTGGAAAAAGTGAAAAAAATCTATAAACATAAAATTTTGCAGTCTCCCTTCCCCGAGGTGGCATACCATGAGATTCCTAGGGAAAAATTCTTATCGCAATTTAAGAACTCTCAAAATCTGTATTGTTTTTAACAATTTTCACAAAAAATGACGTACTGTGTAATTTTTATCCAAATTTTGAAATAATGACGCAGCTGAATTTACTCCTTTTAAATTTTACAGATTTGAAATGTTCTTCAGTTTAATCATGTGAAAAATCATTCTAAAAAATTTTAATTTTAGAAAATTTTGGGTCAAGTTTCTACTATGCTAAAAATCGAAATTAAAGGGAGAAAAAATTTCCAAATCCAGTCCTCCAGCTAAAAAAAATCGTCATGTAATATTTCTTATCAGTGTAATACAGACATTGCAGTTATTTTTTCCAACAGGATTATTTTCAAAATAGCAACCCCCCCCCCCAAAAAAACACAAATTGACTTTGGTGGATTTTCATACAAAATTTATACCTAGTTTTGCTTGAACTAAATTTCCATTTTCTACTTCGCCTCTTATTGATAATGTATTTCTGTACACCTGAAGTTTGATATTTTCCATCCTTCAAGTGCTGAGGTCTAATTGAAGCACCATTGTAGGCCATTAATTCTTATTTTAGAGCTGTATGCTCTAAAATCAGGTTAGGAAACGGATGTCGTTCTCCAACTAGCAACAACTTCTTTTGGGCTTCGTATTTATGGTTTCTAATAAATAAAGGAAGTAAATGAAAAAAGTATTGAATTCTATTGTCCCAATTATTTCGTAAAATAGTGGAAATTTTTCAATTTTTTTGAAGGATTTCAATTTGTTCCATAAATTATTCATTTTTTTGAAAAAATTACAGTTTGCTTCGTAAATTCTAATTTTTTTGGAAAAAGCTTTTGAAAAATTTTCAATGTTTAAAAAAAAAACATTTTAGTTTTCTTGGAAATGTTTAGATTTTCTTTAAAAATTTTTGATTTTAATTTACTTGGAAAGTTTTCAGTTTTTTTTGTTTCTTGAAATTTTTTTAAATTTTCAGTTTTCTTAAAAAACTGAAAAAATGTTTTGTTGAAGACTTTTGAAAAAATATTCGTCCAATTTTGTTAATTTTTCTGAATTAACGAAAAAATAAAATAAAGATTTTGGAGGCAAATTTTGAAGAAAGTAAAAGTTTGCAATTTTTTCTGTTCATGTTTTCTCAGCTTCCTCCCCCCTCCCCCGAACAACCATATAAAATGACAAAATCTGAAGTGCTATCAATTTTTGAAATGCTACCTGAACTCAAATTTGAAAAAATAGCGAAAAAAATGCATGGTGATGGTGTCGATGTTTAATTTATTCGGACAAGCTAAAAAATTTGTATTGCAAAAAAGCAAGAATTTTGGAAGAACGTGACTTTCTTTTTTGAAATTTGAAAATGCCAAATAATCCACCTAATCATCGAAGTTAATTATTTTGGTTAAAAATTTTAACTATGATATCTGATGAAAAATTTGAATCCAAAAGTTGTGCAGTAGCTTTAGATTCAAAGTTCGAAATCTAATCCTACGCTTTCTTGTTTGACGTTTTCCTTCCATACTTCTTTTTTTCGAGAAGAGAAAAACAAAAATCAGAATTTAATTTGAGTCCAAAATTTTCAATGATTATATTTCAACTGGAAATTGTCAATTTCCACCCCCCACCCTCTCATATGACCCAACAATTTTTACTTGCCCTTGGAAAAATAAGTATCAATCTTCATTTTCGAATCACATTCAGTTCTGATAACTTTTCAAAATTTCAATGCTGAAATATGCCTACTAAAGGTACACATTTAAGGAGTCGAATTCGATGCACGTTTTCGCAGCTCGTTTGGTTCAAGGGTATGTGAAAATTTCCAGCATTTGGTTAGTTTTATGAGAAAGTTTACGCGATAATTTTGTCTAGCTTGAAAATTCAAGCCTCTAAAAACAAAAAGTTCAATCAATTTTGAAAATCAGTTTGCCATACGTCTTCGCCTTCAAGTCTCCGAGTAGGCAAATTTATGTACAACTATGTTGCTGAAGTTGTCTATCGTAAATTCGAAGGCTGTAAATGATACCCAAACCACATCGTAACTAGTTCCTAAATAATTTTTACGCAAATAGGATTTCGACGATCCAAGTTCAAATTTTTTCAATTATTTCAATTCTAAATTTTTTTCAAATCTGTATCCAATTTTTTTCCAACTTAGATTTTTTTGGATTTCATAATTTTATTAATTTTTAAATTTCTTCTAATTTATTGAATTGTAAGAAAATTTGAAGAACATGATGTTGAAAATTTCTTTTCAAAATTCAAAGTAGGGAAAAATTTAAATAAATTTTCAACTGGAAAAATATTATAGTTGAAGCAAAATTGAAATTAACTTACAAAATATTGATGAAAACGAAATTAGAGTTGAAAGAAATTAAAAAAAATATGAGTTGAAAAACAATTTGAAGAAATCGAAATTGAAAAAAATTCTACTCAATACTAAGTAAAACTTTTTCCTTCTGTAAAATTTTTTTAGTATAAATTTTCTTAAAATCTTCCCAATTTTTTCAGCTTTATACTTTTTAATTAATTTCTTCCAACTCAGAAATTTTGAAAATGATGAAAAAATTTTTAAAATCAAAATTAGACAAATTTTGAGAAAATTGAAGTTTGAATGCAATGTCAAAATCATTTAGAATTGAAGAAAATGAAAAAATTTCCACTCAATACTAAAATTTTCCCCTTCTGTAAAATTTTTTAGCATAATTTTTTTTTAAATTTTCCAATTTTTTTTCAACTTTATGCCTACTTTTTAAATTTCTTTCAATTCAGAAAATTTGAAAATTATGAAAAAAATTTGAAAAATCAAAATTGGGCAAATTTTGAGAAAATTGAAGTTTGAAAAAAATCTAACCTTATTGGATGCAATGTCGAAAAAACTTGGAGTTCATGAAATTGAAAAAATTTTAGAATTCAAGTTGAACTTGGAATAAATTTGAACTTAGATCGTAAAAATCCCGTTTGCGTCGAAATAATTTAAGAGCTAGTCACACCGTATGGAAATAATGGACGTATTCTCACGCTGTGTGCAGTTTGAATTGCCTATTTCTAAATTGAAGGCTGCGAGTGGAACTCGAAACACACTGTATAATGCACCATGCTAGAAATCTACCAAATTTCCATCGATTTCGCAAACATTCTAGTTTGTTTGGATAATTGATCTCAATATCCCGCTCCTCCTTCCCTTCCTTCATCCATTTTTGATCAATTACTACACCCTGTCGTCGACTCATCTTGATGTATTTTCTCCCCCCTCAAACCGTCTTGCACTTTTAATCTCAACCAAAGCCCCTGTACTCGTATTTTGCCACAGTCGACTCATCTCGATGTATTTTTTAATCTCACCAAAGCCCCCGCACTCGTCTTTTGCCACCTCTCCCTTCTCCATCAGTCACCCTATAAGGAAAAAAAAAACTTCCGAAAGTGGAATTCCATTATACGGAATATACTACACCTAACCCAACACTTCGGAACACCCCAAGTATTTATAACGATAACTCGCCCGAAAGAAAAATATATCCTAGGATCGTTGGCATTTTCCAGCACCTAACTACCTATCTACGTAATTAGTCCGTAGGTGTAGGTCGCTTAGCAGGTTACTCCGGAGCTCGTAGAGCTACCTAGCTATACACTTAGTCGGTATTTAATAGCGTCGAAGCGATAGCGAAAGAGACCAGCTAGATAGAGAATAACTCGACATCGAGGAACCGGAGGCGAAGGGACGGCGGAATTTTACGATTGTTTTCAATTGCCGGAGATAGTTTGTCGTCGTATTACGTATAAAGAGTGTAACGAGCGAGCAGAAAAAGCATTTTACTCTTCGCCCACGCGTTAATTTCCGCGAAAGCGCAACGAAAACGAGTCAAGTTGAAAATACTGTAAGGGGTATCTATTAAACCGACCGAAGTGTTCTGGTATTACTGCATTTAAGGTTTACCTCCCCCCTGCAGCCTTCTAACTCCCAACGTTACATGGAGGAAAAAAAATCGTCTTCGAGAGATTTTGGCCACCGACAAACGAATCTTTACCAAATTTCGAAAGGAAGTTGGCGAATTGATTCTTTGAATTCAGAAGTGTACGAATTGATTGGCATTATTTTTCGGGGTATGTACGAGTTGATTACGAACGTCTTTCAGCCTCTTAATTTTGGGCTAAATCGATTATTTGAAAATAATTGACAATCGATGAATCGACGAGAAAAATAATCGATTAAAACAGCAGTAGAAAAATTCGAATGATTTTTTTTGTTTAGCGCCAGTGCTGCCAACCAAATTTTTGAAAATTCCTTAAAGTGGCTAAAATCCTCTTTGTCAAAATTTTCTAAGAATTCCTTGTTTTTTTTCACAGATGATGTCACTTATAAAGTTATCTGCCACTTAGTTCTAAAAAAATCAAATAAAAACGTAGAAATTGAACTATTTTCACTCTAAATTACATTGTATGTCCTTTTTTATTCCTTTTTTGTAGAGAGAGAGATCTTTACAAATTTTTACGAAGAAGGAAGGCGAGAATTTAGAGTGCCATTTAGGATTAGGAAGGAATATAATTTAAATTTTAAGCATTTTTAGACAATTTTCCGTTTTTTGGGTGAAATTTGGACAAAAATTTGAAGAAATAGGACGCAGCGCAAAAGTTTTGAAGAAAATTCAAAAAAATAGGAGCTTTGACCCAAAAAATGCGTTTTTGCCAATTTTTCATATTTTTTTCGAAATTTCTAAAAAATTTCTCGAAATAAAAAATTCCTTAACGAATTCCTTAAAATTAAGGAAAATGGCTTTAAGTTGAAGAATTTTGAGATTTGTGAAAAATTGTGAAGAATTTGTCGAGAAATTTCATATTTGAGGAATTTTGAAAGAAATTTCACATTTTGTGGAATTTTGAAGGATTTTTATATTTTGAGGGATTTTAAAGGAATTTCACATTTTGAGGAATTTTGAAGACTTTTGAAGGAATTTCAAAAAAAAAGAAAAATTTTTAGCCAAAAACATGCATGTTTTAGGTCAAACCCAAATTTATCCAAATTTTCGTCAAAACTATCCCACTGTGACTTATTTTTTCAAATTTTTGCCTAATTTTCGATCAAAAAACGGAAAAGTGAAAAACAACCGATTATGCAATTATTTGTGCTGAGATGTTGCCGAAAAATTATTCGTACTTCGATTATTTTAATAATCGATTAATAATTGCCTCACCATTACAGCCTATTAGCGTTACCCAGGTGGTACCTCGAGCAGGTATTTTTAATTTTTTTGTGAAGATCAAATTTTTATCAATCCCAAGATTCTTCATCAATTTTTCTTCAACTCTCAATTTTTTACTCAAAAGTCAACTTCAATTCTTTCCAACGTTTTTCAATCCATAATATTTTCTTCGAATTTTTTTTCAACTTTGAATTTTCTCAGAATTGTTTTAGCTTTACATTTTTTTCAAAATTATTTGTTTCAGCTTTAAAATTGTTTCTCAAAAAGTAAAAATTTGTTCCAACTTCAATTTTTTCCTCAAAACATTTTGCAATTTCAATATTAAATTTTTTTCAGTCAAAACATTTCAATATTGAAAACAATTTTAAGAAAAGTTCAGAAAAAATATTACCATGAAAAATCTTGAGAAAATTTTTGGTTGAAAATACACTTGAGAAAAAAAATCTGAATTTTTTACTTAAAAGTACACTCCAAATTTTTCCGACGTTTTTCAATCTCTGATGATTTCTTAGCAAATTTTTTTCAACCTAAAATTTTCTTAAAATTGTTTTACTTTTACATTTTTTTTTTCAAAATGATTTGTTTTACCTTGAATTGTTTCTCAAGAAGTTAAAATTTGTTTCAACTTCAATTGTTTCCTTTAAACATTTTGCAATTTCAACATTAAATTTTTTTAGCCAAAACTTGAAAACGATTTTAAGAAAAAGTTCAGAAAAAATATTACAATGAAAAATCCTGATAATATTTTTGATTGAGAATACTTGAGAAAAAAATCTGAATTTTTCACTCAAAAGTCAACTCCGAATTTTTTTCCGACGTTTTTCAATAGCTGATGATTTCTTAGAAATTTTTTTCATCCTAAAATTTTCTCAGAATTGTTTTACGTTTACATTTTTTTTTTCAAAATGATTTGTTTCACCTTGAATTGTTTCTCAAGAAGTTGAAATGAAACATATTGCAATTTCAACACCAATTTTTTTTCCAACCGAAACATTTCAATATTGAAAACAATTTTGAGAAAAAGTTCAGAAAAAATGGTACTTATCATTAAAAAATCTGAGAAAATTTTAGGTTGAAGAAAATTTTAATCGTGAAAATACTCGAGAAAAAAATCACCCAAAATTTAAAACTAATTAAATAAGAAATTTGTGTCGAAATTTGAAAAAAAATCTTGTAAGTAAACAATTTTGAACCAAAAATTCACAGTTGAAAAAAAATGTTAAGAAAAAATTGAAAACAACTCGTACATACTCCGAAAAAATTGGAATCAATTCGCCTATTTTTTCACACGATTTCATTGAGAATCACCTCACCTACAGCCTTTTGAACCACAAAACGAATGGACGGGACCGGCACGCGTTAATTTCGAAAACGCGTTGGCAAGCTGATTTTGTATTTTTTTCCTCCTCTGGTCCGTTTCGCCGAAGTGTGGCGTTTTTTATGATGAGAAGGAGGCGTGCAACGCGCCAGCTTTTCGTTATTGCTTTTTTAACGTCGCGCCACGTCGCTTTTAAAAGCTGGCTCGCGGACTTGGCCCCGAATAAATGATCGGTAATTAAGCTGCGCAGTTTTCGATACTAATTCGAAAGTTGAATTGTTTTTTGTTTGTTTTGCAGGACGGCGTGTGTAACTTTTTTTTCGGTCGGAAAACGCTTTACAAGGTGAGGGCGTTAGCCCCTGTCGAGTTTTCTCTTTCCCTCGTGACAATATTTTTACACGCGAAATTATTTTATCGGTTACTATTACCTTATTGAATAAACTTCTTCTTTTTTTGTATTATAAATACTTAAAAATTACGTACGCGGATGTACGAAATAAATAAACCACCAAAATTTAGTCATTCGAATTTGGAGATGTCTATGTAATGTACTACATAATACCTTTCTTCGATACCAAAAATTTTCAAAATACCAACACTTTTTCGCAGCATTCTTGCGGGTTACGAAATCGCTCACTTAAATACAGTACTGTGGGGTGTGATCAGTGGTACCTCTGAATTAAACTCATTAGCCAATGTACTGTTTAAAAATTGATTCGTATTACGAAAGATGCTTATATTGTTTATTGATATTTTTAATACGTTGTTGAAGTAATTTTATTATGTGTTTTGTAGTTAAAGTATAGAATGTGTTTTTTTTCTGTCTCTATTTTTTTTTTTCATCTCTTTCTTCTCTGTTCTATTCTTTTCCTATATTCCCCCCTTTTTTTCATATCTTTCTCTGAGAAGTGTTTCGTTATATCTACATACATTTCGTACGGTAGATGTAGAAAATATTGAAAGTTACTATAGGTTATTGTATAGTTTATATGTTCAATAAAAATTGACATTTTCTTTATTTTTCATTAACGTTGTTAACATACTGAAGTACGGGTAATGTACAAATAATAAGTTAGTACCCACGTTATGTATTTGGGAATGTTGCAATAAAAATTGTTACTTGTTGCACTGTTAATTTATTGGTACATTTTTGATTAGAATTGTAATAACTGGGTGGTGATTCGCAGAGTTTTGTAGGGGTTCAGGTACAGTACCGAGGATTCCGAAGGCCGATTTATCGATTTATTTGAATAATACGGATCCGTAAAATAGTATAGTCGCATTATGTAAAAAAAGAAGTTCCGCTCGATCGGAATGTTAAAAGCAATCTGATGATTTATCCTTAATCTAGACTGTATAATGAACAAATTTAGCTTGGGTGCCATTTTTTTAACCCCCTCCCCTCCCGAGGATCCACCCCATTTTCTTAAAATCGTTCTAACTCGGCTCATTCTATGTCAACTCGACCAGGTTTTGACCTTGGGTCTTCCGATTTCACTCAAAATTTTTTTACGAGTTCTCCTCGATGGTCTAATGAAGGAATCACCGTCATTCCGATCCGAATCCTTCAGGGGGGCGGGGGGTGGCCCTTGTAATTTTCGTATAATTGGGATGTTTTGCGAAATTGCTTAACTTTGAAGGAGCATATCTCGAGATTGGTTAGGTCTAAGATAAATCTGTTCATGCTGTTTTGTAGAGAATTGAAAGGAGATTCAAAATTGATAATCACTTTTTGAAAGGTTCAAAGTTGAGCTTTTGTGATGGAAGCTCAACTTTCATGATAAGTACAAAAGATGAAGGGCCCCATTAAAAAATCTGAAAAAATTATTATGAAGAGAACTTTTAATGTATTTTTCAACTAATTACTTTTCAAGATGGGATCTCAATACCCCTGGGAGGCACAGGGGTCCTAAATTTTGGTCAAAATTTAAAAAAATGGAAAAAGTGAAGTAATTTATCGATTTTTACTAATTCAAAGGCGCTGAGTTCGAATATGTGCTTAGTTTTTTCATTCGACCCCTCTGAACCCCCCCTATCAGCCCCCTAATGAGGTCAAAATTCAAAAAAATGAAAAATAACGTATGACGTGTCGTTTGTTAGGTTTTTGAGGGCGCTGAGTTCGAATATTTGCTTATTTTTGGGATTCGACGTTCGACCCTTTAGTGCCCCCTAGCCTCCAATTTTGAAAAAACATTGATTTTTTAAATGATTTAGTAATTTTGGAGTCAGTGTGGAGAACGAAGGAGACGGATCGAGAAAGTGAGTTGATAATCGAGCTCAGCACCCTCGAATTAGTTGAAATCGATATGACACATGCTATTTCCGATTTTTTGCATGTGTTTTTTCAAAATTGACGGCTAGGGGGGAACTAAAGGGTCGAATCCCAAAAATAAGCAAATATTCGAACTCAGCACCCTCAAAAACCTAACAAACGACACGTCATACGTTATTTTTCATTTTTTTGAATTTTGACCTCATTAGGGGGCTGATAGGGGGGTTCAGAGGAGTCGAATGAAAAAACTAAGCACATATTAGAACTCAGCGCCTTCGAATTAGTAGAAATCGATATATTACTTCACTTTTTCCATTTTTTTGTATTTTGACCAAAATTTAGGACCCCTGTGCCCCCCAGGGGTATTGAGATCCCATCTTTTTTTTTTTATTTATTAAATTTTTATTATACTGGGCGTGTGTAATTGCCAAGATTTTTACGCCCAGTGGGGAGAGAGGTTGGGAAGAGGGGGTTGGAAAGAGGGGGTTATATTTGGTGTTGGAGTTTAAGTTCTTTTATCAAGAGGATGATTTTTTGCATTTCTGTTTTTGAGTCTGGTATTGTTGGGTTGTTTTCAGAGATGTTTAGGTTCTGTCTCGATTGTTTTAAATTAGGGCAGTGAAAGAGGAGATGTTGAGTGTCAAAGGGTTCTTTTCCGAGTACCCGGAAAAAATCCGGCTTTTTTTTTCCGG
>JAVBJF010001240.1:0-17627 GCA_033439095.1 Pseudococcus viburni
CGTTGGTTGATAAATGATAATTGCGCAAAATGTGCACGATTTGAGTTTTGGCCGACATTACAGCGTATTTGGCACCTAGAACAAAATGAAACAGATACCCATTTAAAACAGTCTGGTACGAATGTCACCCTTTTCTCGACTTATTTTCCTCGTCTCCAGACCTCCTCTTGAAAGTTGGCTTTCTTGGAAACTTCAAATGGTTATATTATTTTTCAGAGGTTCTCAAAAAATGAGATGGGATTTTTCACTCGATTGTGAAAGACTTAATGAAATTAGAGGGTTTTCTCGATATGTGTTTTTTGAAGTAAAAATTCAATGGGCTTTCAGAATTTTTTTCGAAGCAAGCCTTTTATTAAGTTTCAAGTAACGGTTTCGAGTCCAATAGGTATGCCAATTTTTCCATTCGAAATAGTAATGTTTATATTTCTTATTTTTTTATATCGATATACATATATCGATATTTTTCGGAGAGATATCGATATATCGATATTTTCCCAGAAAACACCTCGTTTTTTTTAAATAAGCAGAATTAAAATTTTCTTATTTATTTTTTCACAAAAATAACTCCTTTTTAGAAATTGAATTTGAAAATTTCGAAATGATGAAAAAATTAATTCAAAAGCTTAAACTAATAAAACACGACAAAAACAGACCTAAATTTAATTTTAATAAATTTAAAAAATTGAAAGCTCGAAAATAATATTATTGAAAAACGAAAAGAAAAAGAGAATGCGACCTTCATCCCCCGTGAATTTAATTCAAATTTTAATTCAAAAGTCAAATTCTTAAATTAATAAAATAAAATAAAAGATACTTAATAGAATCCCCTCTCCCGAATTTCATTTTAATTTTTGATTTTTGAGAAGTTAATATAACAACTCAAGAGTTTAAGAATAATGAAAAAATGAAAAAAAAGGAGAATGCATCCTCATTTCCCCAAATCTGATTCAATTTTCATTTAAATAGACAAAAGCTTAAAAATATTTTTAAAAAATAAAAAAAAATTGAAAAAAGAGAATGATATTCCTATTTTGCAATATTCAATTCGAATTTATTAAAAATAATAAAAAATGATGACATCTAAAAAAAAATTTTAAAAGAACAAAGTAATCATTCTTCTTCGGGTACAAATCTTAAATTTCGGTCCAAAAATGATTTTTTTAACCCTTCGGGGGAAGGGGGGGGGGTTCAATTATAAAAAAATATCGATATATCGAATAATATATCGATATATTATCAACACCACTAATTCGAAAGTGGAATAAGATTACTTTTCAAACAAGTAGGTATACCTCGTAAGTCTGATTGCCTCCCGTCCTCCCCCCCCCCCAAAAAAAACCAAACTAAATAAAAACTTGAAAATATTGAATTACTGTTTTGTCAAACAGAAGTAGTGAACAAACTGTTATCTGCATTTCCTACATTATATTTGTATTTACCTATGCAAGATCTTGGTCCATATCCAAAGGTTAATTGATTACTATCTTTAGGTCGTTCGGCTACTGCCTGATCACTGAAATGCTCGGGATCCCATTTCAGAGGATTTTTGTACAAATTCTCATCGTACTGAACTAAATGAATAAACACCAGAACAAACATATTGGCTGGAACGATGGTATTATCTGGTTCAGGAGGAAAAACAGGGTTATAAAACGAACAGATATTCACTCGAATGATTAATTTCGAGTACCATTCAATAAATATTCCTTGTGAGTACGTCTGCTAGTCACTGCTACCGGACTGAACATCCTAGACGTTTCTTTGATGCACTGCCCCAAATATTTGAGCTGATGGGTTAAATGATCTGAGGTGAGGTCTTCGTAGTCTCCTACGAGTTGGATGATTTCTTCGTATACTTTTTGCTGCGAATAGAGACGTGACTCAGAGATTATTACGAGATCAGGGTCGAGTTATCTCGTTAAAATTGACGTATTTACCTGAATATCTTGATGGATAGCCAACATGACCAATAGAAAGCTTACGTTTAATGCTGTCGTCTCAGCACCCTGCGAATGGAACCCGATTAAGCAAACATGTAATTTAACCGTATTTAGATTTTTTCTATCCACTAAAAAATTCTCCAACAGAGAAGTTGTTCCCCGCCCTAGAAGTTATCTTGAATTTGCTTAACATACCATACTTTGAAAAAAGTCTGCACATGCCAATCCAATTTATAGCTGTAAAACGTAAACAGATTTCAATAACAAAATTTTATGATATAATGGTGGTATCCGCCCACGGAAACAGCCTCCCATTTCTCCAAAACAAAATGAAAAAAAAATTGGTAATAAAATGTTATGATATAATGGTATGGTGAAATTCGCCCAGAAAATCATCCTCTCACCTCACTAACACTGAGCAGAAAAGTGGCACCAATGCAAAAATGGAAGAGGAATTTAAAAAAAATAAAGGGGCGGACAGAGTTCTCACATATGAGCTTAGTAATCAGGCTTTAAGCGCACAAGGATTATAATTAATAAAAGTAAGTCAGTTTAAACTAATCGTAAGTACTAGATTACTACCCGGTATGCAAAGAAAGCGATATCGCTAGCGTTTTGTGGCAAAAAACGCACAAAATGGCGCCTCCCGACATCATTAGTGTCTAATGATCACGGACATCGTTGACCTAGCTCCATTTCACCCGCCCGCCCATTTGTGATAGAGGAGTGGGAGTGGGGTCAATCGTTTGTGCTAGGTTTGTGCTGTTTTGTGCTGGCATTAGTTTTGTTTGTGCTCATTCCCTTTCCCTGAAAATGAATATAGGTCAGGGTGGGGCGCCTGAAATGGTGCTCGTATAATACCACAACGACTCTTGTGCACACGATGGAGGGGAGGGGGGCAATACAAGTCGAGGAAGTGTTCACAACACAAAACTATCTTCAAATATTACGAATTTTAGACTCGTTTCCTTTACAGAGGGCTAAGTCTTTTTTCTTATCATTTAAAAGTTACTGGAAAGATGATCAGAGCTCCAAAAAAACCTTCATTTTGACATTCATACTGTATTTTTATAAATGTTGAGCCTTTTCTCTTCCTAGGGAGCACAATTTTGATATTCAGGCGAGATTCAGCGTCCTCAAAAACCTATATTTCGATACCTATATCGTATTTATTAAAATTTAGGCCTCCCTCCCCCCTCTAGAGAGCCCAATTTTGGTTTTGGGGTCAAACGAATACCGGAATCGGAATCAGCGTCTTTCAAAACCTACATTTCAAAACTCATATCGCCTCTATTCCGGGTACATCAAAATTCTCAATTATAGGTTTTTTAAAAAGAGGGATGGAGGGGTGAAGAGGGCAACACAAACGTCGAGAATAGCAACACAAACCAGCACAAACGTAGCACAATCCTCCCATATGAGTTTCACCCCCTCTATCCCAAGGGCAGGGCAGCCATTTTACCGGCCTTGCCTGATACTTTTTTTTAAAGTGTGGAGGGGGCAGCACAAACGAAAATAATGTCAGCACAAACGAAAATAATGTCAGCACAAACGAAAATAATGTCAGCACAAACGAAAATAATGTCAGCACAAACGAGCACAAACCTAGCACAATCGATTGACCCCACACCCGCCCCTCAATTTTGAAAGGGCGGGGCACCGTTTCTGTTGCCCCACCCATAGAAGGGAGGGAACACAAACTAAAATATTGTCAGCACAAACGAGCACAAACCGATTGACCCCACACTCACTCCTTAATCTTGAATTGACGGAGCACCATTTCAGGCGCCCCACCCATGATCTACATTTATTTTTAGGGAAAGGGATTGAGCACCCGCCCATTCAAAATTGAGGGGTGAGGGTGGGGTCAATCGATTGTGCTAGGTTTGTGCTCTTTTGTGCTGATATTATTTTCGTTTGTGCTCCCTCCCTTCTGTGGGCGAGGCGTGTGAAATGCTTTCTGAAAAAACTTGAAAATAAATCTTGATGAAAATGGTAACAGTACCAATCGTTTGTGCTACTCGCGGAGAGGTTTGTGCTGCTATATTTTGAAAAAAAATTACATTCTGACCCTTTCTTTAATTTTCACAGATGTTCTATACCCTGGGCGGGGCGCCTAAAATGGTGCCCCGCCCATTCAAGATTGGAGAGTGAGTGTGGGACCAATCGATTGTGCTAGGTTTGTGCTCGTTTGTGCCGATATTATTTTTGTTTGTGCTCCCTCCCTTTTATGGGCGGGGCACCTGAAATGATGCCCCGCCCATAAAAGGGAGGGAGCACAAACTAAAATAATGCCAGCACAAACGAGCACAAACCTAGCACAAACGATTAACCTCACTCCCACCCCTCAATCTCGAATGGGCGGGCACCATTTCAGGCGCCCCACCCTGACCTATATTCATTTTCAGCACAAAACAGCACAAACCTAGCACAAACGATTGACCCCACTCCCACCCCTCTATCGCAAATGGGCGGGGTGGGTGGAATGGAGCTGTATGACGTCCGTGCTAATGATGTGTTGCACTTGGAATAGGCAATTAATCTAACACAATATATGAAAAGTGGTATGGCCTGCGACATAGATTTATAAATATTGTAAAACTGAAAATTGAAAAAAAAGTGGATCTAATGATCGACTTTAGAAGAAATTAATTTTTTACCCAATTTTTTGGATTTCCTGAATGAAGGGTGAAATGAGTAGTGGTTTTTTTTGTCAATTTTGTTTTTGGCTCAATTATGGAGTAAAATGGTTCCATCAAAAATATTATTTTTCACATACCTATAACATGAAAAAAATCAGAATTTTCAAAAAAATGAGTTGACAAATTCTGATTTTTTTCATGTTAGGTAAGGTTATATGAGAAAAAATAATATTTTTGATAGAACCTTTTTACTTCACAATTGAACCAAAAAAATTTGCATTATAAGGACTTTGGTACCATTTTTCAAAGAAATGCCTAATATTGTGTTGATTAATAAAAGTGGTAAAAATAAATTTTTTTTTAAATTTCTTTTCCATTTTTGCATTGGTGCCAATTTTCTGCTCAGTGTGAGTGAGGTGGGAGGATGATTTTTTGAATGAATTTCACCTTACCATTAGGTATATCATAACATTTTATTACCAATTTTTTTTTCATTTTGTTTTGGAGAAATGGGAGGCTGTATCCGTGGGCGGATTTCACCATTATATCATAAGATTGTGTTACTGAAATCTTTTTACGTTTTACAGCTATAAATTGGATTGCTATGTGCAGACTTTTTTCAAAGTATGGTATGTTTGAGTAAATTCAAGATAACTTCTAGGGCGGGGAACAACTTCTCTGTTGGAGAATTTTTTAGTGGATATCAGTTGTTTTTTATACGTAGTTGATTGTGCAAACTACAGTATGACACAAAAGTCTTGGTAAGCTGAAACATTTCTCAATATCTCAGAAGTGAAAAGAGATATCAAGACGGTTCAAACGGCAATGTGTTCCTGGTATCGAGGACATTGAATATTGATAATCAAACTTTCAACCCGACCTATAGGATGCTCACAAATTGAGAAACCGGTTTGGGTCAAAAAATGGGGGTCCGGGTTTTTTATTGAAATAAAGTCTACGCACTGGCGCGATTAAAATGTGATATGTTTTTTTGAAACCGGTTCAGCGGTTTTGAACCAGTTGTCAATAGTATCCAAAAAAGTGGAGATATGAAAAAAAGTTTTAAACAAAAGTTGTAGAGAAGTAAAAAATGAACATTTTTTGTTTCATAACTTTTTTTCCACCTTGAAATAGAAAGAAGTTGTCGTAGAAAAGGTTTGAGTATAATTTTTTGTTTTCCAAGTCATAACTCTTCTCCATCGCCAGATGGAAAAAAAATTATGGAACATAAAACATTCAGTTTCTAATTCTTTACAACTTTTATTTCACATGTTTTTTGATATCTCCAATTTTTTGAAACCGGTAGTTTCTTTGGATGATTTTTTTTCCAAGTCGATAACCGGTTATCAAAAAGTGGAGATATCGAAAAAAGTTTGAAACAAGAGTTGTAGCGAATTAAAGACTGAACATTTTACGTTCTGTAATTTTTTCTTCATTTAGCAATGAGGAAGAGTTATGGCATAAAAAGGAAAAATTGTACTCCAGTCCTTTATATCATAACTTCTTTCCATTGCAAGATGAAGAAAAAATTACAGAACGTAAAATGTTCAGTCTTTAATTCGCTACAATTCTTGTTTCAAACTTTTTTCGATATCTCCACTTTTTGATAACCGGTTATCGACTTGGAAAAAAAATCATCCAAAGAAACTACCGGTTTCAAAAAATTGGAGATATCAAAAAACATGTGAAATAAAAGTTGTAAAGAATTAGAAACTGAATGTTTTATGTTCCATAATTTTTTTTCCATCTGGCGATGGAGAAGAGTTATGACTTGGAAAACAAAAAATTATACTCAAACCTTTTCTACGACAACTTCTTTCTATTTCAAGGTGGAAAAAAAGTTATGAAACAAAAAATGTTCATTTTTTACTTCTCTACAACTTTTGTTTAAAACTTTTTTTCATATCTCCACTTTTTTGGATACTATTGACAACTGGTTCAAAACCGCTGAACCGGTTTCAAAAAAACATATCACATTTTAATCGCGCCAGTGCGTAGACTTTATTTCAATAAAAAACCCGGACCCCCATTTTTTGACCCAAACCGGTTTCTCAATTTGTGAGCATCCTATAGGTCGGGTTGAAAGTTTGATTATCAATATTCAATGTCCTCGATACCAGGAACACATTGCCGTTTGAACCGTCTTGATATCTCTTTTCACTTCTGAGATATTGAGAAATGTTTCAGCTTACCAAGACTTTTGTGTCATACTGTATAAGTATTTGAATTCTTCCATTCCATGTATGTATTACTTTTTTTTACAAAGCATCTGGTGTAGTTTCATTCAATAAATTTATACCTATATACAGATAGAAAAATGGGTCAAACATGAAAAACTAGGGAGGGGGGCAGGAATGTTTCAGTTGAATTTCATCTATAGTCGAATTTTTACCTTTGGTGTAAGGGCTCATTTATAATAGCACTAAATTTTTCACTGAAAAAAGTTGATGAAAAATTTTAATATTATTGAAAACAAATTCAAATTGGAAATAATTTAAAGAATTGTGGAATTGAAATACTTAATTTTTGAAAAATCAAAGTTGGAGAAATTTTGATAATTTTTTTCAATTAAATTTTTCCCACCAAATTTTTCCAATTTCCTTGATTCTCAATTTTTTTAAAAATTGTATCGTTATTTAAAAAAATTTTCAACAGTAAAAATTTTCAAAATTGAATTTTTTCAACATTTTCCCAATGTTTTAGAATATTTTCAGTTAGTCTTGTTAGGGGTGTGATACTTACCGGAGCGATTATGTGAAATAATTCATCTATTATACGTGTTTTGGTAAAAGTCGAATCTTGTCTGCTTCCTTTGATGAGTAAATCGATTATTGTCTTGGACGAATCGACTGTTTAGAAATCAAATTTTATAATTAAAATTATTATATAGTATGGCACAGAAGTCTTGTCCACTTGAAACACTTCTCAATATCTCAGAATTCAAAAGAGATACCGCAAGACGGTTTAAACGACAAGGTGTCCCTATGGCGGCGAAGACATGGAAGATCAATAATGAAAATTATAGTCCTACCTATAGAATGTCCACAAATTGAGAAACCGGTTTGGGTCAAAAAATGAGGTTTGGTTTATTTCATTGAAATAAAGTCTATACACTGACGCGATTAAAATGTGGAATGTTTTTTTTAAAACCGGTTCAGTGGTTTCGAACCAATTGCCAATAATATCCAAAAAAGTGGAGATATGAAAAAAGTTTGAAACAAAAGTAGTAGAAAGTTGAAAAACAATAATTTTTTGTTCCATAACTTTTGTTCTATCTTGTGATGGAAAGAAGCTGTCGTACAATAAGGTTGGAGTATAATTTTGTCGTCGTAAGTCTATAACCACCAACCAGTTATCAAAAAGTGGATATATCAAACAAAAGTGTGAGATTAAAGTTGTAGAGAATTAAAAACTGAACATTTTATATTCTGCAATTTTTTTTCCATCAAGCAATGGAAAGAAGTTATGGTACAAAGGACTCGAGTATAATTTTCTTTATTTAAGCCATAACTTGTCTCCATTGCTAGATGAAAAGAAAAGTTACAGAATGTGAAATGTTCAGTTCTTAATTCTCTACAACTTTTGTTTCAAACTTTTTTTCTTATGTCCACTCTTTTGGGCATTACTGACAACTGGTACCAAACAGTTGAACCAGTTTTTAAAAAATATGCCAAATTTTAATCGTGTCAGTGTGTAGACTTTATTTCAATAAAAAAAACTGTCCCCATTTTTTGACTCCAACCGGTTTCTCAATTTTTGAACAGTTTATAGGTAGGACTATAATTATCATTTTCCGATCTTCAATGTCCTCGTCGCCAGGCACACATTGTCATTGTCGTTCGAACCGCCTTAGTATCTCTTTTCAGTTCTGAGATATTGAGAAGTATTTCAAGTGGACAAGACTTCTGTGTCATACTGTATAAATCAGAGCTTAAAACCTTTCAGATTCAATTGGTGGTTGTAGTTGTGGTTTTTAGTTATGGTTTTTGAATGGGGTTTCAAATTGATTGTCCGAAATGTTTCAAGTGGTTTTGAAAATTTCAATTCTTATTCTTTTTGGTTTTAGTTTTGAAAAGGGTTTCATTTTTTTAAAAACCAATCATGTTATGGTTTCTGGTTTTGCGTTCTCTTTTGTCATTGCTCATTGCATTGTTGTTGTGATTATGGTTTTCAATTGAAACTATTTCAATTTTCAATTGGTTGTGGTTTTGATTGTTATTGTTTTTTTTTCTTTCAAAAATTCAATTTTTAACATTTCTTGTTTGTGGTCAGATGCTCAGAATCAAATAAAATGGGCGAAACTTTTTCACAGCAGTCACAGCACTAATCAATTTCATCTCATTCATTATTATTATTATTATTATTATTATTATTATTAGTTTTTCAAAAATTATAATTCGATTATTTTTTCAAGAAAGCAAATTTATGTCATATTTTTGGGAAATGAAAACAAATTATTCAAATAAATATCCAATAAGTAAATCATTTATGAATTTTTTATTTAAAATTTTCTAATTTATTTTTTATGACTCTACAATTAATGTTCTATTCATTTTTTTTTTGGAGACCTAATTTTTCAGAAAATTAATTTTTTGTAATAAATCACATTTTGAACATTTCTTTTTAAAACAATTAAATCATCAGACGCCGGTAATTTAACAATTTTTTCCTGCGTAATCGATTTTTATAGCTGGTTCTAACCTAATTTTTAGTGCTGAGTTTGAAAATGATTTCAGTTTTCTTTCAATTTATTAAATTTTTTTGTACTCTACAGAAACGAAATTTTACGCTCTACAAGTTATATTCTATTCATTTTCTTTGTAGAACTCTTCCTTTACTCAGAAAATTTACTTAGTGTCAAAAATTTCTAGAAAAAAATTCAGATTGTGAAAAATTCTGATGTACTGGAATTTTTTCACTATATTTTTCTCGTGATCAATACGAAATAAACATTACCCATTAAATTTCAAACAGAATTTTCTAAGTTGACCTGTGTAATTGAATCTCGCTAATTAGGCTATAGATTAAAATATTATTCGCGTAATTTACCATCATCCAATTGATTTTTGCGGTTTTCGAGTTCGTATAACTTGTTTTCCAGTACCTAAAAAACATTCAAGGTTTGGAAATATAGGGAAAAAAATTTTTCGAAATAGAATTTTTGGTATTTTTGTTACTTTAGTCGGTAAGTGCCGTAGTTGTTTTATTTTTTCACTTTTTCCCGTCATTTTTAAATACGTCGAGTGAATGATGCTCGAATGCAACCAAAGCGATATGAAACGTTTAGGTAAACCTCGGAGTGCTCTGAAATCAGTAATTAGGTCAAGATCAGTGTCGTGAACTTATATACTTGTAAGAGTGCCTGTGTATTTGTATTCATTCATAAAAATAAAATAGTATTTTTATTCTGTATCTTACTCGAGTATCCCGTCGCAAAAAATTTCCCCCATTTTCCGGTGCTTTGAATTGAAATTCCCATGGTGTTTTCTGAAAAATTAAACGAATTCGAGTTGTGTACCGTGAGATTTAATATGCCTGAAGCTGCTACACTGATTCCCCCTTCCTTTCCCTTCCAACATCGTTGAACTAGTTTCGATGTCGTAGCTTTAAGCTCAACTTTGTTCGTAGTGATATGAAGCACCTTCGTTTATATCGGTTGTGTCGAATTAATACCTAACATTAAAGTGATCGCGTTTTTTCTTGATAGATTTGCAAAAACCAGTCCTAAAAGTCTGGCTTTGTCCTTTTTTTTTTTTTTTTTTTTTTTTTTTTTTTTATCAAAAATGTCAAATGTTCTGTTTTTTTCTGTACCTATATCAAACTTTAAGATTTGAATTTTTTTCTCATTTTTTATCAAAATTTGGGAATTAGGTATTCAATTTGAAAAGTTTTTAATTAATTTTTTTCAGTCTATGTAGAAAATTGTATGAAAGGAACAGTTTTGCGCATTTCCCCTCCCAAAAAATTATGAAATTTTATTAGACCTCTAATCATTTCGATGTTTTGGATTCTCGGGGTTACGATGATTTTCCAATTTTATATATTTTAATTGATTTTCTTAGCAAACTTCAGGTACTTGTATTTTGAAATTGTAGATACATAAATTTTGTTTACCCAACATTTTGAGGAAAATTTACTTACAAAATTGAAACAATTAATGAGAAAGTTAATAAACTTGCCTACTATAATATCCAAATTTGCATTCACGATGAAGTCTCTTACGTCGACCACTTCATCACTGTCTGCTACCGATTTCAATTTTTCCACAAGATTTGAAGATCTTCTGTTGAAAACGTCCACATATTTGGAAAGCATTTGCGAGTTAAAAGCTGGTGTTAATATTCGTCTCGATTTTTTCCATTCGTGATCTATCAACGATTACGAATATTAATAAAAAGCGAGCACTAAATTAGAATCATCTAATTAGTGTTTTTGAAACTACTGCTAACTGTATTTAAATGCAGATTTCTTACATCTTGCGTTCATTAATCCCAAACCGCACCATTCGTTTCCAAGTTGAAGTGAGTCTCGATCTTGACTTTGAGTTAGGATCGTCTGTAAACAAAATTATGCTCATAGGTGCACCCAGAAGTTGTGTAAGGGAGGGGCTCAAATATTGAGGAAAAGGGGGAGGGTCAAAATTCAATGAAAAAATGAAGTGGAGCCGTATTCCTGAAATTGCTGAAGTAGTTGGAATATTTTCGCCAGACAAATAATATATATCTATAAAGGGTACCCCCGGTTAAGATAGGTAAATCGGCCTAAGAGCTACTTTTTGAAACTGACTATCAGACATTATTAGGGACCCCAAAAAATAATTTTAGGCCGTATTTTCAACCTCCCACCTTACTCCTCTTCACCCCCACCCCCAAAAATTTGGAATTTTCGTCAAAAAATCCTATCTCGGATCCTAATGAACCAAAAATTCTGAAATTTATGTGGTGTATACGGGGAGTGGTGAACAACTTTTGAGAATTTTTTCAGATTTTTCTTGCACTGCCTTCTAGCCAAAATCCCACTTTGAAAACTTAAAATCGCTCTAATTTCGAAACTAAGAGACATACATTTTTTCTTTTTGGCACAAATGTAGTCCTACCTTGGTACAATATAATGATATTTTTTTCAGATTTTTAGCGTTGGGAGAACAGACAAAAAATGCGGTTTTCTATTAAAAAATGCTCATTTCGTCATTCACGCAACCAAAAATTTTGAAAATATTTATATGGTACGAATGGGGAAAGGTAACAAATTTTTGAGAATTTTTTATGATTTTTTTTGCAATGCAATCCAGCCAAAAAGCCACCCTTAAACTTTTAAAATTGCTCCAATTCCAAAACTATAAGGCAAACATTCGTTTTACTTTTTGAAACTAACCACCACACATAATTAAGGACGCCAAAAAAATCTTGGGATGCATATTCCACCTCCCATCTCACTCCGTTTCACCCTCATTCTCCCAATATTTAGTTTTGTCAAAAAATCCCATTTTGGTACCTCAATGAACCAAAATTTTGAAATTCATTAATGTTTGCCTTAAAGTTTTGGAATTGGAGCAATTTTAAAAGTTTGAGGGTGGCTTTTTGGCTGGATTGCATTGCAAAAAAAAATCATAAAAAATTCTCAAAAATTTGTTACCTTTCCCCATTCGTACCATATAAATATTTTCAAAATTTTTGGTTGCGTGAATGACGAAATGAGCATTTTTTAATAGAAAACTGCATTTTTTCGTCTGTTCTCCCAACGCTAAAAATCTGAAAAAAGTATCATTATATTGTACCAAGGTAGGACTACATTTGTGCCAAAAAGAAAAAATATATGTCTTTTAGTTTCGAAATTAGAGCGATTTTAAGTTTTCAAAGTGGGATTTTGGCTAGAAGGCAGTGCAAAAAATCTGAAAAATTCTCAAAAGTTGTTCACCACTCCCCGTATACACCACATAAATTTCAGAATTTTTGGTTCATTAGGTTCTGAGATAGGATTTTTTGACGAAAATTCGACATTTTGGGGGTGGGGGTGAATGGGAGTATGGTGGGAGGTTGAAAATACGGCCTAAAATTATTTTTTGGGGTCTCTAATAATGTCTGATAGTCAGTTTCAAAAAGTAGCTCTTAGGACGATTCACCTATCTTAACCGGTGGTACCCTTTAAGGGAAAGAGAATTGAAAAATGACGAGATTAGACTGTTATAGTTATTTGAAAAAAAGTCACTTAGTAAAAATTATATCAGGTAATTACGTTGGTTTTTTATTCCAAATATCTTAAAAATGAGCCAAAATCCAATAAAATTCGTCGAAAACTTTTTGGAACCCAGGTAGATTGTAAAAGGGATCGAAAAAATATGAAAAAGTAAGTAGGTAGCTCAAAAATGTTTATCAAGTATTGTTAAAAATTTTTACGTTTATCGAAAAAAATTTAAAGATTAGCGAGTTTTATGCAAAGATTGGAAAACATTACTGGACTGAAGAGGATACAGAAACAAATTACCCCCCCCCCCCCCATAAATGATAAAATTACATTTTTGTCGAAGAAATTTGGTTACTACGAGTCAAAAATTTTTCGAAAATGATAAGCTTTTTCGGGAAATTTTTGCATCGAGTTGAAAAAATAAGGAGAAAAATCAGAAAAGAATAAATGAACATTTCATAAGTATTTGTTCATTTATGTTGAAAGAGTGTAAAAATAGCATGACAATTTGATATTTTTTCGTGAATTTTATGTTCTGTCTTATTTTGAACTAGCTTTTAACCCGTCCTTCGGACGGAAATCGACGTATATTCGTTTTATACTGATGTGGATACTGAAGTTGAAATTGAATATGTACTATTTATCGAATTTTGATATATGAGTGGGGGAGGGAGATATTTAAAAAAAATTGATTCGACCTGGGGTTAACAAATTGAATACAATTGATTGGATTTTTAATTAATGGGAGGGGATATTTGAGAAAAAATGATTCGATCCTTGTAAGTTGAAAAAATTTGAAATTTTTATTATTTTTTAATTGAAAAATTGATTCCTTTCATTTGAGAACATTTCGATTAATTAATAATTTGAAAAAAATTAATTTTGGAGGTCAATAAATTGTTTGAAATTTGTATTCGATTCGAATCTCAGGTAAAATTAGTTCGTTTTGAATGTCCCCTTCCATTATTTCACAACTCAATTAATAATTAATTTCAAGATTTATTGAATTACATAGGTCGAATCAATTCTTAAAATGCCTTTCCCATTAAATGATTTAAAATTTGATCAATTGTATTGAATTTGAGCCCCGTAAAATCAGTTTTTTTAATATCTCTTCCTATTGATAAAAAAGTTGACCAATTTTTTCAAAAGTTGTACTTACTCAATTTGAACCCTAGGTCGGATTATTATATTTTGAATAATCCTCTCCTTAATTAACATTAGGTAACGAATTACTTTGGAGCCTTCAAAAATTTTGAAATTGCCCAGATCCGGAGAAAAACCAATAAAAATAGTTCTTATGAACTATATCACCTACAAACTCAGATTGCTCGCATTGATGATCTATTTGATCTATTGAACCAGAATTTGCTGAAATTCGTAGCTTTGAGTTCAAATTCATATTTTTTGGCAGAAAATTTTCTTGGTCACTAATAAAATTCAAATTTAGTACAGTTAATCTAATTTTTAATTAATGGGAGGGATGTTAAAAAAAAGATTCGTCCCAGGTTGTTAATTTTTGAATATAGTTGAAAATGTAATTTATGTTTATGTGGAACACAATTGATAAAGTTTTTAAATGGGGAGAGGTATTTAAAAAATGATTCAACTTGTGTAATTAGTTGAAAAATGATAAGAAAAATTAATTTTTCTCAAAAAATTTGATGTACTACTTATTTAATTCAAGTTGAGTGCAATCCATGAAGTTTTTAATTAATGGGAGAGAATTTTTTTTGAATGATTGGACCTGTGTCCCTGTGTAATTTAAAAAATAAAAAAAATTGAAAATAATTTGGCATAGACAAAATTTAACTGATCTTATTTAAGTAGAAAATAATTTTAAAATATCTTTGTGTTGATGATCTATTTGATCTATTGAAGCACAATTTGCTGAAATTCGTAGCTTTGAGTTCAAATCCATATTTTTTGGCAAAAAATTATCTTGGTAACTAATAAAATTCAAATTTAGCACAGTTTAACTAATTTTTAATTAATGGAGAGGGGTGTTAAAAAAAAGATTCGTCCCAGGTTGTTAATTTTTGAATATATGTAGTTGAAAATGTAATAATTACCTACATGTTAATGTGAAACACAATTGATCAAGTTTTTAAATGGGAAGGGGTATTTAAAAAATAATTTGACTTGTGTAATTGTTGAAAAATAATAAGAAAAATTAATTTTTCTCAAAAAATTTGATGTACTACTTATTTAATTTAAGTTGTATATAACCAATAAAGTTTTTAATTAATGGGAGAGATTTTTTTTAAATAATTCGACCTGTCTTCCTATGTAATTTAAAAAGGAGAAAAATTGAAAATGATTTGGCATAGAAAAATTTAACTGATGCTATTTAAGTAGAAAATAATTTTAAAATCTGGGATATTTAAAAAAAAATTCAAATTGAGTATGATTGATCAAGTTTTTTGGAAGGGGGTAATCAAAAATAATTGATTTGACCCATGTAATTTTAAAAAAATTAATCGATCGGATTTTTAATTTATGCTAGGGGATATTTTAAAAAAATGATTTGACCTGGAGTTTTAAACTTGACATTTTTAATTAATGGAAGGTGGTAGATTAGAAAAAATTGATTCTGCTGATTTAATTTTATCTTTAAAAAATAATTAAACATAAAAAAGTAGAAAAACATGCGATTTTATCTTTAAAAAATAATTAAACATAAAAAAATTGAAAAAAATTCTCTCCATCCGGGGTTTGAACCCTTCAAGTTTTTAAATGGGAAGGGTATTTAAAAAATGATTTGACTTGTGTAATTGTTGAAAAATGATAGAAACATTCACTTTTCTCAAAAATTTCTATGTACAAAATGTAGTACAGTTTACCTAATTTTTAATTAATGGGAGGGGTGTTAGAAAAAAGATTCGTCCCAGGTTGTTAATTTTTGAATAGTTGAAAATGTAATTTATGTTTATGTGGAACCAAGCTTTTAAATGGGGAGGGGTGTTTAAAAAATGATTCGATTTGTGTAATTGTTGAAAAATGATAAAAAAATTAATTTTTCTCAAAAAATTTGATGTACAAATTTAGTATAGTTTACCTAATTTTTAATTAATGGGAGTGGTGTTAAAAAAAAGATTCGTCCTAGGTTGTTAATTTTTGAAAAAAAAAATAAGTTGGATACATCTAACTAAAATTGAGTTTTTACGTAATGGGAGAGGAATTTTTTTAAAATTTGATTTGACCCATGTAATTAAAATTGAATGCAACTGATGTGAGAGAAAAAAATGATTCGACTTCTGTAATTTAAAAAAAAATAAAAATAGTTAATTTGATCGAATTTTCAATTGATGAGAGGGGATAGGGGATATTGAAAGAAACTGAAGAAATGATTTGACTTGAGTAACTATAAGTACCTTTTTTTGAAAAAATTAAAAATGATTTGAACTAAGAAAATTTTACAAAAGTACCTATGTAATTCATAATTTAAGCTGAATGCAGTTGAAAATGTGAAATTGAGTACAATTGATCAAGTTTTTTTAGAAGGGAGTATTCAAAAATAATTGATTTGACCCATGAAATTTAAAAAAAATTAATTGATCGGATTTTTAATTCATGGGAGGGATATTTAAAAAAATGATTCGACCTGGAGTTTTAAACATGACATTTTTAATTAATGGAAGGTGGTAGATTGGAAAAAATCGATTTAGCTGATGTAATTTTATCTTTAAAAAATAATTAACGACAAAAAAAATTCAACTTGTGTAAGTTGAAATTTATTTTTTATAATTCAAAAATTCGACTTGAAGTATTTTTTTTAAAAATTGATTCATTCTAAACTTTGTAAGTTGAAAAAAAAAATTAATTAATAAAATTTGATAATTTACCATGAAAAAAATTCAAAAAAATTATTTATTCAAATAGGATTTGAACTTTGGTCTTATTGATTTTCATTAAAGGAAGAGGGTATTAATGGAAAGTGGTACCTTGAAAATTAAAAAAAAATGATTCGGTTAGGGGTAATTCGATATTAACAAAATTATTTAACACAAAAAAAATTGAAAAAAAAATTCTCTCCGGTCGGGGTTTGAACCCTGACTTATGAGGTGGCAATTCGAGAGTGAGTCATCACCACTTATCTACATCATGGAAGGGAGGGTAGTACATTGATATCACATTTTGAGGAATATCTCAAAAACGAAGCGATTTTGGCAAAAATTGAAGAGAACCGAAATTGTAGCCCGTAAAATTTGCTTTCGGTAGAGTGTCGTCAGATTTTTGATTTGAACAGCGCTTTTCGAGATATTTACGAAAAACTGGTTTTTGCCTTGATGGGCGGGAGGGGAAGGAGGGGATGGAACTTTAAGTCAATTTTTCTCAGCTTTGGAGCCAGCTTTTTTGAAACTTTTTGCGCCTTAAACCATCTACTCGTCGAGCTCTTTCCGATGGTGTATTTACTTTTGGCATTCGTGCTTTAGTTTTGAATTGATCGCGTTAGGAAAAAAACGTCTTCTATTTTATAATATATATTGATGATTTTCTAATTTAGGTTTAAGTTATTACTTAATTTATGGACTTCCATGAAATTTAATAAGTATTTCTTTAAAATTATTTCTGTAAAATTTTTTAATAATTACTTATTTAGCATTTTGTGAATTATTCATGATATTTTTATCTTTTTTGCAACTTTTTAAATTAATTGTTCTCTTAACGATATTTTATGGGGTTTTTTGGTCAATTTTCAACTTTTCTAATAATTTTTTAAAAAATGCATGATGTTTTGAAAATTTTTCGTCATTTTTGAACTACTTGCGTAATAATTCTTAAGGGGGCGGATAAAAATGCGGTTAAAATGGGCAAAATATGCGCTAAAAAACCCAAAAATATGCGATAACAATATGGT
>JAVBJF010001241.1:0-17620 GCA_033439095.1 Pseudococcus viburni
AAAAAAAAACTAATTGCATTCTACAGAGAGGAAATTTTACGCTCTAAATTTTAGGTTCTATTCATTTTTTTCCGAATACCCCTTCTTTTGCTCCAAAAAAATTGACTTCAAGTGACAAAAATTTTAAAAATATGTAAAAAAAATTTCAACAAAAAATTGATAACTTTTGACACTTGAAGTCAATTCTCTGATAAAAGGAAGGGTACTGAGGAAAAAATGAATGGAACCTAAATTGTAGAGCGTAAAATTTCCTCTCTGTAGAATGCAATCAGTTTTTTTCTACAAAGCTATTCTTTCGAGATATTACAGTTGAAAGTTGAAAGTTCAACTTTCAAACCGACTTGTTTTTTTGACCGCGTTTTTCTCGGTAAGTTGATTTTGACCAGGGGTCCCTTTTCGTAGCCTAGGTCATAAATTTTGAACAAAACAGGTTCATTTTTGCCAAAACAAGTGAATTTGGGACAAAATAGGACACAAATTTTTACAAAATGCTTAGTTGGTAACTTTTTTTTTTTAGCAAAATTGGCAAATTTTTGAGATAAAGATGCTATGTAGTGAAGGAAATAGGTTATTTATTGGTAGGTAATTTTTTTGTAGAAAATTGGGTTAATGTTTGTTTAGAAAATTGATGGTTCTATTGATATGTTGTAAATTTTTATTAGAAAAACCCTGTGGATTGGTAATTGTGTAAAATGCAGAAGCTATAAAATGAAGTGATAAATTTAAAATCATTAACTTTGATTGGCTCTGTTAAATGTTCGAGTTTTTGATCTTACCGCACCGCTAGACTTTCGAATTCGATCAATCAATTTTTAAAAATGAAATAGATACAGCAAAGATTATGGAACGAGATTTTTACGTTTAAATCATTAAGATTTGTAAATCAGTTCTCGATTTCAGTTTGCTCTCAGCCAAAAACGGTGATAAAATTCAGTTTAATTTATAAATTTTGTACTTATAAGTAAGAATGGGTACCTCCTCAATTATTTAAGTAAAGGTGGGTCAACATAAATGCTGGATTTTTATGAAAATTGGTAGGTACCTACGTAATTTATTCTGAGGAGGAACTCTTCAGAAAATTTTTATTCCCTCAGTTCAAAAAGGAACGCATCTAGAAGACTTCAAAATGAAGTGACTTTTGAAAAACAATTAAAATTTAACCAAAATTTATTAACCTCCTAACATAATTTTTTATAGCAAAAAAATTCGGTTGGCAGCTCAGCAACAAAATATTTCTTTAAAAAATACTGAAAATTCATTTTAATAACTAGAAAATTTTAGCTCGAATCATCGAATAAAAAACTTGAATTTAATAAAATTTCATCAAAGAATTCATGATTTCAAGTACATAACATAATGATACAATACGTACACGAAAAATTTCATTATTCAAAATTCAATTGGCACCCCTGTTGTGAAATTTTCTTGAAAAGTTTTATAAACGATTATTCTTAGTGACCAAAAAATTGTTTGGTGTGATTTTATGACGTTTGTGTGAGCCATTTAAATTTTCTAAAAATCAAAAAATCGTCATATTATTCGTGATCTGGAACTTTTCAACCCTCTTGTGATAGACAGAGAATAGTATCCAAAGTTAAGGTCAACCCTGCAATGTTTTAGGAAGGTGTCGAAACTTAAATAACGCCTATTTAAGGAGTGTCCGAAGTTCCTAGGAAATGAAACACACTAGTCACCACCTATGACGTTTGTGTGAGCCATTTAAATTTTCTAAAAATCAAAAAATTGCCATATTATTCGTGATCTGGAACTTTTCAACCCTCTTGCGAAAGGCAGAGAATAGTATCCAAAGTTAAGGTCAAACAAATTCATGAATTTGTCATCGGTTGTTTTAAAATATTTTCTGCAGCGTGTATTTCTACTTATTACGACACTAATTTTCAACAAATCAATCTATGCTACCAAATACTCATTAAAAAATTTTTAAAGTTGAATTTGATTTTGTCTTAGGATGAAAAATTCAACATAAATTTAATGCTAATGATTCGCAGAATTTGATCTTCAAAAGGGACAAGGTGTCGCGAAAGGTATTCTGAAATCCATACATGGAGTACTTCAAGATGGAAAAAGTGAAGATACTGGTAAGTGAAAAATTGCACCATTTCCGATTTTAACTGATTTACCTACCTATCTACATTTCAAAAAATTCTGGATCGTTTATTACAACTTCTTTTTCCCAAACTGCAAATACATATTCAATTAAAATCAAACTTTCAAAAGATGTTTTCATCTATCACGATATTCCACTAAATAAGGTGTCTACTGCATTTGATAGATGAAAATGCTTACTATTTTATGGATTTTTCTTGCCATTTTCATGCAATGTGTTTTGCTTCGAGTTTGTCCAAAAAAAACTTTTTTTTGTCCTTCGATTGAAGAATTCAATTTTAAATTAAAATTTAAATTTAACCTTATAATTTTTTTTTTAAATAAATTTTTTAAATTTTATATTATTTTCTCTAGTATAGGTACCTATCTAATTTCTGCAGCTTTTTTAAATACTAAAACTTGACTCACTATAGTTAGTCCAGGCAAATAAGAGAAAAATGTACCAAACTCCCCAAAAATTAAAGCCTGATTTTTTTTTCGCGTTTTACGTTCGTAATGGTCCACTACACAACATACTAAAATGGACACCCCACAACCCTCCGCTACCCTCAGGCGAGAGGTAAACGTCCGCTGAAAACCGGTTTTTCGTGAATATCTGCTTAAATAATCCTCAAAATTGAAAAGTACTCGTAGTTATGAACAATCTTGTTCTACGCGTAATTTCCTATCGGAAGGGTTTTTTTATTTTTCATAAACACTCACTTCTTTGACCAAAAATTAAGGGTAAAAACACCTATTTTTCAACGATTTACAGCATTTTTGGAAAAAATCGAAACTTTTAGGAATATCTCCTCAAAAAAGCCTCAAAATGGAAAAATTGTTATGAACAATCATGTTCTACGTGTAATTTCCTATCAGACAGGTACTTTTTTTTCGAAAACGCCCGCTTCTTTGCCCAAAAATTAAGGGTGAAAAACACTTATTTTTCCAATATTCACAGTATTTTTGGAAATTATGGAAATACGAAGCTAAAAGTGCCCAAAATGAGTATTTTTTTATACATGTTGGTAGGTTATTTCAAAAAAAAGTCACTGCAAAAATTTCAACCCCTACCGTTAATTACAAGAGAGGTTATTGAAATTGAATACTGCATTTAAAAAATCGAAGTTGTGGAAAGAAAAGTACTATAAACGCGATGTTATGCTGATTATTGGTGATTCGAACATTTCGTTGTGTCGTAAGGATTCAAAAACGATATTTTCAGCTTCGTATTTCCATCATTTCCAAAAATACTGTGGATATTGAAAAAATAGTCGTTTTCCACCCTTAATTTTTGGGCAAAGAAGTGGGCGTTTTCAAAAAAAAAAGTACCTGTCTGATAGGAAATTACACGTAGAACATGATTGTCCATAACCATTTTTCCATTTTGAGGCTTTTTTGAGGAAATATTCCTAAAAGTTTCGATTTTTTCCAAAAATGCTGTAAATTGTTGAAAAATATGTTTTTTACCCTTAATTTTTGGTTAAGGAAGTGAGTGTTTTTGAAAAATAAAAAAACCCTTCCGATAGGAAATTACGCGTAGAACAAGATTGTTCATAACTACTTTTCAATTTTGAGGCTTATTTGAGCAGATATTCACGAAAAACCGGTTTTCAGCGGACGTTTACCCCCTCCCCTGAGGGTAGCGGAGGGTTGTGGGGGTGTCCATTCTAGTATGTTGTGTAGTGGACCGTTACGAACGTAAAACGCGAAAAAAAAATTAGGCTTTAATTTTTGGGGATCAACTCCTAAAATGCCTGGACTAAGTCGCCATAGTACTCCTACTCAATTTACAATGCCATAGTACTCCTATCAATATTTACATAGGTAGTAGCTTTTTGATTACTATAGTGGCCTAGTATTTACTATAAGATTTCTGTAATAGTATCCGAAATCACTATAGTTACTTTGCGATTCTTATGAAATTACGATGGTTACTATACGATTCTTATAAAAATACTACAGTTACTATAAAATTCCTATGAATTTTTCATAGTAATTTCATAGTTGCTATAGTTTCATTCTATGAGGGAAGGAAGAGGAAAATATTGAAAAATTTTATTTTTCGTAGTAAAATTAATAAATTTCTGGCTATTTTCAGGTTTTCTTGCCATTAAGGTAAAATTTTAGCTAAATTTCGTTTTTTTCTTGGTTTTCCAACTAATAGATGTCTTGCCAATGTAAATAGGAACATAGTGATCGATGTGTCATTTAATAAATAATGATAGATTTATCCTTCGCATATTAAGATATTACATCTTCTGAACATGCGACCGAATTTAAACCTCTAGCAAATCAATAATTTCACAAAAAGTTCAAAAAATCGTATCCCACCCCTATTATTTCACATTTTGTATAATTTCAAAATAAGCCCATGTTTACTAACTTACTTTTCTCCTTAAAATAATTCAAACACTCAAATTCCAGTATTCTATTTGTATTCTTTATTCCTCATTACATGAATTTTCAAATTTTATCTATTTTTTTTACATTTTTAGCTATAGACGCCACAACAAGTCTGGAGAGTAAGGCAACAAGCTACCTATTTTGATGCTCTAGCTATAGTAATACTAACTGGGCATTTTGAATCAATATTATTTCGTGGTATTTTGTTTAGAACTGATCAATACAGCTAACAGTTTATCAGATCAAGACCAGAGGGGTTCGTTAAAAGATATGAGCACTGCTGTACGAAAGAATCTGAGAGGTACGAGCGGCAGTTATATTTCAATATCCATGCAGCTTTAATAATGATACTAAATCACAGAATTTGCCACAAAAAATAACTACATATTTGTATTTCCTACGATGCACAGTGGACCGAATGAGAAAAATACCTATTCATCAAGTTTCATTCTCAAAAAGAGATCCCAAGAAGAGAATAAAGTTCATAGCCTATACTATTTTTTCACACTGAATTCAAATTTTTCAAAATTTTTTCTCTCAACCTACACGGGGAGGCGATGCTGACACCAAATTTAGCAAAAATTGGAAAAAAATCGACATGGGTATGAAATTCTAGGTTTTTAGGGTCGAGGATTTCGAATTTGGGGTTATTTTTTCATTCAATTCTCAAGGATTGACAGTACCAACACCAAATATGAAAAAAATCGACATGGGTATGAAATTCTAGGGTTTTTAGGTTGAGGATTTCGAATTTGGGGTTATTTTTTCATTCAGCCCTCAATGGGAGCAGTACCAACACCAAATTTGGGAAAAATTGAAAAAAATCAACATGGGTAAGGAATTCTAGGGTTTTTGGGTCAAGGATTTTGAATTTGGGGTCATTTTAAATTTTTTTACAAAATTTCGGACCCCAATCCCCCTTCTTTTCAGAGTGATGACCATTTGATTTCATATTTTCAGGAATTTTCAATCTCAACGGAAGTGAAGGAAACTTTCTGTTTTGTGGCACAAAGTTACATCTCGTAGAGGTGTATTTATGACAATTTTTTCAACAAATTTGGTGCACTCCTTCACGCTTTTTCGGCTATTTGAAGTTTTCAATCGTAAAAAACACCATATTAGCGAAGGGCAACCACCTTGGAAAAAATATTGAAAAATTTCTTTTTTATGTAGAATTTTTCTGTGTATTTGGTTTCGGCCATTTCTTTGAACTAAAGGCCCGAAAACCGTAAAAACTGTACAGAAATGTGGTTATTTTTGCAGGTTTTTCAAAATTTTAATGTTTCAAATGGAGTAAAAATGACCAAATGAAAAAGCTAATCCCATATTCGCGTTCAGCAGCAGAAAATACCCTGATAAACACATTTTTCACAACCGTTTTACTGGAAGTTTTGAAATTTATTTTTTTTGGTCGTAAAAAATCAGTGAAAATAATGAATTTGTTGAAACATTTAAGGTTGGCAACACTGTTTCTGAATGGTTTACAGAGAAATTACTTGAGTAAAAAATATACAATTCGGCGGGGAAAATTACTCCCAAGTAATCTGTATATTACCTATTTGTTGCAATTTTTCATCATTGTTGACATTGTTTAACCGCTAAATTGACCCCTGGGGCAAAAACGGGCAAATAAACTAAAAGGAATCGTTTTACACACACTTCAATACACAATTTGGCGCGATTGGTTTTTCGGTCCAGAGCGGTCTAAAAAAGTTTTCCCTTGCTAAACAAGTGAATAATATTCATAGTTTCAAAAAATTTCATACATGTTTGCGAATTTTTTTCTCCTAAACTAAAAAAGATGGAGCTATGGGGTTTAAAAAATTGAAAAGTACAACTTTTTTCTTCAACCATGATTTTTTTCAAAAAATAAATCACCTATGAACAAGAATCAAGCCGAATTAAAGAAAACACATGACACAATGCATTACATTGTAGCCACTGGCAATGTGTTACATTGTAATTTCAGCACACCCGCACTCGCAATGGTGGAGATAATCTGGGTTGGTGTCATTGTTTTTTTTGCATTCCAATAGTGTACTATCAACGTTGGTAGACAAAACGTCGCCAGGGGTAACTTTTTTTTTCATTGATGAACGGGTATTTCGCCCATTCGGTCCACTGTGCGATGATTAAAATTTTACAAAAATTATTACTTTTTTTACTTTTCTATTGCTATGCATTAAAATTCAGCTAAGTATTTCGAAATCATTTTTACAAAATTTGAAATTTTGACGAAGTCATCATACCACATAAGTACCGATATTTGCCAAATTTTCAAACTCGAGCATTTTACTCATTTCAGGTCAACTTTCTACGTACCAAGGCAATTTTTTGGCTCGTGAGTATTCTAAGAAAGAATTAATTTATTCATAAATCATTACTACTCAATTTTTAAGTCCAGGAATTTTAAAATAATTTTCTTTTTTGTTATCCGCAATTTCGTGCTGTTTCGAAAAAACGATGTGTAGGTGTGGCGGCCGCCACACCTCTCCCAATTTTTACTTTGGAAATTTGGAATACGTAAAAATATGAACAAAATTTCCATTCAAAATAATATATACCTACGTATGTATAGCTGAGACGGATCTAATAATAAGCAGAATATGCAGTCGAGTTGAGAAGGCACCGAATATGTTCCCTCTCACAACCAAAAATTCTATTTTCTTTCTGAAAATCATAAATTTTTCAGATCTTATCCCTCGCATTGCTCGGGTGTATAAAGTTTAAAAAATATATATCAGGAATAGGAGTTGAGGATTTCGCACCCTTTTCAATGCTAAAATATTGATTTATAAAATGAGAAAATTTCAAGTTTTGGATGCATTTATTCATTTTCAAAATTTTATAGTAGGACTTGCTTCCCTTATGGTCCAGAAAATTGAATATTTTTATGTGAAAACAATTTATATGTAGTTTTTATTTATCATGGGACTCGGTGATAATATCAAATCGAGTTTTCAAAATTTTAAAATTTTTTTGAAAGGAGAGGAGCGCAATAAAGAATATTGTGTTTTTTGGAAATGAAAAAAAAAAAAAACACGAAAAAAGCACGAATTATGAATAAAAATTTTTAGTTTCTGGATTCTTTGTTCTTCAAAAATGTTCGCCCTCGCTTCGCTCGGGTTCGATAAATTTACACAATTTGTTTTATAATCAAGGGCCTTCGCGACAATATCCAAAAGAATTTTCAAAAATTTGTCGATTTTTAAAAAAAATTGGATTCGGCAAATTTCTTCTTTTTAAATGATATTGGTCGGCAAATTTTTTTTTTATCCCCCACCGGATTTTTGCCCAAATTTGGTCCCTGGTAGGTACTTCATCGTTTCTAGTTTTTCTCAAAATTGATTTTTAAATATATTTTAATTTAATTTTTTTATTTTGTTCTGTGAAACCATTGTTAAAAATCAATTGATACCCATTGTGACGCCGCATACGAAAAGGGGGCACCGACCAAAAAACGAGTTTTGAGAAAAACGCGTTTTAAGTTTTGAACGTGTTTTTTTTTCTTTTTTTTCGAATTTTAAGGACCCGCGGTAACTTTTTCTAGTTCTATGTGACTATGGGACACTCTAGTGGTATTTGGCCGAACTGATATTTTCTTTCATTTCACGTTGAAAAAATATTTCTTCATAATTTTAGGATTTTTTTCACTTTTTTTTAATTAACTCAGAAATCATTTTTTCCCCTGTTTCGAAGGGAATAATTGACCTGGCGATGGTTTTGCTGGATTCTGCTTTGGATTGTATGCGAAAATAAGTGGAAATTTTTTTTTTTAATTTTTGAGCATTTTTGAGCATTTTTGATTTTTTGCCATCACGTAAAAGCCACTTTTCATCAATTTAAAATCGAGTAATCGAACTGGCAATATTTTTTTTGGATTCTACGTAAAATTTGACATAAGGATCCACCACTAACTCAAAAGTTGATTTTTCAGTCGGTGCCCCCTTTTCGTATGCGGCGTCACATATTGCTTTTTTTACTCTCATCAGTGAAGGGCGGTGGTGGGTGGGTGGCTAAAATTCCAAAAAATGCCCGGTAAAGTTTGAGCTCTCTGCACGCCTCTGCATAAATATCTTCAGCTAGAAAACGTGAGGAAGGAATAGGAAGCACTGTTTTAGAAAAAGAATTGATTTGTTAATTTTATAATTAGGTAATTGTTTATAAGGGTACCTTTATACCTACTTATGTTAAGCTGTTCATTTTTTAATGTTTTGGTTTTGTAGGTACCCACCTAAAGAAGAGTTACTTTATTTTTATTATTTGGGCGCATATCACATCAAACTGTTGTTTTTTGACTAAAAATTGAAATTGAAATTTCTGATGACAAATTTATAAAAAGAACTCCCCCACGCTCACTCCGTAAGAGAAATTTTTAATGACTTTACTTCTTAAAAATTTCCTTATGGGTCACACACTAATATAAAAACCACGTTTCAACTCGAGTTCAAAAAGTGCAGTATGCCTGAGCTAACCGCAGGGACTACATTGGACTACTGCAATGGTGTAAGCATTAAATTCGCTCAAAACATCATAGTTGTAAGAAATTAATGAATAAAGGTCGAAATGGGACACGGCGAGTAAATAATAATATTTTCAGCAGGAAACTATAAAAAATGAAAAATTGATGAAAAACAATGATTTTAAGCAACAAAAATGATGAATTACACCAGTTTTTTGAATGTTTGACCAATTTCCACCACCTGAAAAAATCTTAAAAAATTCTCAGGAGTGTAAAATACATTGGGAAATTTTAATTCGAAAAAATTTTTGAGACAGCACCAAGGCTGTGCTCCCCAGGGCGATTTAAAATTTTCAAAGTCAAATTCAAGGTCATTAAAGTGGTCGGAAAAATCCGAAAAAATTTCAGAGCACTCCCCTCTAGTACCTCTACCTATGTGCCAAGTTTGAAAAAAATCTGTTGAAAACTCGCGGAGATAGAATTTTTAAAAGGTTGTAGCTTGAAAATCGCGTATTTTGGGCCCCCAGCCCCCCAGGGGTGAGATAAAAATTCGCTCACGCGCTCTAAAATCATCTTTTACCAATCCAAATCGAATGGCATAAGAATTTTTACAAAGTTCCACTTGAGGCCAAATGACCCCCTTATTGCACCAGAGCCTTTACCTCTTTTTTCTCAAAATCGGCCCCTTTTCGCGACACAAATTGCACGATTAAGCGAGCTCTACGCTTTTTATTGGAAAACTAATCACAGATTAGAGTTCAAGAGGGTCGAATTATATGAAAATGAATAGAAACTTACCCCGACCCTTTTTTGTGGAAAAATCGGGGTTAACACTCTCCCAAAACTACCCCACGCTCACCCTATAAGAGAAATTTTTAATGACTTCACTTCTTAAAAATTTCCTTGTGGGTCACACACTAATATAAAAACCACGATTCAACTCGTGTTCGAAAAGTGCAGTATGTCTGAGCTAACCGTAGGGACTACATTGGACTACTGCAATGGTGTAAGCATTAAATTCGCTCAAAACATCATAGTCGTAAGAAATTAATGAATAAAGGTCGAAATGGGGCACGGCGAGTAAATAATAATATTTTCAGCAGGAAACTATAAAACATGAAAAATTGATGAAAAACAATGATTTTAAGCAACAAAAATGATGAATTACGCCAGTTTTTTTAATGTTTGACCACTTTCCACCACTTGAAAAAATCTGAAAAAATTCTCAGGAGTGTGAAATACATTGGGAAATTTTAATTTGAAGAAATTTTTGAGACAGCACCAAAGCTGTGCTTCCCAGGGAGATTTGAAATTTTCAAAGTCAAATTCAAGGTCATTAAAATGGTCGAAAAAATCTGAAAAAATTTCAGAGCACTTCTCACTAGTATTTCTACCTATGTGCCAAGTTTGAAAAAAATCGGTTAAAAACTCGCGGAGAGAGAATTTTTAGAAGTTTTTAGCTTGAAAATCGCGTATTTTGAGCCCCCAGCCCCCACGGGTGAGATAAAAATCCGCTCATGCGCTCTAAAATCATCTTCTACCAATCCAAATCGAATGGCATAAGAATTTTTACAAAGTTCCACTTGGGGCCAAATGACCCCCTTATTGCACCAGAGCATTTTAATTTTTAACTGTATCTACTGGTGATCAGGGCTAGCCAGATTGGGTCAGACCCGTTCAAAAAATAATATTCGATCTTTCCATCTTTTATTACTATCTTTTTTCAACAAATGCAAATTTTTCAGAATCTTTGTCTTCGCTTCTGTGAGGTCAAATTATTCAATTTCATTGTAGGTTTCAAAAAAAAAAAAAAACGTTCTACAATCATTTTTTTTCTATTTGATAGGTATTACTTTGAGAAAAATCAATTTAAATTAATAAAAAATTAAAATTTATGTTTTTCACTCGATGAAGTGAACATTACAAAAAAAATTGTCAAGGGCGAGCAAAGAATACTATGCTTCCCCGGATCAGAAAAATTCTTTCGATTTATTCCAAGTCCATACTCAGCTCGCCTATGCCTATCCATAAAATGAAACTAGCCTCGGCACTGATTTTACCTTTATTTTTCACCAGTAGGTAAGTTATTATTAAAAAAACAAGAGAATTGAATATTTTAATAACACATATTTTTTCTGACTCACCTATGAAGAATGCTGCACAGATTCTTTTGATATTCAACATTTTGATTTGGAATAATATGTAGTAATATTCAACTAGAACTTGAATTGATGGGTAGGTTTTTAAAATAAGGTTGAAACCAACTTAAAAGCTATTACGTGCTGGTAGATAATAAAACGTAAATTTTCTGAGGTTTCCTGGTGCAGTATTCTGTATTTATATACTCGTATCTATACACCTACCTACATATCTAGCTACTTTTCAACAAAATAATTTACTGGTTAAGCAATAAGTATCTAAACATTTTAAGCAGCTGTGAGGTATGTAATGTTCTCGAATCGACGTAAATTCAGCATGTTCTTTGTCATAAAACACAGTTTATGAAGTCGCAGATTTGACTTTTACATGTTGTCTTTTTCCGATCAAGTTTTGTAATGTGTGTCATTTAGTACATAAATCTTTGAAATATATTTTGTTTACTATGCCTAAATTTTCGATGAATTATTTTCATGACTGTTGTCACTTGAAACTGAATCACGATCTATTGCGTCAAGTTGGAAAAAATCACGCCATATGTTCACGTTTAAAATTCAGCTTATTCCTCGTGGGCATAAACTTTTCGATTAGACATTTTAAAAATTTTCCATTAAATCTAGGACTATACTAATTAAGTAGATTCTTTTATTTATATTAAAATGAATTTGAAAAAATCACAACACAGTTTCTATACCTTATACCTTCTTAAAGAATTGAAGTATTGGTTGACCTTGACTTTGGATACCATTTTTTGCTCATTATAAGAGGGTTGGAAAATTGCAGATCACGAATTTGAAGATTTTTTGATTTTTAGAAAATTTATCAAACAATTTTTTGTGAAAATTTTCATTACACTGCTGTGCCAAATCCATTTCGACCAATGAAATTTTTCGTGTTTTATAACATTACGTTACTTGACTTTCGCGAATCCTTTGATGAAATTTTATAAAATTCAAGTTCTTTATTCGATGACTCGAAATATAAGCTAATAGTACAGTCGATAGGGGACATGACCCGGCCAAAAATGCAGATAAAGATTTTTTTGCTGGAAATGGTGTAGGACCATCCCCTGAACAACATATGAAGACCCGGCCGTGTCAGACCTAGTGCTTTCCCCCTCACAGTATTTGGTTTTTTGAGGCAAAAAAATATAACTTCGTATGATCAACACTGATGATGAATAAAAATATTCAACATCATTGCAGAGTCCATATCTGTTATACAGATGTGGGAACATGCCTTTGAGTAACCCCTCCCCCCGCTCTTTTTTATAGTTGTTGAGCAATTTTTTCATCATGGGTGTCAATTTCATATGAATTGAGGTTATTTTTGAAATGTAACAATAATCGATCTTATTGAGGTGATAGTCTAGGGACAAAAGATGAAAAAAGTGAGTTTCCGTGGACCCTAAGAGTGCTATTGGGGAACTCTCTAACTTGAGTTGTAGCTGAGTTAATGAGTTTTTTGTAACGGAGTCACTCAACTCGAGAAATGTTAATACTCCGAGAATTTGCTTACAAATGCTGATCATTTTTAACAGTCAAAACGATTGGGTTGACTTGAGTTTCACTCAAATTTGAGTGATTCACTCAAATTTATTCACTGATTAATTAACAGATGTTCTTATATGCCGTTTTAGCATGATTTTTTGCGCCGAATACGATTTTTTATTCAAAATTTTCATTGAACAAAAATTTTCAACCCATATCTTTCATTGCCAACTCTCTTAGGAGGGCTAGGAGGAAGTTCAAAGGGGGAGAGGATGTAGTTTCCATTTTTCGAAATTGAGCTATCAACCTATTTTAAATTCAACCGATAAATACAGGGACTTCTCTTCCTCAAATCTTGAAAGTAATGACATTTTTGAACTCACCGAGATTTAATCATATGGAAATGCCATCAAAAAAAGGTTGATGACTCAATTTTGAAAAATGGAAAGTACATCCTCCCCCCTTTCAACCTCCTCCTAGGGTATGGGTTGAAAATTTATGTTCAATGAAAATTTTGAATAAAAAATCGTATTTAGCGCAAAAAATCATACTAAAACGGCGTATAAGAACATAATACTTATGTTAATTAATCAGTGAAAAAATTTGAGCGAATCACTCAAATTTGAGTAAAACTCAAGTCAACCCAATCGTTTTGACTGTTGAATATAATCAAAATTGAAAATCTCGACTATTATTATTCATGTAATACTCGCAGGTGAGAAATGACGCTCATGTTTCGGAACGGCTTTTCAGAAATGGAAAATTTTTAAAAGCATTCCATAGTTGGAAAAAAATTTGAGAAAGAAATTTATTTCAGTTGAAAAAATATTCGAGTAAGAAATTTGAGTTGAAAAATTTTTGGAATTGTTGTCCTAAGAAAATGTTGAAAAAAACGCTCGAAATTCAAAAATTCTGAATTCTTATACAAATTTTGAAAAGAAAAGGTAGTTTCAAATTTTTTTGAAAAAGGGTCTAGTGTGGTAAGAGGATCATTTGCCTCTAGTGGAACTTCATCAAAACTTTTATGTCGTTCGATTTATCTTGGTAGAAGATGATTTTAGAGACAATGAACAAATTTTCATTTCACCACTGGAGAGAGCTGCAGCTCTGGCCCCAAACTACGAGATTTCCAAACTAAAAATTCTATCCCCAAGAACATTAAATTTTTTTTAAAACTTTGCACGTAGATGGAGGTACGAGGGGGAAAACAACAAGAATAAAACATTTTATTTTCAGATTCGTAATCTACAACCTCAAAACCCTGGATTTCGATATGCTACACGATATGTTGGGTGAATTTCGACTTCAGCACGCTCCCACACCCCCACTTTCCCTAAATTTTTTTACGACCTTAAAACTCTAAATTTTGATATACTACACGAAATCTTTGATGAATTTCAATTTCAGCAACTTCCACCCCTCCCTTTTATCTTGAAAATTTCTTTATCGTCAGATTTGTAATCTACGACCACGAAAACCTAGATTTTGATATATATAACACGATATTATTGATGAATTTCGATTTCAGCACCCCCTCCCCCACCTTCCCCTTAGCTTGAAAAAATTTTTTATCGTCAGATTCGTAATCTACGACCTCGAAAACGTAGATTTTGATATACTACACGATATTTTTGATGAATTTCGATTTCAGCACCCCCCCCCCCACCTTCCTACTACTTCGAAAAATGTTTTTATCGTCAAATTCGTAATCTACGACCACGAAAACGTAGATTTTGATATGCAACACGATATTTTTGATGAATTTCGATTTCAGCCCCCCACCCCCATCCCTCCCCCTTCCTTGAAAAAAATTTCAACGTCAGATTCGCAATTTACGACCTCAAAAACTAAATCTAGACTAAATTTTACCAACTGTTATCGCTTGACTTTCGACCATTTTGAGAAGTCTCCAGGACCACTGTGGTCCTGCCCAAAAGTTTTTTTAAAAAAAGAGGGGGAAGGGGAGCGGCACAAACGTCTGGAATAGCAGCACAAACTGGCACAAACGTAGCACAATCCTCCCATATGTGAATCTCCCCCCTCCGTTCAATGGGCAGGGCTAGCATGTCACCAGCCCTGCCCAAAAGTTTTTTTTAAAAAAGAGGGGGAAGGGGAGCGGCACAAACGATGGGAATAGCGGCAAAAACCGGCACAAACGTACCACAATCCTCCCATATGTGAATCACCCCCTCCGTTCAATGGGCAGGGCCGGTGACATGGACCTCCCAAAATGGGGTCCTTAAAATTTCGGATCGCTTCATTATGACTTTATATCGATTTTAATGTCAGTATAAACATGAAAAAATCACAAGACAGTCAAACCTGGAAACTCGAATACCTTCATGACGTCACTACTCATACCACTGAATGCCGTTGAATATTTTACGTTAGTTTTAAACAGTTTAGAATTTTTTGAAGAAGTTTTCCAGCTCCAAATTTTTTCCTCGTAATTTTTTTCTCAGAATTTTCTCAACTGAAATATTTCTGACATATGTAATTTAATTTTCTCCACTGAAATTTTTTTCTGAAGAATTTTTCCATCGTTGAACTTTCATCTTTTTTGAAAAGAATGATTTTTGTTTGATTGACGCCATAAAAATTTTGAGAAAAAAAATTCGAGTTGAAAAAATTATGATTGGACGTGGAAAATTTTCAGATGTGAAAATTGCGAGAAAATAAAATTTTTACAACGTCAATCAAACAGAAGTCATTCAGGTCATTCTTTTCAAAAAAGATGTAAGTTCAATAATGGAAAAATTCTTCAGAAAAACTTTGGTCGTGGAAAAATTACGTCAGAAAAAAATTCGGTCGTGAAAAAATAACAGTAGAGAACAATTGAACCGTGTTAAATGGTTAAATCAAAAGAGACCAAGCGACAAATTTGAGAGTGCTGAGATTTTAACGTATTTCTCACTGGGAACACAAAATAAGCTTCTGAACACGTAAATTACTGATAGATTAATGTTACCAGAGTTCATATTTCTCATACTTATTATCCCTTCTTCAACTTTTTCAGAAGTTATCGTACTTTCAAGTTTGTTTTTTGATGAAATTTTTGATGTCGATTGGTCTCTTTTGATTTAACACGGTTCAATTTCAGTTGAGAAATTTCTGAGAAAACCATTAGGAGTTGAAAAAATTACGAGGAAAAAATTTGGAGTTGGAAAACTCAAAACTATTTAAAATTACGTAAAATAATCTGGACTTTGAAAAAAAAGCCGAAATGGCATTCAGTGGTATGAGTAGTGACGTCATGAAGGTATTCGAGTTTCCAGGTTTGACTGTCTTGTGAAAAAATCGGATAAATTTTTCGGTCGAAAAAAAATTTTGGTGTTGAAAATACTTAACATTTGAGAAAAATTAAAAGTTCAAATTTTTTAAAAAGTTGTTGTCGAAATTTGAGGGGGGAAATGAGAAAAGTGGGAATTAACTCGTACATACCTCTAAAAAATGGTAATCAATTCGTACCTACCTCGAAAAAAAAGTGGGAATCAATTCGCCTATTTTTTCCCATGAATATTTCGTTGGGAGTCAATTCACCTACAACATAAACGTGAAGCAAAAAATCGGAAAATCGCACCGTTCCCTAGTAGGTGCCTAGCCTGCCTACCGAAACCTACGTATGAATGGAAACTTGAGAAATTAAACCATAATTATGATTTATGATTGAGGGCAAACTGAAACCAAGAATTAAGCAGAGAGCTCTTACCATATCCACACGATAATTACTTATCATAATCTTTCACACATAATTTCTTATTTTAATGAGATCTAGTAACCTCAAAATTTTTGTGATAAGTTGAAAAAAATTGTACGTTATACCTACAGAACTAATCCATTCTAGTAGATAATAGATAGGTACCTATGCATTTTATTCTTTACTTATCTGCTTTGCCAGCATTAATTTTTTATCAACTTGAAACAATGTTTGAATACATTTTCATTTTTCATATAGATATAAATACCTAAACATAGATGTATGTGACAGAATCATGTCTTACCATCGCGTCCGTTGATATAGTTCATTTTTCACTTACAAGTACCACATCTTCTCTCGCGATTTTTTTTTTCAAATCGTAGCCTCGTTTTAAAAATGATACAAAAATTAACCACTCGTTTATTAAAAAATATCACCGTCGAGCCGACGCTATTCTTTTACCTACTTAGCTACACTATCGTCGAAGTGACAAACATGAATCTTCTGCTACAAAAATCATGCCGATTCAACACCACCTCAGAGCCAGATCTCAACACACCCTGCGACGATGAAAAAAAAGGAATTGTATACGCTTCCGAAGTGAACGCTGTATTTCGATTCGTCGTCATCTTCATCTGCATCTTGTACTCCATTTTGGCAACCTGCTGGAGTGACGAAGCTGGCCGACGCCGAAGACCCCTAATCTATTTTCCAGCTATCGCAATGATATTCCAGTCATTATCCGGTTGCCTACATTCGTATTTCTGGCACTGGGCGCCCATCAACGCTGTGCTTTGCGATCTGGTATTCGAGGTAATCAGCGGAGGAGTCGTGATGGTGATAGCTATTTCTCATATATATATTTGCGACGTATTTAGCACCGAAAGTCGTACAATGAGGATGGGTATTATTTTAGCTGTGAAAATGGCCAGCCATCTGATTGCAGATGGGGGAACTGGTTTCATAATTCGACGTTTGGGGTTCTTCTATACGTACTTGATGTGTGCCATTTTGGCCACGATTTCGTTTCTATTTGGGTTGATTTTCATCAAAGATATTTCGGTACCGATTACGACTAAAAAAGCATGGTGGAAGTATTTCAGTTTTACTCAAATATCGGATAGTTTTAAAATCGTGTTTAGAAAAAGTCTCGGTCGGAAACGTATAATCGTTTTGTTATTGGTGATCATTAATATTGCTATGATTTTTTTGACTTATGGTAAGATTCGTATGATCGAAAAATTTCACGTTATTTCATCTTAGGTTTTATATCTAAAGGTGTACGAATTGATTTCAGGCGAA
>JAVBJF010001242.1:0-17586 GCA_033439095.1 Pseudococcus viburni
CTTTTTCACTTATATATAAATTTTCTGCTACTATTTTCACAACCATCAAATTACTCCAAATGAGATGGAGTTAATTGAAGAGATGAACGGTCACGTTTGTGTCGTGATTTTAGCCTTATAATGATACTTTTTCTGGTTAGATTTCGTTGCTGATTTCTAGGTCGAGTAGGATTTGTCGAGTTGGGGTTCGTCTTTGCTATCTTTATTTATGTCGGAAGAAGGGACAGGTATGCTGCAAAATGTTGTCCTGAGTCTTGTAATCGTGTTGGAAGCTAGTTTGAATCTTCTGGCAAGTCATTATATGATACGAATATCTAGACTAACAGGGATGATGGAAAGATGTGTCTTTTGGGATGATTTCTTCAGGACAGCCTCCCTATGTGCACTATCTTATAAGGTGTCGGTAAGGTACACCCCCAACACCTCCTAGATAGTATAAATTTCAGATAGAGTTCTACCTAATACGAACTCCTAAACCTGCTTTCAAAATTAACCCCCCAAAAACATGCAAAAAATAAAGAAAAAAAATATAAAGGCCTAAGAGTCCGCTTGGTCAACAGTTCAGCCGCTTTAATCTGTTCTAAAACTATGACATTTTGAAAACAAAGTGCAGTCTTGTGTGAATATTACTAGTTTTTACCCGTCAACATCAATACGAATGATTAAGACAATTAACGAGTAGTAAAACATATATTTCAACTTGGTTATTCATTTACAATAAGAACTGTTACAAAATGACTATTCGATAATCCGCGTAACCGCAGAAAACGTACTAACTCTAAACTCGTTCGTAATATCGGAATTGGCAACAGCCCACCCGGCGCAATTGTGCACAACTTGCACTGTTGCCTGAGCGGGTGGCGCCAAAGTCTCCCGCCACATTGCCCCATGAAGTGCAGGGCCAACGGACAGGTGCTTTCATCCTTGTGATGGGACTACCTGGCGCCTTGCCCCAAAGGATCTGGGTGTTGGAAAGGCCTTCAATTATCGTTGATCCAATCTCTACGCGGTTTCGATTCAAATTCACAGGTTGGACCCAATCTCTACGTCGTTATTGAATGGCAATAATGAACGCAGTTTCGAATTAAAGTTCTTTATTCTCGTAACCACATAAACGTGTTGGTATCTTTATCGTACATTCTTGAATTAACTATCTCTATCTCGTAAAATAATAGCGTACACAAATTATACATATAAGAAGAAGAAAAAATTGAAAACTTAAAAATAGTTAACGAGAACAAAAACAAATTTTTAATATCGCGAGAAGAAAAACAATGAAACACAACAATAAAGTAACGGTATGTACATTGAGATCAGAAAAAAAATCAAAATTTCTAAGTATATCTTCTCGTAAAGGCGAATTAAACAGCATCGCAAACGTTTTTTCACGATTTTTTCTTTGATTCGTTCTCTCGTAGTCCTCTATATATATTCGTCGTCGGATTCTTCTAATTTCTCGTCGGCTCTTCGAAGCCACCGATCGAGTCTCATCAGGTACGTTCTGGTCTGCTTGGCGTATAAGAAGGGATCTCCGTCGATGTTGTCCCTGTTCGGGCGCCAATGTGTGAATATTAATAGTTTTTACCCGTCAACGTCAATACGAATGATTAAGACAATTAACGAGTAGTAAAACATATATTTCAACTTAGTTATTCAACAGCCTGCCCGGCGCAATCGTGCACAACTTGCACTGTTGCCTGAGCGGGTGGCGCCAAAGTCTCCCGCCACAGTCTAACCTGCAAAAGGAAAAACTGTAGAATTTTTTGTTTCAGGATAACTGAATAATTTTTCAACTTTTGCTTCTTTTTTTAAATTTTTTCTAAATAAATTAAAGCAATAAATTTTTCAGTGGGGGGGGGGGGTGTGGGGGTTGAGGTTTTTGTGTTGCAGGCCGGGCATATGACATCTTCACGCCACTTCCGCCATAATTTTATCTGAAAGAGGTGAATATTTACCTGTTCTCATATATTATAGATGCAGATCATCGTTGTGAAAGTATTCAATTTAAAAATTTAATTAAACAAAAATAAATTTAAAAATGAATAATACAATTTTAAAGAAAATTAATTAAAATTCATAAAATTAAATCATTTGTATACTTTTTTCAAGTTTTCTTTCAAACGTAAAGAAATGAAAAGCTTCTAGTACATTAATGTACTGATGAGAAGTTTTACCTGTGATGTCATAATCACTCGCACCTTACTTACACTACGCCGATCTAGACTACCTATATGGGAGGAACTCTATAAAGGGTGTTTCAAAGATTGACCGCGCTCCTTCCCAACAGTGAGTGGGCCACTTATCCTAAGCCAAGTAAATTGTATGTTTGCCTAACCATTCAAACTGCAAGAAGGATTGAGTATGCTCTTCGATTTTTTTTTTTTAATTTTCGTTTTCGCATTTTCTACCGAGCGGTTACTCGACAACCAAGCTAGGACGAAAGTTGCGCTTTGTGGAAAACGGATACCAGCCACTTTCTCTAGAATTTTTCTATAGCGGTTGATAATTTTGCAGGTGAAACTATGGGGGGGTTTTTTCTTTTTACCGCATCAAATATTCGAAAAAAAACGTGTAAAAAAGTTGATGATTTTTTTTGTTAATTTGGTGTAAATAACTAAAAAAGTTGTCCTTTATGGGCGAATTATTATCTAATGTTTCTCCCCCCCCCCCAAAAAAAAACTGTGATCTTTCCAATGGAGCAAACCCCACTCCTCTATCTTGCTTAAATCAGAAGTTGAATGAGCGGCTTAATTTTGTAAAAAATTCTAGAAAAAAACCTCGCTTTTTTGATTTTTTCAAAAATTTCAAAAATTTTTCATCGTGGGTAACTAAATGAGACCAGGGATAATGATTTTTGCAGCATTGAATTAAACTACACGCCAAAAAAAAATAATAATAGAAAATGTTAGAAAAATTAGTAAATTTTAATTTTTAAAAAGTAATAACACGGCCCCATTTCAAAAAAGTTGGCAAAATTTAATCTAAAAATAAAATATTTATCGATAAAATTTTACTAAATATCTTGATAAAATATTTTATTTTTAGATTGAATTTTGCCAACTTTTTGAATGGGGCCGCGTTATTATTTTTTAAAATGAAATTTATTAATATGTGACCCATGCAGGGACAGGATACCTAAAGTCGGAAAACGGAATTTTGCGCTAGAGCCAAAAAAACGAAAAATGGACAATTTTTTCAAAAAATTTTTTTTTTGAATTTTTAAGTGGTTCAGACCTTTACGCACCTGTTACCACAAAATTTCACTTTCGGAAAAAACCTATTACAAACACGTCTAGATGAGGTCCAAACCGACTGAGGAAAAGGTACCTAAAGTCGGAAAGTTAAAAAATGTACATGCGCTGCAAAATGCGATCTGTTGAAGGTAAGGGGAGCCTCGGGAGTCTACCAGACTAGAAAAATAACGTAAAATAACCATAGATTTTGTGGTGTGCAAATTCAACTGTACTAAGAAATACATAGTATCTGAAATATTGCTTTGTTGGAGAATATTAGAATAAAATTGATCGAAAATGGGTGTAAACGAAGTCAATTTTTTTATTTCCTATTCTCCTAAGGTAATTTTTCGACGATTAAAAAAACCGAATTCCTACGTGAAATTTCACTACAAAAAAGTAGTTCTGTGAGCTTTTTTTTAATAATTTATACAGTATGAAAAAAACAGGATTTCTTTTGTAATGCAGTTGTTTTTTCAAATTATTAAACGCATCCTAATAGTGAATTTTTTCATTTTTCTCTCCTCCTGAAGTAATTTTTTGACGTCAGAAAAACGAATTCCTCGTGAAATTTCAGTTAAGAAAAAAAGTAGTTTTGCAGTTTTTTTGACGATTTGATACGTGAAAAAAAACAAGTGTTAAAAAACTTAAAACGCGTTTTTTTTCTCAGAATTTTGTTTTTATGGAATTCTTCCTTTACTCAACTTCAAATGTCTCTATCTCGGCGAAAAAATGAACCTTGGAGGCTCATCAAGGTCTCAAAATGTGTTCCTTTGGTCTCCTTTATCATTTTAGCTCAAAACTCCATTTTTTTGAAAATTCCGACTTTGGGTACCTTTTCCCTGCACGGGTCACATATATTTTTTTTTGAGTGTAAGTATTGCATTACATAAAATTAAAATAATACCTTCAAGTCCTTCATAAAAAAAAAATTTATCAAAAAAATTGAAAAAATTTCTATGAAAAATTTTTATTTGCAAAATTGAAGTATATCATTCCTATGTTGTTGTAATGTTTTTTTTTCGAATATTTGATGCGGTACACCCACCCTAAATCCCTGCAAGAATTATCAACCGCATAGAAAATTCTAGAGAAAGTGGGATATCCATTGCCGCAACGCGCAACTTTCTACCTATCTTGGTTGTCGAGTAACGCTCGGTAGAAAATGCGAAACGAAATCGAAAAAAAAAAAATTTGAAGAAGCGTACTCAGCCTCTGCAGTTTGAAGGTTAGGCACTTGGACTCAGGATGAGTGACTCGCTCATGGTTTGGAAAGGGGCTCCGGGTCAACTTTGAAACACCTGTATATCTTGATCAACGACCTAATTTTTCCACTGATATCAAGCAAGAGCATTACCCTTAAGTGACGGTAATTCTCGTATGTTTTTGGTTTACTTACCACAACTAACTGTTTGACTAGAAATTGAAAAAATTTTACGTTTCTGAGAAATATGGGTGGAAAAAATGGAGAAAAAATTGTAAAAAGCGAACCTGAAGCGGAACATAGGTAAACGAGTCATCGAATGTTTCGTAACGTGAGAATTGTAGTGTAATGAAGGAATACGTACAATGTACGAAGGGGTAGAGGTACATGTCGTTGTTAGGGATTTTTGTTACTCTGGAGTACGATTAAAACGCGTTAAAGTGGACTATACGGCGTTTAGTTTTTAGGTGTTTACAACGACGCCACCATTTTTTCTCTCCAAAAGTACACTAACTCGAGTTTAAATATACGTCTATTGTAAACACGCACGCAGATGTGAAAGACGTATCTATAGCATTTAGCTATGAGTCAGGTACGTGCGGTTGTATTATTTTCCTTAGTCGCTGTACAAAGAGCTGCAACATTAGGTATGCTTTGCTCAGGGGCTGCCATCGGATAGAGCCCTGCTGGTGTACCTCTTTTACACGTACAATTATTTTATTAGTTTAGGTACTGCCTACGCTTACTCCGGCATCTTGGGCTGGTTGGAGTATATGGTTGGTATGAATATTTGAAAAAGGCACTTAGAATATTTATCGGTACCGTGCCTGACTTTTTAATTTTTTTTTTCTATACTCGTACTTGCTTCTGATTCTTTTCATTTTTCACTCGCGAATTTATTAGTGCGGCTAGTGCGGCTTTGTCGAGGTTGCTGATTCGACGGTTTTTCTAAAATATAAATATAAAAAAAAAAATATGGCATAAATACGGCGAATTATCAAAAGCAAGCATCAAATAATAAAACACTAATTTATTTCAAACGTTCCTGATGAATTCGGCGAAGCCATTTGCAAAGCTCATGGTGTCCATTCTCTGGAAAACCGGGAAAAGGTCAGGGAATTTTGGAATTTTCTCTGCATTTTCGAAAATTCAAAAAAAAAGATGAATCATTCAGAAAAAGTGTTTTTTTTGCTATTTTATTATAAATTTTTCAAAAAATTTCGCCCCCGCTACCGCTCGGGCCGGATATTACGTATTTTGTCTGATTTTTTGTTGACCGTAATGTACATACAATAAAATTGATACTAAACATGCATGTATTAATTTTAAAAAAAAAATCCCCTCGCTACGACTCGGGGATACTTTTAAACTCTTTCTTCTGCAAAATTTATTTAAAAAAATCTCAAGTTTTTTGGAAAACTTTACTTTTTACTGAACTGTAATGAGAAAGAAATGCCATTCAACAACCTTAGCGGCTGGTCGCGGTAATTCGCCTAAAATATTATCTTTAGGAAATCCGGCAGACGATTTTTCGACCTGTTTGCTATTTTTATCACCTGATAAGAAACCACGATTACGCGAATAAGGTTCTTTAGTCGGACGTACGCGTTTAATTTCTATGTTTCCATAAAAAAAAATTATATTTTACCTGCTCATTGACTTTTTTATTTATTGGTACTTAGGTACTAAAAAAATATGGCAGGGGATTACGTGAATTTATAAATTTGAGGCATGTGTTTTTCATAGAGGGCGGGGGGGGGATAAATGTGAAGAAATTTTTGAATTTTTAGCCCGGAAAAAATCCGAATTTTCATTCGCTTGATTGGTAGACATCCTGGCATAATTTTTTTCATTTTTCAACCTTAATTTTGGGTTGGAATACTTGGTTTTTCCTTTTTAATTTGACATTTTTTCTGTAGGTATTCTTTTCAAATTTTTGTGGTGAGAGGGAGTTAGGTGGGCTCAAAAATTTTCATAATTGAATTTGAATATTTTTTGGCTCGAAGAGGAGCATTTAAAAATCTCGTAAAAAGTATGTATGAATTCCACAAAAAAAAATCATTTGACCGCGTGCATTTTGTATCATTCTTATAAGAAATTTCGGGATGTAAGTTCATCATGTGAAAAATTACACCCCCTCCCCCCCCGGTTAACGAATATCATATTTAAAAGGTCTGGAAAAATTCGAAAAATTGGTCTGGAAAACCTGGAAAAGTCAGGGAAAATCATTTCTGAAATATAGTGGACACCATGAAGCAGCTTTGCAGATGTGCCTTGCAGCGGTGGTTTCAATCTACATATGAAAATCTGGATTGCTTTCAATATCGGGTGTACTATACTGGTGTGTGCATAATGAAATGATATACGTATTACTTACTTTTAACGTTTGGTCCTTCGATCTATCATTTTAATGCTTCTTCTAATTCTGCAACAAAGAGATGCAACAAATGAAGATTCGAATTATGATACATATGACGTTTCAAGAGAATTTTTTCATCAATTCCGTAAGTGTTCCCAAAATTTGATTTCTGTAATTTTCAGAGTAAAATCTTTGTTTAAAAAAATGCAGTCAATTAATAAAAAGAATTTACCTAACTGTAACGTATTGGAGGAACGTAGACAGAGAACGTGATACAGTTTTACTATCATTTTTATTATTGATTGTACAACAAGAAATACGAGATATGTACACTATGAGATACACTATCGGAGTCAGTGTAGCCAGGTACGGCACACACTTCCCCTCTGATTAAAATTCTTACTTATTTACAATAAATACAATTTATACATTTAAATTTTTACACAATATCGATACATTACACATAATCGCCAAACTTCGATGGCTTTTTAATATCACGTTTAGGTCTTACAGGAATTACATTATTCCTACTATCGTTAGTTTCTACTCGACTACAATTACCTCTACTACTAACATCTTTCTTTGTCGTTATCTCTATCATGATTTTAGGCTTATTCGTTACATTAGAATTAGTTACGTTAACAGAATTCTCATTCGACACTGTCGATACATTTACGTTACTTTTATCATCGAATGTTTCAAATTTATTTGTAGATTTTATCTGATTAGCATGACGTGTTACAATAGTACCCTCGGTACTTCGAATCGAATAGATAAGCTTAGCCAGTCTTTCTAAAATTACTCCTTTACTCCACATCTCTTTTCTATTGTACACACGAAAATATACAACTTCCTTCTGACTAAATTCATTACTTTTCGACCCTTTAAAATTTCGTCTTTGTTTAGCTTGCTCCCTAATCACTTTTTTAATCACTTCACACTTATTTCGAATTTTACGACCGATATGCAACTCATTAGGCGTTTTACCTGTTGTCTCATGTACCATAGACCTATAATCTAGCAAAAAATTATTGAGAGCTTTGTTAAAAAGTTCATCACTAACTATACTACCATAACAAATTTTGGTTAGTTTATCTTTTACCGTTTTTACTAGATTTTCTGCTGCACCGTTGCTCATAGGATTATATGGTGGAGAGAAAAGATGATCGATATTATTATTTGCACAAAAGTCAGAAAATTTGTCCGCCGTATATTGAGTACCATTATCTGTTACTAATACCTTTGGAATTCCCCAACGTGCCATGTAATCTCGCATTGCCCTAATCGTATTGGCTGATGTGATTTTTGGAAGCTGATAAACCTCAGGATACTTGGAATACTCATCGATAATTATTAGTAAATTCCTACCTTCGAAAAAACAGAAATCTGAATGTATCCTTTCACCTGGGCCACTTGGAAATTTCCAAGAACTCAGCTCATTTTTACTCACATTAGCACTATTTATGGCACACTTTTCGCAACCTTTTACCATTTCCTCAATCGATTCATTTATTTTAGGCCAGTAATAATAATACCTAGCAGTAGACTTCATTTTACTCATGCCCAAATGAGAACTATGCAGTTCATTTAAAAATTTTTCTCTTAATTTTTGAGGAACGACTAATTTATTTCCTTTATACAATAAGCCATATTCTACATACAATTCATCCCTACATAAATAAAACGATCGCATTTCCTTATCTAGCTTATTTACTTTCATTTTCGGCCATTTACTTTCTACAAAATTTTTGACTTTACTCAACACCTTGTCCTCATTCAACTCTTTTAAAATCTCATTGCATTCGAACTTTTTACTAAAAAAATTTATAAAAGGCGATTCACATCTCCTTTTTTCAGGATTATCCCTATTTTCGACATCTAATGGTAGTCTAGATAACGCATCCGCTACCTCGTTCTTCTCAGAACACGTAAATTCTATCTTATACCTATAATTGGCCAAAAATAAACTCCATCGTAGCACTCGACTCGCTGCCATCATCGATAACTCTTTATTATTCGGATTAAAAATAGACACCAAAGGTTTGTGATCGGTAACAATCGTAAATTCTTTCAAATAAACGAACTGATGAAAATATTTTACCCCGAAAATTACAGCTAAAGCTTCTTTCATCAGCTGAGAATAATTTTTTTCATGTTTACTCAGAGTCCGAGATGCAAAAGCAATAGGTCGAATTCCTTCACTTGTTTTATGAGATAGTACAGCACCTATACCATACTCTGAACTATCACAATGAAGAATTAACTCCAAATTTTCATCAAAATGAATTAATAATTTTTCAGATGCTAATTCCTGCTTTATCTCGTTGAAAGCTTTTTCACATTTATCATTCCACTGGAATTTTACATCAGGCCTACTTATTTCATTCAGTGGTGCCAAAATTTCAGACCTACATTTTACAAATTTTGAATAATGATTAACCATACCTACAAAAGCTTTTACCTGCCTAGTTGTTTTTGGCCTTTCCTGATCCACAATAGCCTGAATTTTCACTGGAGAAGGTTTAATTCCTTCACCATTAATCGTATGGCCTAAGTAGGTAACCTCATCCATACAAAATTTACACTTTTCTAAATTAATTCGTAATCCTGCCTCAAGTAATCTCGATAATATTAATTTTAATTTCTCTAGCATTTCTTTATCAGAGTTTGCAGTTAATAAAATATCATCCAAAAAAATAAAAATTCCAGGAATTCCAGCAAGTACTTTTTCCATAATTCGTTGGAATTTAGCTGGTCCTATTTGAACTCCACGAGGCATACAATTATAGATAAAATTACCAATATGGGTTGTTATTACAGTTAATAATTGTGATTCTTCATCTAATTCAACTTGATCATAAGCATTTTTCATATCAATTACAGAAAATTTAGCTCCTTTACGAATACTAGCTAAAATATCACTAATTCGAGGAAGAGGATGATGATCACTTTCCATAAAACGATTTATTGTTAGATTATAAGCACCAGAAATTTTAACCTTTTTATTATCCTTCAGCAATGGAACAATAGGAGTTCCCCATTTACTATAATCGATAGGCCTAATTTTATTAATTTTCATTAACCGCTGAAGTTCATCCTCAATTAATTTTTTCAAAGCAAAAGGAACAGGTCTAGGTCCGATATAGATAGGTTCGGCATTTTCTTTCATTCGAATATTAATTTTCTCCTTATTAAATCTCCCTACATTAAATTCACTTGCAATTACATCCGGAAATTGTTCCCTAATCATTTCTAAAATAGTTTTACTACTAATAAAATTCACAGAAGTATAGGTAATACCTAGAATTCGCATAATATCACGACCTATTAACGGAGGTCCGCCATTTTTAAATACAAATAATTGAGCATTACACTGTTTTACTTTTACCTTGATAATACCCATTGGCTTCATATGATTTTCGTCATAATCAGTGAACTAATTAGGTGACTGAATTAATTCCTTTTCAGGAAACTCATGTTGGTAATCTGCATAAGATATAGCTGATATTGGGGATCCGGAGTCAATTACCATCTCGACTTCTTTGCCCTCAAATGGGACCATGATTTTGTCTTCTGGTATTTGTTGACCTGTACTCGCCATAGAATATAATGCCCAGGGTTTTTCTTGCATGTAACTAACTTTTTTCGATGATTGGTCATTTTTGGCTGCTTGAGTACCTTTTTCTGACTGATCGTATGATTTTCCACCTGTACGATTTTGCTGACCATTATTTCGCGATTTTGACCTGCAGACAGTCGCCAAATGACCTTTTTTACTGCACTTGTTACACGTCAGGTCCTTGTAGTGGCATTTATCCTTGGTATGATTACTTCTACCACAGCAAGTACACTTCGATTGATCTTTCTTCCGAAAATAGCAATCCTTTTCAAGATGATTGGCTTTGTGGCATATGGAACACTTTATAGGCTTCTTAAATTGGATCCGTTCAGTTGACTGGTTACCATTACTTGAACTTGGAATAGCCGTAGTCTTATTACTCTGCTTTTCAGCCGATTCGTCCGCCTCTGCAATTTCTTGAGCTTTTTTGAAATCCAAATTTTTTCCTTCCTTGAATAACCTCTTCTTAGTTTCTTCATCTTTTAGGCCTAACACGAATGCATCTCGTAGATGATCATCCAATTTATTTCCAAATTCACAGGACATGGCTGCTTTACGTAATTCGGCTACAAATTCGTTGACGGATTGATTAGGCCTTTGTTTTACTTGGTTGAACTTATACCTTTCTACAATTTCGTTTGTGGGTGGTTTGAAGTGTTTTTCAAAAGCGTTCACAATATCTTCATAAGAAGTATCCTTTGGTAACTTTGGGCTGATTAGGTTTGAAAGTAATTCGTAATTGGTAGAATCCAATGCACTGAGCAATACATACGATTTCGCCGCATCCAATGTGCCATTCGCCAGGAAATAAATCTCCAATCTTTCTTGAAATACTTTCCATTTGCCATCAAACTTAGGAACTTCGCCGATCTGTGATATAACACGAATTTCTTGCCTTTCAGCACACATTTTAAAGTTTTTAAGCACAATTTTTTACACAAAATTCAACTTTGCAAAATTATGCAAGTTTTACACTGTACATTTTGTTCCGATTTTCACTCGTCGCCATTGTAACGTATTGGAGGAACGTAGACAGAGAACGTGATACAGTTTTACTATCATTTTTATTATTGATTGTACAACAAGAAATACGAGATATGTACACTATGAGATACACTATCGGAGTCAGTGTAGCCAGGTACGGCACACTAACTATAATCTTTGAAGATCCATAATACTTTTGTTCCGTTGTAGAAATTTCTAAAAAATAAATAAATAAAAATACTAAACCTGATTAAAATTATGATAGAGAGTTTCACCTATGATTTATTAGGATTTGGATCGTCTGAAGTAAACGGGCATGATTCTAGATTACTATTTCAGAGAGGAAGGGGAGGGAGTGTATGAAGTATTTTGAAATATTCTTAATGAGGGTTCGGAACATGTTGAAAAAATAGAAAGAATGAGGTTTATGCAATAAAAAGTAGAAGAAGCAGCATATTTTTTGGAAGAATTTCGTAGAGTAGCATCCGCATATGATTCAAAAAAAACGTTAGACCATTGAGTATTAGCATAGAGCCCGCTACTAATGAGAGTGATGTCCTAACATTATTTGCGTGAATTAGATTCGCCCTGGGAAATCAACGTAAACTCGTGATCTTAGCGCGTAATTTTGTAATTTTTCATAATATTTGGAGACCCGCGGTTAATTTTTTTCATAGTTACTTTTTAAACATAGGTCATAGCAGTCTCTATGGTATTTTTGAAAACTACTAAGTTTAATTCCAACCAATTCAATTATGGAGCGAATTTTTAGTTAGCCACAGGGAGTAAGGGCTCGAGCCCCCCCCCCCCCCCCAAGCTCGGACAGAAGATTTTTTATCGCAAAAATGTAAAAAAAAGTGAATTTTTTTGCTTTTAGAACATGATTTTTTAAACAAATTTTCGCCCTCGCTTCGCTCGGGCAACATTTTAATCCTTCTATTTTAAAAATTGATGATTTTTCACTGACTTTTCGATCAAAAATCACTGATATCTCAATCAATTCCCAGGTTGTCAGAAAAAATCAATAATTTTGACTGAAAAATCGTCGAAAAATCAACAAAATTCCATAATTTTTCCATTTTACTCGGCTCAAATCCGTTTATGAATTATAAACCTACTGAAAATCGCCAGCGCCATTGAAACAACAAGTTACTGATTTTTTTCATTGAAATTTCGCCCCCTATTTTTTCCCGAATTCTGAGCTTCTCCCTTCAATAATTTCTGGATGCGCTTATGCTCTCTGGCGACTTCATCAGGGTATTACGATAACAAGTGCAAAATATTTCCAATATGATAAGGATAACAAAAAAACGAAAACTAATAGAGAAGCATCCATTAATAAATTGAATTATATATTTCATTAAAATTGGAAAGATTATTCTTGAAATTTATAGAATTTTAAATTTTATTAATTTCGATGCGCTCTAAAATATTTTGCTTTTGTGGGTATTTTTTTCGAAATTTCCTTTCCCAACTTCCTCTAAAAAATCATTCGAAGTAATCATATCTTCTATTTTTTCTGGCAGAAACTCGTCTCTCGGCTCACGATGACGTTTTATGGTATGGGCACCAACGTTTTTTCCGTCGCGCATACAAGAAAGAGTGGTATTGAAATCGGAGTTTTGGATATGTTCGATTAAAAGAATAGAGTAGATCAAAAATTCGTTTCGCGAATGGTAAATAGTGCAGAAAAGTAGCACCTTCAGAAACCTAAAACTAATTTTCAGATAAATCAAATCCATTAATTTCTTCCGATCGCTTAGGAGCCTTGCATTCTTTTAAAATTTTCATAAATTCAATGTAGTCGAAAATTGAAAAGAAAAACTCAAAATTGGTTAAAATCAATTTTAGAGCTCATTTAGCAACTATCTAGATTAAAAAATCTAAAAAAATAGTGCTTTTTGGTCTAGATAGTCCTCAAATAAGTTCTGAAATTGATTTTTAAACAAGTTCGATGTTTTTTTTGAAATTTTCTTTTAGGTACATTCAAGTTTTGGAAATTTCTGAAAAATCGAAGGCTCTTGCGCGATCGAAAGACATTAATCAGTTTAATATCTTTTTTTTATTTGATTAGTCTTCTGGAGGGTAAACTTTTCACCATTATTGTGATTCGCAAAACGAAATTTTAATTTTTTCCATCCACCCAATAGCTGCGTGTTGGTGAATGACAAGACGATCTCAGCGAAAATTTCCCATACTCCGTGGCTTTGTTTTTCCAGAAATCTAACCTGAATCAGAATGTCCTCTGAAAAACGGTACCCATTTACCTTTACGTTAGAGCCCAGCATGAGCGTTTAACCCAGGGCTGGTGGAACAGAACGTCGTTTTGTTCTGTTCTGTTCAGGAACGAAATTGTTTTGTTCTGTTCTGGTATTGTTCCAGTTGTTTTGTTCTGTTTTGTTCTATTCTGTTCTGTTCTGTTCTGTTTTTTTTTTGTTATGTTCTGTTCAATTTTTTAAAAATTAATAAATTGATGTTCAAGTGAGAAAATGTGGTTTTCTGGTATGTTAGGCTTGAACTCATGGGGAGGAGGGAAAGGGGGAATTTCCAAATCCTCAAAAAAGCTTGAATATTCTGAAAAATTATAAATTCACGAAAAAAAAAATTATATTGTTCTGTTCTGAACAGAACAAAACAATATTTTTCATACGTTCTGTTCTGTTCTGTTCTCGTTTATTTGTTCAGAACATTATTTTGTTCTGTTCTGGTTATTGTTCCGCGAAAACAGAAATTTTAGTGTTTTTATTTGTTCATACTGTTCTGTTCTGTTCTGTTCCACCAGCCCTGGTTTAACCATGAAAATTTTGACACCATGAAAATTTTGACATTCACAACTTTGCTCCACTTTCACCTAGAAAGCTCGTTCTTGTCTTGAACAAAAGCTCTTGAAAAATAAATCTTCTTTTATTTTTCATGGTTTTTCAATTTATCAAGCGCTTTCCTTGTAATTTCAATTCGAATATGTCCGAAGCTATACGCATAATCATTAGAGAATTATAGGGTTCTACGTTCGTGACGTTTCGTTCGTAGGTTTGGAGTCGGTTTGAGCATGAGGCGGGGAGGGGTCACGAACGTGACACTAGATTCGTTTTCTTCATTTATCCTCCATCAGCTTTACACACGCATTGATGAGTGAAAATTTCCATGGATCAAATTTTTTCCGGGAGAGGAAGAGGGGCGAGTAAGTTGCTCTTTTTGCCTCTTGCTACACCCCCCCCCCGCCTGTTCAGTCATTCGATCTTCACCAAACTGCATATAGATCGGTCGCCGGTCGTAGACGTTCTATCATAAAACCAAAATTAAAGGAAGCCAATTCCACCCAAACATTTCCTCGAATTCTTAGAAGCTTTTCCAAGTTTTCCGCTGCAAAGTTAACCAACTATTATAATTTAAACGATATCAAAAAGCAACATTAACGCACTTCCCGCCTTAATAAATATATTAGGCAAATTCGCCGCGGCACCCCGCTCTCTCATCGATTTTTCATATTCATTGTATGTTATTATACCAAATTAATCTGAAGCTTGAGCCAGGGCCCGCAAAACTATATGGTATGCGGTGTCAAGTTACGAGCAAAGTTCTAACTTTCACATATACCCATATATCAAGGGTAATGAGGAAATTTTCTCCGGGTAATCGCTCGCGACGGCCTTGTTCTCTATAGTTCGCTATTTTTAGTATGCGATTGAGCGGAAAAGTTGCTTTTTTGAGAAGACAAATTAAATTTTTATAAAAATGAAACAAATCGATCAATATTTTCCGATTGGTAAGAACCTTTGATGACATTTTATCTTTTTTGATTCCAATATATTTAACGATAAGCACGTTTAACTGCTTATGTTATGTATCCTATTGTATTTGCCATTCTTTGTAATCTCAAGAGTTCCATGGTTACTCTGAGATCGCCCTCGTCGTCGCTGTCTTTCTCCTCCGAGGAGATAACGAGACTCAGGAGATCCTCTTTTTGGTGTTTTTCGGCCATAGTGACAGCTAACGAGAGTAGGAGATAGAAGGCAGAAGGAAAAAATGTTTCGTTGCAGTATTGGCAATAACATTAATTATGACATTATTAAGAAATTCGTTAGCCGCTCCAATCTAATCTAAGTGGTGGATCTTGCAGAACTTCGTACTGGTACTAGTTTTGGGCCCGTTTCACCCTCGATCCTTCCTGCTTCAAAATGCATTATTTTTCAGTACTCAGAATTTTCTGCAGTTTCAATAATATATTAAACACCTTCGAGATAGTTCATTCTTCTTATGTAAGCTGATATATTTTCGTTCGGAGGTTGCATAATCGTCTCCTCCCCTATTGACAAAATTTCAGTGAGAATGGCTAAAAAAAATCGTCAGCTAGTCGCTAACAGAAATTCGGATGAAAATCGTACGATTTGAGCAGTGGTGAGTTCGGAGCCTTAAGCAACGAGTCTCTGGTGGTTGCTCAAATGTCAACATACGATTAATTATTGGAATGCCCAAGTATAAGCCGGTCTTGACTAATTTAAATTTGTCTTTCGTGAAGATGTTTGACATGAAGGCGAATTTCTTCTGTGATACATATTTCTAAATTTTTATATTTCGCCGGAACTATTTTCTGTTCGTGAAATATGAAAATATTCGACAAGACATATTGATGACTTACTCGTTTAAGCTCTACTCGATAAGTTTTGAATAAGACGGTGTTTCATGAATCGTCTGCGATACTTTTTTTTGGATATAACTGGGTACCCCTAAACATTTTTTGAGATGAACATGTTACCGATCTTGAAAATTGAGGAAGCAAATGCCGCTTCTTAAAAGATGACGATAAAAATTTTTTCATCTATGGGAACGGATAATACTTTGAAAACTGCATAAATTATTATGTTATGACTTTTACCAAACATTAGAACTGAAGGAACTACAAAAAATTTGTTCGAAAAAAATTCTAACAAAGTGAACTAATCAGAGGAGTGGATTGTAAGTACATTTAAAAACTGAAAAAATTTCGTTTTGAAGACTTTTTTCCTAATATCAAAAATAAAGGGATAAGAGTCATTCAAAATTGAGAAAATTTGAAAATTTTTTGAAGCCCATTCATTTTGAATAATCCGTAGCCCCTGCATTTTCAATGTTTGGCAAAAAGTTTTTAAACAAAATTTCGTCGGTTTCCAACTTACTTTCCATTCCCCTGATTATTGTGTTTTTTTTGAACAATTTTTTTTGTAGCCCCTTCAATTTTAAAGTTAGCTAATAAATCATGAAGTGAAAATCTGTTCAGTTTTTAAAGTACGATTCATTCCCGTGGTTGCAAATTTTTTTAACATTACTTTTTTAGAAGCATCGGCTGTCCCTTCAATTTTCAAGATTGGCAACATGTCCATCTCGAGTTTTTTTTGTTGGTACTTACATCCGGTTGTATCCAAAAAAAAAAAACAAAACGTATGGCAGACGATTCACGAAACACCCTGTATATTGAATTGAAATTTGAAATTCTAATAATTCAATAAACGAATTTGATTAGTTTTAGTCATAAGTACCTTACTTACATATTAGAAAAGAAATGAAAAAAGTTTTGTATCAAGATGAAATAAAATTTAAAACAATCTAAATTGTAATTTTAAATGAATTTAATTGGAAAAAATAGGAGTTAGGTGTTGGCCGTTCTACAGATCCAACTATCCCCATCAGACGTGCGTATCCATGTAGGTGACTACCTTGTCCACTACTCCACAGTTATAGCTGCAGCGGAACAAGTTCTTTATGAATTTTGAAGAATGACAACAACGAAGTATGTTTGATTCTTTATTGAAAATTAGCTCTCTTTGAAAAATAAGTTTTACTTACTTTAATTTTCGAAAAATTTTTTACGAAAGAACGATTTAAACGTGACGTGAGTGATTTGTCTAGAATAATTTATAGTTTTTTTTTGGTTGAATTCTCAATATAAGATATCGATTTTAAAGATTGTGAGAAATATGACAATGAACTGCTGCTGCCTACTAGTTTATTAATAATGATTTTTTTTCATCATTGAAAGCCAGCTACAGCTCGACGTGAAATTGAGAAAAAATTCCTTTTTTCCCTTGCGATTTTCACATCCTTTTCAAGATCGTACGCGTTTATAATAGATACGCAAATAAGAAAGTACTAACAATAAAAGCTCTCATCATTCGTCATGTATAATGCTTATTACTGTCGTTCTTATCAA
>JAVBJF010001243.1:0-17584 GCA_033439095.1 Pseudococcus viburni
GGGTTATTGTTTAATGTTCGATTCTTGTTTAATGTACGATTTATAGTTGAATGTACGAACTTGGCCTGTGTATATTTTATTACGCGAATAAAATATTTATACACGCCATACGGTGTCCGCGTCTTTATTGTGTAATAGTTCTTATATAATATTTCGACTGCCGTCACCACCAAAACCCCCGTTTAGACGTAGAATATCCGGGGACAAGTTATATCTTCGGCCGAGTATTTCTTTACCCCCGGATCACTCTATCTCTAACAGAACCAAAGTTATAAAGCTTGAAATTCCTGACTATCCTTTTGGCCTCCGTTTTTCTCTACGATGCACCATTTTCGAGATATTTTCGAATAACTGAATAAACTTTGAGCTTCAAAAGCTCGACTTTCAAAGCACCAATCGACTTCAAAATTTAATCAGCTCTTCTCCTGTACACGTTCTAACCACTGTAAAAATTTCAAGTCGATTGGTCAACTCTAACGTGAGTTATCGCATCAGAAAGAAATGTCCCAAAAATGAGCTTTAAAGTTGAAAAGCTCAGCTTTCTGTGCACAGAATTGCACCAAAATCTAATCAGCTCTTCTCCAGCATGAACTACACCTACTGTAAAAATTTCAGCCCGATCTGTTCAGTTTAGCGAGAGAAATCGCGTCAGAAAAAAAAGGCTTCAACAAACAAACAAATAAATAAATAAATAAATAAAAAAACCCTTATGAACGCAATAGCGGATTCCCGCTAGAGCGGGAAGTCCGCTAAAAACGGGGATATCAAAAACTGAAAAATCAACTTAGGCAGTCAAAAATTTGGCTTTGAGGATTTTCTTCAAGCTCCTAATAAAAATCGAAGTTTAATTGAAATTGGACCCGGAAGATTTACAAGGTTCATTGAGAACGTAATGTGATGATGTTCAAGTTTTCATAATTTTCTTAATTTTTTTTCAAATTTCTAATTTTTTAAGTAGATGCTTTCAAGCTTGAATTTCAACTTTTTTTTATCTCCAACAGGTATTTTATATCAACAGTTTTATTTTTCAACTTGTAAAGATGCCAAAAAATTGATACCTATAGATAAATTATATTCATTTGGATAGGTTTTTAATTTTTCTTGAATGTTTCATCCTGTTGAGATGGAAATTGAAAAATCATAAAAGTTTGAACTTGAAAAATTTTAAAGCTGTAAAATTTTTGAAAACTTGAACATTTTTTTAAAAATTAGATACTTACCTATATTAATTTTTGAAAATTTGAAATTAGAAATTTTTGGAGCAGGAAAAAAGTTGAGAAAATTTGAACTTAGAAAAGATGGAGTTGAAATTTTTTTGGAATTGTAAACTAAAAATTAAATGAGACCTGAGTCATCGAATCAGGGTTCCCAGTGGTACGAAAAAGAACGGAATAACGTAAAAAAACACACACGAATTTCCACTAACTAGCCAAAAATCTCGATAATAATAACACGATATTCCGTAAAAATGTTCGAAAAGCACAAAATTTAAGTAGTCAACAAACGTTGATATCGATATTTCATGTTTTTTTCTTTTGAATTTTCTTTACAGAGTCATGGAATTTTTTTCAAACAATTTTTCCATTAAAAAATGAATTTGGTAAGTACTTACTTTGTTTTCAAAAGTCACAAAATTTTTAAAATCTTGGCCTTCGATTCGCTCGAGTTTATGAAGCCTAATGCATACTAGAAGTGAAGGATAAGGATCCCGCCTCCCCTTCAGAAATGTTACTAAAATTGAAGAAATTTCAACTTTCGGACGTTTTTGTTTTCAAAAATTTTCGCTGTCACTCCGCTTGGACTCAATGAATTTGCGTTGGGTATAAACCTTCCATTCTCAGACAATAGGATATTTTGAAACAGAAAATATTCGTCATTTTCATTTTTCAGGGGGCCTAATTTTACTTAAAAATTTTAAATAGAAGTGACAGGGTGTCCATTCTCTGGAAAACCGGGAAAATCGGGAAAAGTCAGAGAATTTTGGTGGTCTGGAAAAGTCAGGGGATTTTGGAATTTTCTCTGGAATTTTTCGAATATCCAAAAAAAATATAAATTATTTAGAAAAGCGTTTCTTTGCTTATTTTATTATAAATTTTTCAAAAATTTTCGCCCTCGCTTCGCTTGGGTTCAATCAACACGTTTATAAAAATGGTTTATAGTTTACCTCCTCATTGACTTTTTCATTTATTGGTACAAACTAAAAAATTTTAAGGGATTGCGTGAATTTACAAATTTGAGGCATGCGTTTTTCTTCTTTGGGGGGGGGGGATAAAATATGCTGAAATTTTTGAATTTTCAGCCTGGGAAAATCTGAATTTTCATTCGCTTGATATGGTAGACAGTCTAGACACCCTGGCATAATTTATTTCATTTCTAAAACTTAATTTTGGGTTGGAATACTTAGTTTTTTCTTTTTATTTGAAATTTTTCGGTGGGTAATAAAATCAAATTTTCAAATTTTTGTGATGAAGGGGAGTTGGATAAGCTCTAAAATTTTCAGAATTGATTTGAAATCTTTTTTGGCCCGAAGAGGAGCATCTAAAGATCTCAAAAAAAGTATCTAATAGTGATTTTGAAAAAAAATCGTTAAACTCCCACGAATTTTATATCGTTCCTACCGATGCAAAATTTCGGAATGTAAGCACATCACGTGAAAAATTACCCCCGCCCCCTCCCCTGGTTTACGCGAATATCATATTTAAAAGGTCTGGAAAATTTTGAAAAATTGGCCTGGAAAACCTGGAAAAGTCAGGGAAAATGATTTCTAAAATATAGTGGATACCCTGAGTGAACTTTGGTCTGTGCAAACGTATTTTGTGTGTACGTAAAGATGTAAGTAAGTATAGAAAACTTGTATAAATTGGTTTGGAAAATGTGAAAATCTGGGGAAATAATTTTTGAAAAATGGGAGCGATCACGAATAAGGTTTTCATTATTTTTTTCAATTTTTTGGGACTATGGATTTTTTGAAACCTAAAAAGTAGCACAAGAAAAACACGAATTTTCGTTTTTTGATTTGTAAATTAAAATACACATAAAACATTATTTCCCAGAGTATAAGTACCATAGTTGCTCATTTTGGAGCCAGCAGCCAGCCAGATTCTTTTTGAAATACGGTAACGTAAGCAGGCTTTTGCCATCAGATTTGGCGAAAACCTGGTAGATTCGTATAATGCTAATTGATTAGAATAGGCCAATTTCCTTGACTTTTTAAGAAAATTAATGAAATACTTCAATTTTTTCTCATTAATTTTATTCGTTCTTATCATATAACAATATTTTGCAGAGTCGAACACGAAGTAGGTAGACAGTTTCATGTGAAAACGCAACTGTCACCATTCTTACCTGCGAAATATTTTACAATAAAAATAAACCTAATTTAATTTTTATTTCCATGTTTGTAATTCGTATGCATTATGTAGTGCAAATACGAATACCTATAATGAAATAATTTATTTAAAAAAAAGAAATATTTCTGCCGATTTCTCGACGACTTAATTAACGAAAACATCTTCTTGAACAAGCTTAGCTGAAAAATTTACCATTTTTACGAGACTGGTAAAGACGGTTGAGCAGAAGTCGCCATACTTTGAATCGTATTCATATCGCGTTTCAAATCATCAAAAGCAGATTCATCCTGTATAAATTTCCACACATCTTCGACATACCAAATATAAAAATTTTTGGCGAATGGAATACGATATAGTTTTAGCGCTTGCTCAACAAATTTCTGTAATTGAGACTCCAAGTTCCTGATGTCACTTTTCGGCATATTAAATAATTTATAAAAAAAACGCAGAGGAGGCGTCGGGTCGCCTAGAATTTCGGGCGAGTAAAGCTCGAGTAATTCGGGCGACATCGACGACCTGATGGCGTTTGGTAGAAAAGAAAAATCTGTATCGTTCGGTGAAAATGTTTCTTGAATTCGTCGAATGTAACGTGATGCCTTACTGATATAGAGCCATAGTGGAAGGAGCGACGATAGTGCTTTAGCGTACGGGACATAGCACGGAGAAAGTTTCCTGGTTCGTAGAAGTCTATCCACATTGAATTGTAATGACGAAATTAAAACATTATCAATTTTCCTCATTTTGTCGAGAATATAACGCATGGGATCAGCTTGTGAGAGTATCTCAGGTGATAGAACTTTACCCACGAAACGGGTTTCGTAGCTGGGTGTTGGTGGAACGCAATCTACTGGAGTTTTCATTTGCGGTGCGGGCATTGATTCTGACAAAGTTGTCTGCAGCGGAGGTGGTGTGCCATCGTTGGCTTCGTGTGCGTGTGCCGGTATACTCAACGTTTCCGAATCGAATAGTTTCTCCGATAGAGACTGCAATGTAACGCTGGTTTGCCTATCCCCCAGCGCCGTGTACGAATGGAGCCGAATGTAAACCGCAACAAAAACGACTAGAAACTACCAACAAAATCGCCGCTTGGCACTTATCACGTTATCAGCAACTGATTTCAATTTTTAGAAATTTAGCGCTTATATTCGAAACTGTTTTCGTGGTTTTCATTACTTGAATTTTTAATTATTGGAAAATGGGTGTCAAAATATGTGATTTTAAACATTGTAGGAATAACTCCAAACATTTTAAATTATTTAGCGTCCCTAAAGTAAGTGCTAGAAGTATAAACATACAGCATAAAGGACTGCTAGCTCGGAGAAGAAAAGCTTGGTTGAAAGCCCTTAATTTGAATGATTGTCCTCTACTACTTAAACAGCATTTGCGAATTTGTTCAAGTCATTTCTCTTCTGGTAAGTTGAATAATTTGGGTAGCATTACTTTTGTGTTCAGTTTTAGTTCGGATTACTTAAGATCGATTTCTGTTTTAGGTAACCCTGCAAACCTCCTTGATTTGAATAACATTGACTGGTCGCCATCTATTAATCTATACAGTCATAGCGATGAGGTATGTATAAGAATTTGTGTAATGCAAGACAAATTTGTAGAGGGATAGATCACAATTTTTGTAAGTTGAGAGTATTTATATAATTACAATTCTTATTTTTGATCAATTTAGATCCAAATATCTGGAGAAAATGTCGAAGATGTATTACATAATACATCTGGTTCCTCTGTGCCTGGAAACGAATCTGATATAAATGAACCAATTATGCTCGAGGCGATCAAAATGTTTACCATCACTAGATCATTGGGTATACAAACAGAAACAGACGAGGTAAGGGTGACGATGATTTCATTGATTTCCACTATTGAAATATGGAGTGTTTTTTAAATTACATACATAACTTTTTTCATTTCTAGTTGATTGAAAAAATGCCCGACGATGATAATATCAGCTCATCAGATATTTTATTGGATGAAAACTCCGGTACTACTCGCCAATCTATTGGAGTCCAATCTGTCGAAGTTTCGCTGAATGAAGTCCAATGTTTAAGAAAAAAAATTAAAGAGTTGAATCTACAGCTGGAATCTTGTAAAAAGGAGTCAGAAAATTTACGAACACAGATTGAATGCCAATCAAAGAAGCTAATGAATCAAAAAATTGATATCCTAAAATTATCAAACGAACTATCGGAAACCAAAATTTTGAATGAAAAATTGCTCCTCAATGAGGTCGCGTTTTTAAAAGATGATAAAAAAGTGAAATTTTTTACCGGGCTGCCCAACTTGGGAGTATTTAAATTGATTCTGCGTGAATTGGAAAGTGGTCTAAGTAAAATAAAGGGCACAAAACTGAGTAATTTTCAGAAATTAATTCTCACTTTTATGAAGCTGCGATTTAATCTTTCTTTCTTCGGACTACAATATAGATTTTTAATCGATAGAATTGAAGCGAGCAAGATTTTTTATTCTACTGTGGCTATGATCAGTCATTCTTTCGATCAATTTATTTATTGGCCCAACAGAAACTGCATGAAATTGAATGTACCTGTATGTTTCGAACAAATATATGGCGATCGTGTGTCAGTGATCATAGATTGTTTCGAAATTGGTACAGAACGACCATCGGCACTAAAAGGAAGAAACGAAATGTTTTCGCAGTACAAACAGAAGTACACAGTAAAATATTTAATTGGTATGACTCCTCATGGTGTTGTATCTTTTATTTCACCAGGGTATACCGGAAGAAGTTCAGACAACTCGATTACAGAATGTTGTGGTATTTTGGACAAATTATCTCCTGGTGATATAATTTTAGCGGATCGTGGTTTCACAATCTCAGAACTAGTTTGTGATCGACAAGCGGAATTAAAAACCCCTGCTTTCAAACATGGTTCTCAATTGCATCCGTTGGAAATTGAAGACACCAGAAAGCTAGCTTCAGTTCGAGTACATATTGAACGCATTATTGGTCAAATTCGTTTAAAGTATAAAATATTAAATGGTCCGATACCAATTTCTTTGCTGAAAATGCACTTCGAAAATCGAAGTATAATTGATCACATAGTTAAAACAGCTTGTATCATGATAAATTTATGTGATAGCATTGTATCTCAGACGTGAATTTAAATTTGTTTACATATACTTATCTAGTTCGAAAATTGAAATAAAAAGATTGTGTAATGTGTATTGCTTGATATTATTTTATTTTAAAATTCAAATTTAAAATGAAACATAAAATCGAGGGTAAAAAATCTACAATAATAGGAACATTTTTCAGAAATAAACAAAATATAAATTCAACTTTAAAACTTAAAAATAAAACAATAAACTAAGGAGGTAAATTTTCTTTATTATCTATGCTTTTCTGTTTTTTCTTAGCTCCGGCGCTCACAGCCTTTTGTGTGTAATATCTTCCTAATAATTCTGGCAGAACTACATTATCGAAGAAAATTGCTGATGTTGATATGATTTTTTGCATTATAGCATCGTCTGGAAAAATTCGTTGAATCTTTGGCGCGTTATATCTCGACCAAATTACGAATTCGCAGTAGGCAGCTTGGGTACACATCAACTGAGTTTGAATCTGATAGAAGTAGGAACTGTCGGTATCAAGTTTACCATCCGAATTTAAATATGGTAGATCTTTGAATGTTTTATTCTCGTCTACTAAGGTAAAAGGGCATTTCACTTCAATTAATCCAAATCCTGAACAGCACAAACATTTTACCATACGATCTGGACTACCGGCAATAAACTGATAGTCTTTATGGATGAATAAGCCACATTTCTCTATTTCAAGGAGAACATGTTTCTTTTCTTCACTCTGGTAATATGCTGCCACCGCATCGCTTTCATGATCTAGGCCCCACCTCATCGGATTGGCAATTTTGCCTTTCTTGTTTGGATAACAAATTTTTTTGATTAAGCTGATGTTTGAGTCAAAGCTACGGATCTGTTTGACTTCTCTCATTGAGCTAGCTGTAATCCGGCCTGCACGGTAGTCATACCATTTCTGGCAGCTGTTTTGATTTCGTGTTTGCTGCTCAATCAATTTGATTTGTTCAGTAGGTAGGTGAATTTTTTTTTTAACTGAACCGCCTAGAAAATGAAAAATGAAAAGCAATTAGTACCATAATTAATTTCACGCTAAATTTTATATTTTTAAACCTACCAATTTTTATCAATTCTTCTAGTTCTGATTTTTTAAATTTTAATTGGAATAATGATCGCAGTTTAGTAGGATCGAATTTGATGGACCCATCATTGGCAACAGAATTGCACCAAGGAGGGAAAACTTTATATAATCCACTTGATGATTTTTCTTTTTCCATCTATGAATGAAATAAAACCAGATGAAATAGGTAGTTTATAATCATTTGAATGTGAGTGATTATAGTTTTTTTTTTGTAATTTACTTACATTTTTCAAAAATTGAGCCAGATCTACTTTAGGCAAGACAGCATTCAATTTAACATGTCTTATATCTTTAGTGGCCGGATTCTGTTTTAGTTTTTTAACGCTGGTTAAACAAGCATTTCCAATATCTAATGCTCTTTTGAGTGTACTTGAAGCACCTGAATAAAAAGAAATTAAATACATTAGAGTTCATATTTTTAATTAATCAATTTTTCCATATTGTATGCAATATTTTATGGCGTCTTACTTGGTTGCTTCCAGTAAGCTATCATATCCGTTACTGTTTTTCGATCCTCTGAACTTGCCAACATAAAGCATACAGCAGCTAGATGTGAACACGATTCTCCGGCTCCTGCTACACAGGTGCAATGTCCTGTATGAATTTTTACATCGTTGCTTAATAACAGCCATAATGATACAGGTTGCTCTGTAGTCTTGAGCGAATGTGCCACCTAAAAATGACGTTGAAAATTAGCATTTTAGCTTTGAATAAATATTCAATTCGTGAATTAAGTACCTAAGTATGTAGAATACTTACAGAAGCGATTAAAACGTAACCAATGTCGACCTTCTTCCATTTTACAATCTCTACTTTTCCCGAAACTAAATAATTGCCCGCTTCTAATGCTTTAAAGCTATTGAAGGGTTGCTGGGTATAATAGCTTATACCGTGGATGAAATAATTTTCAATCGCTTTATTCGTGAGTTTCGGAGTCGAATTGTTTAAATAATCCAATGGTATGAATGAGCTGGTGTCGCTTTTCAAATGGAACTGTAGTTGATAAAACGGATCGAATTTTAAAATAGTTAATTTTTCTAAGTATCGAGCTTTCACTTTTTCTTGCAGACCAGCCGCGTAAGAAGAAAAGTTAATTTTATTTGGATCCGTTTTTAATTTAAAATAAAAACAGAGCTTTGCAAATCACTTATCACTTATCAGTGAGAAATTGTTCAAAATAAAAATCACATCTAACCCATTGTTAAATACTTTAATTACTTGATCACAAAAAATATTACTGCATTCGAAACACGAGTAGAATTATATTACAATATTAATCGAAGTAACTTGACGAAAAATTTGAATTCACCGCTAAATTAAATACAAACTGATAAACAGCTGTTTAGTGTTTACAATCTCATTCCGTTGACTTAGCGCCAAGCGGCGATTTTGTTGGTAGTTTCTAGTCGTTTTTGTTGCGGTTTACATTCGGCTCCATTCGTACACGGCGCTGGGGGATAGGCAAACCAGCGTTACATTGCAGTCTCTATGAACGGTTTGGCATCTTCGAGTCTAATTTCGCGATTAGAATTACCATGATCTGGAATTTGTTAAATCGATTTTGTCAAAGTCGATTGTAAAATAGATTATTGTTATTTTTTTTTAAATGTACATTGTAAAATTACAGATAAGTATCCTTACCCCTATGAAAAGCATTCTACCCTCGTTTGACATACTGAATTTCATTATTGGGGGTATTTTACTTGTTTTTTATTCTTTTTGCTCGCGATATTCGCCAAAATTTTAATATTTTGTTAACGACGACTAGGTATGTCGAGCTATTATGACATTACTTTTTCGCTTTTACTGGTGTGTCGATTTTTGAAAAAACAGACAAGTATTGATTATTGGGTTATTAATTTCTCTTTATTATCGCCTTTCATCTCCGGTTTTTTGATGTATCGGCGTTCGTTGAAATTCAAAGCATGGCGAAATTTACGAGAAGGATGTTTTTTGATGACGTACAATTTGTAAGGTGAAAAATTAACAAATTTGAATATGATGGGTTCGAAATGAATCGAGAAGCTTGAGTTTTTTGCAAGAAAAAAAATTATTCGATTCGATTTTTTGAACATTGAAACGATCTTTCAAATAAGGAGTAGATTTTCCAACCTAGACAAAGAATTTGCTGATTAACGAACCTTATGAACTATTTCTGGTAATTTGGTAATCTGAAATACTAGCAAGGGAACTAAGGGAAGTATCCCCACTCAAAGTGAAATTTTGTGCTGAAACAAAAATAAATCGAAAGTACATAATGAGAAACCCCTATACCCGAAATATTTCTCGAATTTTGGCGAATTTTTGAAATTTTAACATTACCTGATCGCCCTGCAAAGTATAAAAATTTGATCTAATCAACGAAAAAAGCTGAAATTTGGTATATGCTTTGTACATTCGACCTCCTGAATCGATTGGACGCGGTTTCAAAATCTTTCGGAGCCTCTGGAAAATTTTGGAATTTTTCAGCACTGGAGAAAAGCTCATAAAAATAAGCACAGGCATCAAACAGAGTCGCCTTTTTTAGTTACTTGTCCCCTATTTTTAAGGTTGGTCACTAAAAGTCACTTTTTTTGCTGAAAGGTCAGTATTGGTCACTTTTTTCAAAAATCTAAAAGAAGGTACCTAATACATACCTATCCAGAAAAGTGTTTTTTTGTTTCTTTGATCGTAAATTTTTCAAAAAATTTCGCCCTCACTTCGCTCGGGCCAAATAATTATTATTTTTTGCTGATCGTAATGTACAGAAAAAATGATATTGCAATGCTTGTCTTTATTCATTAAATAATGAATTTTTACTCTTTTTCTTCAGAATTCATTGAAAACTTTTTTTTTTTTGATACCGTACTTCTTAATAAGCTGTGATGAGAAAGGAATTTGATCACGATGAATAATAATAAAAGAGAAGGAATAGAAAATATTGGTCATATTTTGGAAAATCTCAATCAGGGAAAAGTGTTCAATTTCAATTTTTGAATGGCTTTTTACATCTTAACGAAATAATTCATATTTTACTCCCTTATCGATTTTTTATTTACAGGGGCAAGCTAAAAATTGCAATGGCTTGTACGAAATTTTTAAATTTTTAGCCCCGAAAAATCCGGATTCTTATCCGTATGATTTAGTTAACAACCGGTCATAATTTGTTCAAAAAAATTGTTACGTTAGACACCATGCATTTCAACTAATTCCTCTGCACGATTTCGGGTTGTAAGTACATCACTGGAAACCGCTTTATAAATATCATTACCCAAAAGGTCTATAAATTGACGAATAATTGGTAAAAAAAAATAATTCTTTTTTTCATTTACTTAACACTTATTCCAGAACTCATAATTTTAAGTGAAGATTCATTAATGAAGAAAAATATTTTTTAGAACCATCTCAGAGAGAATAAGTTATGAAAAAATAATGGCGTGAGGAGGGGATATGGTTGAGAAAAAATTGAAAAATTGGTCACTTTTTCCCTGATAAAAAGTCATTAAAGTCACTATTTTTTTCCAAAATTTCTGTTTGATACCTGTAAGCACCTTTAATCGCGGATTACCCGAATTGGTGACCTATTTGATGGATAAAAGTACAATTTTCCAAAATTCACAATTTCAAGTTGGAATCATTATTTTTGGCAAATATTTTTTCTGGAAAAAAATATGAATTTCAACTCAAAATTACGAATTTTGGAAAATAGTACTTTAATTGATGAAATAACCCTGCTGTACCAAATCTGCGTACAACAGTGCCATAAATGTGTCGCTATATATGTCACAGAAATTGGGGTATAAATTTCCGCCTTGTATGTATCACTTCTGTCACTTTCTATTTCCAATTTTATGTGCCTTATGTAAAGGCACATTTTAGTTATTTAATAACGTTACATAAATGTGCCTTACAGGGAGGAAATTTATACCCAATTTTATGTGCCATACATTAGGGCACTTTTCAGTAGTTCAAAAAAGTGACATAAAAGTGCTTTATTGGGAGGAAATTTATACCCAATTTTATGTGTCATAGATTAAGGTACTTTTCAATAATTCAAAAAAGTGCCATAAAAGTGCCTTATTGGGAGGAAATTTATACCCAATTTATGTGCCATATATTAAGGCACTTTTCTGTAACCCAAAAAAGTGAAATGAATGTGCCTCACAAGACGGAAATTTATACCCAATTTATGTGCCTCTTCCTAAGTGCTGCAAGGGTGCCTTATTTATGTTACATATATGTCACATTTGATCTAGGTCTATTTTTTTCTAATTAAGTAGCCTATGTAAATTAATAATTACTTTATATTAATGACACATAATACACACATATATAACCTTACCTCTATGGCACTTGGAAACTGGTAGGGGTGGTATTCAAACTCTGGATATCTGGATTTTACATTATGCTCATCTTGGTTTAGTGGAGCACGCCACCATGTCAGGTTGTAATTTAGATAGTAAAAGAAATACTTAAACATGAAATAAGTGAAATTTTTTTTCTTCAATTTTGATCAAATTGGGATTTTTTTTTGTTTTTTTGGTTGATCATAATAAAACAAAATTTTAGGGCACAATAAGCAAATTTTTGTTTCTCTCCTTTGGGGGCTGGAGCCTCAAAATCTATAATTTAGGAGAAAAAGGGAAATAAAAGCCTATATAAACTTGAATTTTTTGCTACTTTTTTTGAGTGATGGGTCAAAAACCTAATCTATTTATTGATGTAGAATACAAATTTAACAATTTTTTTCTCTGGGGAATGTAGGGTTGGTAGAGGTAAGGCTTAAAATTTTTAAAAATACTTTGGAATTTTTCTAGGTGCCATTTATGTTACATATCAATGGCACATAAATATAATATAAATAATGTAAGATTTACTTGACATGAATCAGCTACCAGGATATACCATTTATGGCACTTGGTGACTGTGACCAAATCTGTGTGTGTAGGTATGTCACATAAAAGTGGGTATAAATTTCCGCTTTGTAACAGTCATTTCTGTCACATTTTTATACCCAATTTTATGTGCCATACATAATGAACACTTGTCAATGACACATGTCATGATCATGTGATGGCATTACTACAGTTCATAGTTTTTTCTGCACTTTTAGCTGACATATGGATGGGCCATAAATGGTGCTTTTTTCATGAAACATAAATGTCCCATCAATAAGGGTATGTTATGTGACATAAAGTAACAGGTTTAATGACGCACCGATGCATCATAAAACCTGTACCTTTATGTCACATAACATACCCTTATTTATGGGACATTTATGTTTCATGAAAAAGGCACCCTTTATGGCCCATCCACATGTCAGCTAAAAGTGCAGAAAAAACGATGAACCGTAGTACTGCCATCACATGATCATGACATATGTCATTGACAAGTGCCATTTTGTATGGCGGATAAAATGGGGTACAGAAATGTGACAGAAATGACTTTTATAAGGCGGAAATTTATACCCACTTTTATGTGACATATCATACACAGATTTGGTACAGCAGGGTGCTATGTTCATCGTTTTTTTTCTGCACTTTTTGCAGACATATGGATGGGCCATAAATGGTGCCTTTTTCATGAAACATAAATGTCCCATAAATAAGGGTATGTTATGTGACATAAAGGTACAAGTTTTTTGATGCATCGGTGCGTCATAAAACCATGTGCCATAAATGATCACTTTTTCAAGGCACATGAATGTCTCACCAAGAAGTGCATGTCATGTGACATAAAAGTACAGGTTTTATGTAGTGCCATAATTTATAGTGACATTAATGCACAATAAATATGTGAGGGTTACGGTCCCTATACTAAAGTTGCTTTCATGTTACATTTCAATGACACATAAATTCAGCATTAATTATGTCACATGTATGTTACATGAATATGTCCACTAAATGTTAATATATCAACGCATCATTTTTCAGCACTATGTAATGTGCAAATCACAGGTCCATAAAACTACACAATAATGTGACGGGAAAAAAGCACTGAATTATGGCACATGTCCTAATCATAAACGTGCAAGTGGTATAGTTCATCGTTTTTTGTTCACTTTTAGGTGACATCATGATGTGCCATAAATGGTATATTTTTTTATGAAACATTCATGTTTCATGAATAAAGGCATGCTATGTGACATAAAGGTACAGGTTTTATGGTGCACCATTATTGGCACAACTTTCATGGCACGTTTATGTCACCTAGTGCCATAAAAAAGTGAAAATGGTACAGCCGGGAAGTCACCAAAATGGATAATACGCGATTATAAGTGCTAAAGTTTGTATGGATCATTTTTATGTGCTTTTCTCCAGTGCTAGAAAGTTCTAAAATTTTCTGGAGGCGTTGAAACGTCTCGAAACCGCGTCCAATTGTGAGGTCGAATATAAGGTATATACCGAATTTCTACTTTTTTCGTTGATTAGACCAATTCTTTATATTTTTCACGACGATAAGGTAATTTTGAAGCTTCAAAAATGCGCCAAAATTCGGAAAAGGAACTCTAGCATTTGAAATAATATAGATACACTAATTTCGATTTTTTTCACTCACATTGACTTTTGACCCCAAGATTAACTTCTGGGAGAGAGACAAAGACAAAATTACGAGAATTCAATTTTTTTCTGGAAAGTTACTATTCGTACCATTTTTCATTAGATAATTGTGTCATTTTGTCCAAAAATATTACCTTTTTTGACTTGAAAGGTAATGTTATTTTTTTTTCTAAAATAATCAATTTTCGAGTAGATCCGTCCAGTGGCGTCGCTAAGGGGGACCAGGGGCCTGCCCCCTGCCCCCCCGAAAAAATCCCGACCCTTTTTTGGCCCCTCCTCAAAAAAAATCCCATTTATTATTATATCTACTTCGAACTTTCGCGTGGGACTGACTGTTTCAGAGGCGTCGTCTGGGGGGGGGGGGGCGAAAAAAATCCTTGGCCTCGCTTGACACCCCCCTCCCCCGCAAAAAAACTCATGTTGTATTTATAAATTTACATTACACTTACATCAGATAGAATTTTCAAATCATTAAAACATGAAAAAATGTTATTTTAGGGCATTAAAAATCCAATTTTTTTCGAAGTTTCTCCCTCGCTTCGCTCGGGCATAAATAAAATTACAGTTCTATGATCTATCTGATACAAAAGGGCAGAAGAAGGCTCCCTTTTTATTCCCTCCCCATTTTTAGCAGGTGAAAAAAGTCAGTTCCCCTCCCCTCCCCTCCATCTTTTCCATTTCGAAAAAGCAAAAAAAGTTGTCCAACACACGGCTTCTTTTGTGCCCCTCCCATTTTCGATTCTGACGACGCCACTGGATCCGTCGTCTGTAAAGCTTTTCTTTGCTTATTGTAGGTAGGTATTATAAATTTTTTGAGAAGTTTTTGCCTTTGTATTTCTTGATTAACCTAATTTCTCTATTCGGCATTTTTATTAAGATCAATGAATGAAAAAAAAATATATTCGCTGCGGTTTTCTTCTTCAGAATTTATTTGACAGTTTTTTTTTAAATTTTTTGCAAACATGTACTTTTTAAGGAACTAGGGGGGGAAAGGAATGTTGAAATGTGTGGTAGGAGGGAGTTGAGAAGAAAGAAAGATGAAATTCCTCCTTTTCAAATTGGAAATGTGGTCGTCAGTGTTGTGATGATCATCAGGGGGGCACCCCTAGACCATCCCAAGGTTGCAAAAAGTTATGAAAATTGGGAAAAGTTGGGTAACATTGGGATTCCCAACTTTTTCCCAACTTGTCCTAACTTATACCAAGTTTGGATTTGGGAAAGTTGGGAAAAAATTTGTGAATATCACAAAAGAAGTTGAAAATTAAAATGTGTTTAAGGAATACGTACGAATAAAAAATCAAACCAGGGACGGACGTAGGAATTTATGTCACCTCAAAAAGTTTCACATGCTAAATGACAAAATCTATCGGTTTTCAGGCTTAACGATATTTTACAGTAAATCGAACGTAGGCCGTACCTATATTGAAAGAATATATACGGATTTTCTAACCTTCCTCCCTCCTTGAGCAATCACAAAATATGCAGTTCAGTGCGATGATATAACTGAAAATTTATGTATTTGTAAAAAACTAAACATTGAAATGGATTTAATTTTATGTTAATTCTTTTTTAAGCATGCATCGTGCAGATGCATTCATGACATGGCATCCACTTACGATAAAATAAATACTATTTCTATGAATTTTACGAGCTCATTGGTTGGAGATGATTTCATCTTGAACGTACCCTGCTGAAGAATTTATGGGCGTAGCTGGTAAGAGAAGTTGATCTGAAGTCGTCGAGCTTCGGATCAAAGCCACATTTTCTTTCAACTTCTCGAGACTAGATTGATCTTGTAGGAAGTTCCAAACAGCATCAGAAAAATAAAAGTAGCATCGGTGATCTCGATTTGAATATATGAACGTTTTCTTCCACCACTTCCCGAATTTCTTCAACTGCGCCTCCAAATTTAGAATATTGTTTTTTGGCATATCTAATAACTTGTAAAGTAATCGCAGAGGTGGTTTTTGGTCATCGAAATATCGCTGGAGAAGAGATCGAGTAATTCGGGCGACGTCGACGAAGAAATATCGGCCGGTAAAAAAGAAAAATCGGTATCTTTCGGAGGAGATGTTTTTCGAATTGTTATAATGAAATGTGTTGTTAAATAGAGCTTGGGCCAACACAGCAGAAGCGAAGAAAGCGCTTTAGCATATGGGAATAGCATTGCGGGGGTCGGCTGTATTTCAAGAAATTGTTCAATTCTGAAACTCACGGCTGAGATTTTATCGAAGCGTATTTCCATCGTTTTGTCGATGAGATAACGAAAAGGGTCTGCTTGCGAGACGATCTCGGGTGATAGAATGTTGAACAGATGACGTGTTTGAGGTGCCTCGTCTTAGCGGAGGACATTCTTCTGAAACTGGTTGTAATTTTGCTGAGTTGGGAGCCTTGAAGTCAGTGTACAGATAACCCGAACTTTCTTGTGGAATGTTCAGCAATTCTTCCGAACGTAATAAATGAGACAACACTGATTTAGTACCGAATTTTGTCGCTGTTTTAATTGGCGCGTCGTTATCGGGTGTGAAGGAATTATAGAGCAAAGAATACAGGTCTTCTTTTTCATGATACGGATTGTGTTTCTTCGCCGATTCCGATTTTGCGAATAAAATTACCGTGATCTGAAAATGGTAATGAAACATGATTAATTGTGCGGATTTTCCGAAAATATTCCGACAGAGTTGAAATTATCTGTTAAAAAAGTGAATTTGATGAATTTTTGATTTTTAACAAATCCAAAACGTTCATTCAAACACCTCAAAATCGAGCTATTTTTTTGGCCTCCTGCAATAATTTTTGATGAAATTTTTCAAAAAAATTAATTCATTGCGGTGCTGAAAAATTTTAATTAATTTTTTGATACTTTTCGAAACAGTGCTGCCAACTGAAATTTTCTGAAAATTGAGTTATTAAAATATAGTTGACAGCATTGCTATGAAAATTTGTTGAAAAATTTTATTAGTAAGTGACAATTGACAAAAAAATAGAAATGTGTTTTTTTCAAAAATGACCCTTTTTTAAGGCCCTTAGCTCTGTCCTTTTTGAGCTGGAGGCCTCAACATTTTTTTGGAAAGTTTGCTACCTAAAATAAACTACTCCATCGATTTTCGAGGGGTTTCCAAAGTAAAGAAATTTCCGCGGTTTTTCGATATTTTTGAGTAGGTATTGCTACCTGCTGGAAACTTCTGCCACTCCCTAAAAATATGCGATTGAAATTTCTACACCTCCTTGAACCACTGACTTCGAAATGGGATACCACGTTGTGTCCTCTCAAAATGGGTTGGAAAGCTGTAGATAGTGAATTTGACGATTTTTAAAATTTTTTTATCGAATTCAAATAGCTCACTCAAACAACTCGATATCGAACCAAAATTTTTTTGATCTACTAGAAAAAGTTTTTATGAAATTTCTTAACAAATTTTCATGATAAAGCGACCAACTGCATTTTAATTTACGCAGTTTTTATAAATTTCAGGTTATTCATTAGGTATTAC
>JAVBJF010001244.1:0-17582 GCA_033439095.1 Pseudococcus viburni
GTAATATTATACGTAGAAGAATCGATAATGTAATTTGAAAGGTACTCGAAGGCTTGGTACCTTTTCGGTGGGATTTTCTTCAAGGCGATGGAGTGGAAATTGAAGGAGGGGTGTTTGAAATATTTTTTCGCTGGAAATTTGGTGGTAGTTTCAGGTTTTCTTTTTACCCCTTTTCTATAGGCCTTCTTACCTGCTTAAGTATCCTTTTTGATGCGAAAAGTGAAATTTTGGAAAATGGATGTATTTTTCGTTGATTTAAGTATGGGAAGGGGGTAACGGGGTATGTGAATTAAGACCTTTGATAATCATTTCGGCGATGAATTCGCTTGAAAGTTGAATTTTCAGCTTGTCAGCTCGACATGACAAGTAGTCAAGTACTTACTTCATAGATCATGTTTTAAGTAGCTAAATTAACCTTTCGAATGCAGTATTCTTCATCGGTTAAATTCGTGTCAACATCGACGAAAAATTGGTCTAAAATAGAAATTATTCCAAAAAAAAACAACGTATTTTTAGGAAATTTGAGGAAAAATCCTATAGAGGAGGGTGTGGTAAAACAAAGGTTTAATCTGGTATTTCCATAAGTAGCTGGGTCACTGGATTCGAAATTTTCAAATTTCCAAAATCAAATGATTCACAAGCTCTCAAAGTCGAGTTTGGCTCAAATTCAGTTTAAACCGGTACCAGAGTTTTGCTAGCCAGTATTTTCCAAGATATTGAGATTTTTATACTCATGAAACGATTAAAAAGTAATATACCCAATCCAGAACCAAAAAAGTCTCTTGAGAAGTGATATACCTGTTGGCTCAAATTTTACCCAGCGATGCTAATAGTATGTCATTGAGGCAGTATTTGAAAAAAAAAATTATTCAATGTTCATGCAACGATTCAGAATTTGTATTACTAATTTTGAGCCTTAAAAAGCTTACAAAAGTAATATTTTGGCTCAAATTTAATCCACTGCGATGCTGAAATTGTGCAAGTAAGCTAGTATTTCAAAAAAATTGTTTAGGTCCATAAGCGCACCCAGAAATTAATTAGGGAGGGGTTGAGAATTCTAAAAAAATTGAGGGGGTCAAATTTCAATGAAAAAATTGAGTAACTTGTTATTTCAGTGGCGTTGATGTATTTAGGAGATTTTCAGTAAGTTGATGATACGTAAACAGATTTGAGCGAAGAAAAATTTGAAAATTGTGAAATTTTTTGGAACAAACAGTCCATGCACTCCTTACCTGTTTGAATTAGTGAAATGAATTTCATTGAAAATAATTTCACTGATTCTCAAAGGCAGAATTTCATCAAAGACTGATTCAGATTTAGAAAGTTATGTTTGGGTATTCAAGAAATAGAACTACAAAAATACTGCTTGAGCAAAGCGAGGGCGAAAATTTGTTGAAAAATCAAGTTTGAAGAGCAAGAAAATGCACTTATTCACATTTTTGTAACAAAAAATCTCTTTTTCGAGGGGGAGGGGGGCTTTAGCTAGCTGAGCCCCCTGGGTGTACCTATGTTTATATCACGATTCAGAAGTCAAGTTTCTGATTTAGAGTCAAAAAGTCTCGTACTCTCTCCATCCGAATCAGTGAAAAATCACTGATAAACAGTCAGAATTGCAGCGCAGGAAAAATCAGTGAAATTCACTGATTTTCAGCGATTTTTCACTGATTATTCAAAGAATTTCACCGATTTTTCAGTGAATTTTATAAATATCATCGAGTTTTCTGTGAATTTTCACTGATTTCCAACAATTTTCTTTCACTGACTTGCTTTTAGTGAAAATTTTTACTGATTTATTACTGTGCTCAGAGATGTAAGGTATTTTATTCACGTATAATACAGCTGTATAATACGCGTATAATACCGTATTATACAAAAATAAAATACCGTATATTACGGTATTTTACGGTATTTTAAAAATTGATAACATTTAGAGAAAAACAACACGTGAATTGCAAATTTTACATTAAATTTTCAATTAGATTTAGAAATTAATTATGATAGTAGTTTTCTAGTCTGCTCTGGTGCTTTTTGTGTGGCGATTTTTACTTTTAAAGTTTCTTATTTAAAAATGGGAAGACCAGTATCAAAAGTTCATTCTCATTTTCAGTATGTAAAGAGTACTTCTAAGACTAAGCAGTATAAATGTACTCACTGCGGAAAAGTTTACTCGAAGAATACAAGTCGTATGGCTTTACATTTGAAAGAAGAATGTAAGAAATGTCCAGCGAGAGTGAAAATTGGTATTACCATTACCAAAGCAAAACAAAAAATAAAAATGGGCGTTATTAGTACCTCTACTCAAAACCAAATTCGAAAACGAAGGCGTGGTGGTTGTAATAGAGTGATAGAATCAGAATCGGATACAGACGAAGATAATCCGAGTTCAATTACCGAGTCTGAAGTTCAAGAAATAGAAAATAATTTGGAACTGAATCAACTAGTGAAATATGAAAATGAACAGAAAAAACTGGACCAATTCATTGATAAAATGTCAGAAGAAGAGAAGGTAATACAGATTGTTTTTGATTATAAATTACAAACCATCTCTAATCATCATCAGTTGAATTCAAGCTAGATTTTATTACTTATGGATTTTTCTACTTTCTTATGTACAGGATGAGCTATGGATTTTGCTTGCTAGAGCTGTTTATGCAACTGCCACACCTCTCTTTTTTGTTGAAAATGAACATTGGCGCAAATTTTTCGAAAAAATCAGACCAGCGTTTGAATTACCATCTCGTTATATGCTCTCTACGCCTCTGTTGAATAACGAATTTGACAACGTTACAAAATCTGTTCTTGAGCAAATAAATTCATCTATTTCGTTGAGTTTGCAAATTGATGGTTGGACTAACGTGAAGTAAGATTGAATGAAAGAATTTTTTTTAAAATAATAACACCTTACCATCATAATTTTGTTATTTTATTTTTGTAGAAAAGATTCCATACTTAACGTTGTCATAACAACAGACTCCGGACCAGTGATTTATAAAATCGTTTTAGCTGAAGAAAACAGACATACTGGAGATTATATTGCCTCGATTGTGTTAGACGTCATGGAAGAAATTGGCTACCCTAAATTTCGGTGTGTTATTACTGATAATGCTAGGAATATGTTAGCTGCTTCCAATATCGTGCAAAAAACCATCATTGAGAACAATATATCGGCAAATATCTCATTTTACGGATGCGTAGCGCATGTTCTCAATTTACTAATCCACGATGTTTGTAAAATTGGATCCATATCAGAAATTGGGCAACTCTGTATCGATATTATTAAAAAAGTGAGAAATAGTCAGATTGCCTATGCTATTTTTAAAAACAGTTCGATCCCAACCTCTCCAACTTTGAAGTTGCCAGGGAAAACAAGATGGGGATCTCTTGTGATTTCACTGGAAAGCTTGCTTAAGAATAAAGAAAGTATTCGAGGCTTAGCAATTAATGAAGAAATTATCAGCACGTTGGGATCCGATTTTGTGAAAATCCTTTTAGAGTTAGAAACGTGGGAGAAGCTGAATTCTTTATTCAACTTGTTGCAGCCAATTGCTCAAAGAATTGATCAGGTACAAGGCGATTCTGATGGCATATCAAAAGTGAAATCTATTTTCAACGAACTCGAAACTCATTTTTCTACGTTTAAACCATGCAAGTCAATTGCAAAGGCGTCTTTTTTTCGCAGCCAACTTTTGAACAGATTAAAAATGCGTAAAGAAATGGCCATTGAAAATATTCATCTTGCCGCAAATCTCCTCGATCCTCGAATTATTGGAGCTGATTTAACAGACGAAGAATACGTTTTAGCTTTATCATTCATCAGTGATTTAGCCGTAATGAAAGGTATCTGTGAACTTTCTGTGATGACGCAGTTGGCAGATTACAAGAGCAAAGAAGGGCTATGGCAGCTGGATTGTATGTGGAAGAGTTTAGATAAAACCAGAACTGACGGCTCTAAATTGAGTGCCATTACGTGGTGGAAGGGTATGTGTGGCACCACCAAACTATCAAAAATTGCTATTGATATATTACAATGTGCACCAACTACAGCTGCCACTGAGAGATCTTTTAAAACATTTTCGAGTGTTCAGACTCAAGTCCGAAATCGCCTGCTCAATACCAGAGCTGGAAAGTTAACTTACATAAAGCACAATTTAGGAATCGAAAATGTTAAAAAACCAAAGAAAAGAGGAAGTATAAATCCGAAACTTTCTGATAATGCTCAAAACGATGAAGACTTGGATTTAAATGATCAGACCAATGGAATTAATAATGATGATGATGAGGAGGAGTGTTCGAATATTGATGATTTATATTCAGACGGATTAATGGTTGATGAAGCCGATGAAGAAGAATCGTTTATTGTCAATTATCTTGACGTTGATTTCGATTTTTGAATTTTATGTTCCTTTGAATTTATTTTGATGCTGAATTTTCTTTTCAATATTACGTAATAGGTTATGTAATAATCTAATCACAATTTTTGTGATACCAATTTTAACCATTATTTCAATTTTAACTCTTGTTTTTATCTTTTTAAAATTTAAATCTTTAGCTTGATGTTTTAATTTATACTTGATCGGAAATTTTTAAGACACTTTCCAAAAATTAAAAAAAAAGAAATATTATTTCTTGAAATTTTTTGTGATACAGATATTCGTTACTTTTTTCCTTTAATTTTGAAACCAAGTTTTAAATTTCCTAGCTACGTATAGGCAATATTCCTTGTGCCAAATTCCTAAGATTAAGTTGAAAATTTTTGTGATAACTATTACCTATTACCTACTATTAATTCGTAATTTTGTTAATTACTTTAAGAATTTAGCATTTGAAATTGGTTTCTAAGTTTTAAATTTCCTAGCTACCAGTATTTTAGGTGATATTTTTGACTTGACCAATATTTTTTAAAAAAGTATACCCTTTTGGAAATTAAGTTGAAATTTTTTGTGATAAATAACTTGAATAAGGTATTACCAAATAGTTGGTAATTTTTTTCGTTCCTTTAAGAACTAAGAATTTGGAATAGTTTTATAATTATAAGTTTTAAATTTCCTAGTTACCTATATTTTAGGGGATCTTTTTGACTTGATCAATAATTTTTGAGAGTACCTACCTTTCGAAAAATAAGTTAAAAATTTTTTGTGATAATTATTATTGATAATTTTGTTTGTTCCTTTAAGATTTTGAAATTACAAATTAGTTTTCAAGTTTCCTATTAGTGGTTAATAGCTAATTAGAAAGTTTTAACATGTTTCTTTGTTCTAGGTATCTAGGTATTTTAGTTTATTAGGAAATAAGAGTATATTTCCTCCTATGTTTGTTATTTTTTGAGTTTATTAGGAAATGGAGTATATTTCCTTCTATTTTAGTTATTTTTTGAGTTTATTAGGAAATAGGAGTATATTTCCTTCTATTTTAGTTATTTTTTGAGTTTATTAGGAAATAGGAGTATATTTCCTTCTATTTTAGTCATTTGTTCAGTTAATAAGGGAGTTGGAAAATTTCTTCCATCATTTACTTTAAAAGTATATTTTTTATTTTTTTATTTGTTTGTATTTTTTCCTTATTCTTCAAATGTGAGAAGGTGTGAAATGATTAATCAGAGTCTTTGAGAGAGAAAATAAGTGAGCAAGAGAAAACGAGAAAACACAACAGAAAGTTTGATTTTTGAACGTCATTTTATTTGGAGTAAAAAATAAATTACCATTAAAATACCGTATTATACGGTATTTTACGTATAATACCGCCGTATAATACCAAAAAAATAAAATACGGTATTTTTACATCTCTGACTGTGCTGCAATTCTGACTGGTTTTCAATGATTTTTGATGAATTTCACTGATTCAGAAATGAGATAGTAAAGTTAGGTTGGATTAAATTTAATGTAAAATGTTGACAGAATCAGGCCTACTTTTTGAGCAAAAATTTTGAAAAATGAAAGATTCTGTGGTCCATTGATCGTTATACCATTCTGAAATTATGATTTTTTTCAGCTTCGAGTCCCCAAAAATCCCAAAAAATATCAACTTTGACCCTTAAATTTCAATTCGCCAAGATACAGTATGTATTGAACTATTGATGTATTTAGCAGTCACGCAAACCAGAAAACAATCGAAATTGGCTTTAAATGGTGGGAGAAGGAGGGTGAAGATGAAAAATCCAAGAATTTCCAATTTATAGTAGCATTTTTTTTTAATAATTTCAATATTGTAATGCAGCAGTTTTCTCCCACAAGGTGTCACGATTTTTAGAAGTCGAGAAATTTTGGGATTTTTCCACTTTGATCTTTAAATTTTTTAACTATGAAAATCTGTATAGTATTCAATTAGTTTCGACCTTTTCTAACTCACAATTGATTTAATGGCTTTCTGGAATGTTTTTCTTAATAAAATATGTATGAAAATTGTAACTGATTGAAAGCTCAAAGAGCAATCAAAAATGGTAGCTGTACGCAGAAGCAGTTTATTTTAAAGGATGGGGGAGGATGGGGTTGAATGTTTGAATATCGAATGTAAATTTGAAAATTGGGCTGATAAACCCAGGGCTGGTGGAACAGAACAGAACAGAACCGTATGAACAAATAAAAACACTAAAATTTCTGTTTTCGCGGAACAATAAACAGAACAGAACAAAATAATGTTCTGAACAAATAAACGAGAACAGAACATAACAGAACGTATGAAAAATATTGTTTTGTTCTGTTCAGAACAGAACAATATAATTTTTTTCTGTTCGTAAATTTATAATTTTTCAGAATTTTCAAGCTTTTTTGAGGATTTGGAAATTCCCCCTTTCCCTCCTCCCCATGAGTCCAAGCCTAACATACCAGAAAACCACATTTTCTCACTTGGACATCAATTTATCAATTTTTAAAAAATTGAACAGAACAGAACAGAACAGAACATAACAAAAAAGACCAGAACAGAACAGAACAAAACAGAACAAAACAACTGGAACAAAACCAGAACAGAACAAAACAATTTGTTTAAGGATTCGTTCCAGAACAGAACAGAACAAAACGACGTTCTGTTCCACCAGCCCTGGATAAACCTCGTGGTTCATCTCCCCCCCCCCCCCAAAAAAAAACAACTTGAAAATGCCAAATGTATAAAAAAACTGTATTCATACAAAATTTCACCTAAAAATAATTGGAAATTTTCCAAAAAATTTTCATTCTTGACCAAAAATGCCAAAATTTCATTTTTGATGGAAAAATATTACAAGGGATGTGCTAATCTCCCAGTTTTTCATTTGCAGTATCTATGCATATTTGATTTATACATACACTGAGAAAAATGGAGAATGAAAAATGAATAGAAAGTGTTGCAAAAAATTATAAATTTTATTCAAAAAAAAAATTTTATCCAAAAATAATAAATTTTATTAAAAAAAAATAAAGTTTATCCAAAAAAATAATAACGGGGCACCATTCGCAAAATTAGCAATTTTTATCAAAAAAAATAATAAAATTTATCACGAAATTTGGTAAAGTTTATTGCATAGAAAATAAAGTTTGTCAATTTTGCGATAAATATTATTATTTTTTGAATAAATTTTACTAGTTTTGTGAATGGTGCCTTTTTATTATTACGTTTAATAAAATTTATTATTTATTTTTTTGAGTGTATGGTCATTAATTTTCAACCTCACTCCCCCTTACCCGATGAATTCATTAATCCTGAAACGACCCAAAAAATAGGTGAAAATTTGAATGGAAAACTTTCAAAAATTCTGTGAAAATGAATTAGTAACAATCAATCAATCGTGTTCAATCTTTTCCAACTTGAAATTGAAAATTATGCCAATTTTTCAAGAAAACCCATACTTTTAACAATTTTTTTGACTTCAGTAATTTTTTCTACTGAAATAACACCTGATTTTGTCATAGAAATAATTTTCCCCCTTCACCCCTCCACCTGTTCAATTTAACCCTAAAGGTAAAACTTATCTTTGAGCTCAGATTATCCCAAAAGTCATTTTTCGGCCCAAATTTTCTAAAAATTCATAATTTTTTTGTTTCATATGAGATTTTTTCAAACAATGAAAATGATGAAAAATGAGAACGAGTTTGTCAATTACAATGCGAAAAGTAATTTTTTTAATGATTTTTGTGAGCTGATGTGAAAATGGGGGGAGGGGGGTTTCAGGCACCATTTCACGTAAACGATGACGTCGAACCCATTCGAATCCACCATACGTGGACTAGTTCGCGCGAAAATATGGTCGATGGTATTGAAAAAAAATAATCGTGTTTTGGATACCTAAGCGACGAATGCTGATGGCAAATGAAGTAAAAATCGTCATTATCGGGTTGATTTATCGGTTACCGAAGCAATAAGGTCTTGCGAATATTTGACGAACCATCGAGTTGAAAAAAATGTTGGAATGTTTTTTTCCGCGTTTTTTCAAGTACCACATACCGTACAATGTTTCAGGCACCTATTTATTTCATCTACCAAATTTTTCAGTAAATTTCCAATCGAAAGTATCCGGAATATGTTGCGAAATAGATAAATTACGATTTCGCGACGATGAAGGTGAAAAGCACCTCGCATATTTTTCGTACGTTGTAGTTTATCTATCAATCTGCGATATGAATTTTACTCGAAGGTTATATTTCATTTTAGAACGAAGCAATGTAGGGAAAAAAGGGGTAAGACGGGGAAACGAAGATAAAAATTTATAATATGCACTCGGTATGAATTATTTTCAATTATAATACGTTGCACCGTGCAAGATGGAAAGGTCTGGGTATATTTGACTGAGAACACGACACGGCGGCGCGACGTAGCCTAACATTAATATCGTTTACATTTTAGGTACGGAACCGATAAATCATTTTGGTGTTTTTAACCTGCCTATGCTTGGCAAACGTATCCGTTGGTTGTTTTATTCGCTCCTCGGGTAGGCACGATACTGATAAGGGTATCATGATGACGTCACGTATCAACGATCTCGAAAACAGGCTGAAATTCGAAAAATGAACCTGGTTGGAAAATTTGTCGCATATGTCCAGCCAGGAGAGACCTATTAGAATTTGGCGTACAATCGCTGGTGCTGCGGTATAGTATGGGACAATTGATGAGATATTTTTACGGTTGTTGCGTGCCAGGCGTACTGTGAAAAGTATGACCATTAGCGAGAGCGGAAAAAGTTGTAAAAATTTTTTTCTCTTCTTTTTGGTAAACCCTGCGCGCGTATTTTCGTTGTGCCATTTTTCGAAAAAAAAGAGCAGAGAGAACTCCGACGCGCATTATTTTGATTTATGGCCCATTATTGCGGCCGAATATGAAATCGGATAACTATAAAAACCGTATCACGTCTCTAACGCTCCCTTTAACTTCATTCTTATATATATGTATATGCGGCGGGATACGACGATGATGGTATGCCAGCCAGTGTGGGTGTGCGTTTTCCTATATACTCTCATATGTGATGCTGCAAAGAGAGAGAGAGGAGGCAGGGTAGAGAGTATTTCATATTATGATACTCTCTATATGTGCTCGGCTGCAGTATAATACGCGGAGAGCGACGTCCGCGCGTCAGCGTCATCTTCGACCTCAGAGATATTAAACATTTCCGAATGCCGGCCGTCGCATATTGCGAATATATTGTTGGCCTGTATTGAAAAAAGTTTTCGTGTGTGATCCGAATATGATATTGGGGCTCGGTATGTCGATCTGTTGTGGTAACATGTGATGCGAATTACACGTATACAAAGTATCATTTGCATGGCTAAAAATGTAAGAGATGGCGTCGAATGGGGTTTTATTAAAAAAAAAATTACTCGTAATGCGACGCTATTTGATGAGGTGATTTGTAAGATCTTTTGGGAAAGGAATCGGAGATGGCGTGTGTTGCATGATGATTGCGAAGGCGAAATGGTGATGTTTAGGAGTTAAGGGGTGATTTTCACGAATTGGAAAATTGAGGGGAAAAATAATTTTTTGTGCAAAAGGTCTCATCTCAAAGCAGAAATTGATTCAAAATTATGTAATTTTTCAAAATAGAAAATCAATTATTTTAAAAAAATTTACCTGCTTAAATTGAATGGGGAGGCCCGGAGCAGCTTGCTTCCGAATAATGGAGGCATCCCAGTAAGTTAATTTTAAAGTAACTTTGTTACCCTTTTCAAAGAAAGTCACTATTAGTTACTTTTTGTACTCAAAAGTTACTATTGGTTACGTTACATTCAAAAAATTTACTTTTTTCAAAAATTTGAGCAAAAAATCAATTTTTTTGGTTTTTGGTTTTTGGTTTTAAAAAAAATTGTTTTTAAAAAATTTTGCTTAAAAAAATCAAAAATTCCTTAAAAAAATTATTTGAAAAAAGTATACTATGGCATTACTTGAGTTGATACTTGACTATTATAGTTCGTGATTTTGTTGAAATACAATAAAAATTCGAATGATCTTTTTTACATTTTCTAGGTGAAATCATGAATTGAAATTTAAAAAAAAGGTTACTTTTTGGACTTTTTTGGTTACTTTTCCGACGGTCAGAGATTCCTAAAGTTACTTTTTTTCAAATTTTGGCCGAGATGTCTGGAATAATGGCAAAATAGCAATCTTAGTCTGAAAAATTATGCTTGAATGGTCTGAAAATTTTCGAAAGTGCGATGAACTTTTTTTGGAAAGTTTTCAAATTGTGTAGGAGAAATGAAAAAAATTGTATTTTTTGAATTTTTTACTTCCTCTATCTCCTAAAAGGGCATTATCTGTTCTTCCCTAAATTTTTGATTCAAAAGAATGATTAATGGAAGCTAAAAATGGTGTCTGTTGATCGAGAAAATAAATATTTCCGATTTGGGTCGAAAAATAGTGAAAAAATTGAAAATCCCTCCTTGAAGTAAGCGAAAAATAGAGAAATTCAAATCAAAATCATAAAATCGCCGAATAGTAAATAAATGTTAATTTATCATAAAATCAAGAGTTTTCAAAAAAAAATTGCTCTTATTTTTGCTAGGTATTGAATGAATACTAAGGATTACAGAAATATCTGTTCTATATCCTTCCTCCTCCCCTCCTCCTCACAGAAAAAATCATGAAAATACTAAATACCTGTGTTAAAATATGTACTACGACTACTACGAGACCTTTTTTTAATGGAAAATTTTATGAAATTTTTCAACCGAATATCGTGAAAAAATTTAAATTTTTGCCAGGGTTACTCTGCTTGGGCTTAATAAATAATTTGTTTATTTGAAAAGTATGTATGAAACAAAAAATTCGATTATCAAACAATTGTAGAACTTCCTCCCCTACCTCTCTCCTTCTATTCTATCCTCAAATGTTGGATATTTTTCTGCAGAAAAAAGGGCATCCCTCCTTCTTTTCCTTCATTTTGTCGAGGCTTTTACATGAGGAGGTCAAAAAAATTCGAAAAATTTGGCCTGGAAAACCTGGAACAATTGGGGAAAATTAGTTTTGAAAAATAATGCAACTTGGTGGAGAGGAGGTAAAAATTATAAGTTATGGGCTCAATTGAGAGACGGAATGTTTTTTATTTAAATTATAATAATAATAATTTTTTCATTATGATTTGTTGTGGGAGAAGGGAGTGAAGTGGGGAAATTGGTTTATATTTTTTTTTAAAATTGGAAATTTAGTTTTTTTACTGTTTTGAATTTAACAGACAATTGTGAACACCATAGCAGATTTTTTCCATTCGACTTTTTAGAAAAATGTTGTATTTTTTAAAAAGAATTTTCCAATTTTTTGGGGGGGGAGGGGGGATGAGGAGGTGTACAAAGAGAGAGAACAGAAAATGTGAATTTGCCAAATGTCGAAAAATGCTTTTTCTGCATTTTGATAAGGTAAGTAGTAAGAACATGAATAGACAGAATTCTGAGGGTTGAAACGAATCCACCTGAAATTGGATTTGAATCCGAATTCACGAATCATTTTTTTTTTATTCGAATCCAGTTTCTAATCAATGAGTGGATTCATGGATTCGAATCCCCGAATCCATCATTTGGGGAAAAATTGACGAGAAAAAAAAAGGGGAAACAGTCATTCACCACCAACAAACCCTAAGAACAACACAAACCAAACCTACGAATATATATTTTCTGTTTGGAAAGACCCTCCGCGACAAAAGACATCATTTTTCCCTTTCTTCTCCTAGTGACCCCCCCCCCGGGGGACTTCCAAAAAAATGCAGAGAAAGTAATACAATTCGAATCCATTTTACGAATCCGTAATGTTTTTATATTTTTTGGATTCGAATCTTTGAAATAAATCGAGTTTCACATAGTGGATTCGAATCCTTTCCAAGATTGAAGCAACATTATCAATTTTTGATTGAAAAAAAAAAGTTTTAGAACATATTTTTATCCCCTTTCTCCATTAATTTCCAAATATGTAGTATCTTTTTATAATCTTATGTGTTAATTTTTTATTTTATGAGTTAAATGTATTTTTCTATTTTTACCTTGGTCATTTTGTACTTATCCGAATTTTATTTCTGTTTCAGGTAAGAAATCGAAACGAATAGAAATGATTTTTTGGTTGAAAATTGCCGCAAATGAGAGGGAGAAAATTTCCATCGTGTGAGGAAAATGGTACGATGATTTATTTTCTTATAAATTTGTCTCGTAATTACATATTGACGTAGATATTCGTGTCGATAAATTTCATATATTATTTCATACGCCCACCAACTTTGCCATATGATTTCACTGCGCAATTTTCATTCTACGAAAATTTCATCATCGTAGACTTTTTGTCAGAAAATAAAAAAGGAACAAAAAAAAGACAAGGGGAAAACACCATTAAATATTCAAAATCAGAATTTCAAACTTTACGGTTTTTCTTTCGCCGATGGTAAAATTTTCTTCGTTGGCGTAACGTCAGGAGTTTTAGTCTTTCATATTTTTATGACAGATTTAAGGATTGTTTTAAAATTATTACGGTTTATAAAAACTTATTTCAACGTTAAAAAGTAAAGGGAGATATTGCGCATGATGAATTTTCAGTTCACACGTTTTCGCACCCGAAACATCGCAGATAAAAAGAGATAACTTTACACGAGGTGAAAACTTGGGTAGTGAAAAATTGCATTGTGATGTTTGAATAAAATAAAATAATAAAATAAACGAAATTCGTTGCTCGAAAACTTATCCCGGAGAATGGCTCGATATCGCGTTCAGAATTGAAAATTTTTTCTGTTCGAGAATTCAACACGTTGAATTTTTCAACACAATTCGTAGGCTATACGAATGGGAAAAATATTTTCGCGTCGAAATGATCTGTTTTCAAGACGAAATGCACATTGTCAGCGTGAAATTTGACGTGACAGTTAGACTGTTTTTTTACGAAACGAAACTAATTTGTTTCGTCGTTTTTGAAACGTGTATCTTTTTCGTCGTTCGGTGATGCCAGGGTATTTTATTTCGTGTAAGCGAAAAATCACGATTCGAGGATTAATAAGAGACGATGGTGGAATTTTTTTCAAATTGTTTTCACAAATGGGGCTGAAATTTTGTATTGGGATGTTGCAGGGATGAGGAAGTGGTAGGGGAAGGACTACGGGAAAATTGATGACGAAAGATTATAATGAAATTTTGTGATTGATTCTCCAGAGATGCAGAATTGAATTTTTTTAATCTCCAAATGATTTTTTTAAATTTTTTTAAAAAACAGTTTGCAATTTCTTTTTGAAAAATGTCATTAGAGGGGGAGTAAGATTAGTTTTTCAACTTAAAAATGGACAGGGTGTCCATTTTACTTTTCGGAAAACTTGGAAAATCAGGAAAAATCAGGAAATTTTGAAAACCTGGAAAAGTTGGAAATGTTGGAGAATTTTGGAATTTTTCACCCCCCCCCCCCCCAGAGGAAGGATAAATCATTTAGAAAAGTGTCTATTTGTTCTTTGTTTATTTTATTACGAATGTTTTAAAACATTTCACTCTGGCTCCGCTCGGGCCGAATTGTTACATCTCTTCTCTATTTTTTTTTCACCATGATTTTCATTCAAAAAATTTGATATTTAAATGCATGGTCACTTTTTCAGGGTGTTTGTCACTTTTTTCGACTTCAGTCGTTTTTGGTTACTTTCCACATCTAAAAAGTCACTGTGGTTACTTTTTTCCCCTCAAAAGTTATTTTTTCTTCGCACTTCCAGGCAAAAATTCAAATTTTCACGTAGAAATTGCTATTTTTCAAAGTTCTTCAAGAAAAAAATAAAAAATTGATTTTTGCTCGTTTGTTTGTTGTTTTGGCAAAGGAATTTAATATTGAAATTATTCATGTCTTTTCAGTTGATTTATCTTTGAAATGTTTGCAGAAAACTACAAAAAAATTGCCTCCCTCAGAAAACTGTAAAAAAATTGCCCCCGAAAAAAATTGAATTTTTGGTTATATTTGGTCATTTTTTGGTCACTTTTTGGTCACTTTTTGGTCACTTTTTGCTGAAAAAATTTACTGAAAGTTACTTGAAAAAAAAATTCGCTATGATGTCTGTTCATGTCTTTTCCCATTGAATTATTAATTTTTCGAAAAAATTCCATTTACAAGGGGGGGGGGGGTCAACACTCTTTCTAAAGAATTAGAACCTCATATTTTTTTTGGAAACATACTTCTTAATACTGTGATGAGAACAAAATGCCATAATACCTTTTCGAAATTATTGGCCACGTTCTGGAAAATCTCATGAACGAAAAAATGACGAATTTTCACCCGAGCACAACACATTGATATATCTCAACAAAATAATTGATATTTAACCCACCTCATCGAATGCCTTTGACCACGATTTTGAAAAAAAGGGAAGTGAAAAAAAACGAATTCGAAATTATTGGCCACGTTCTGGAAAATCTCATGGACGAAAAAATGACGAATTTTCACCCGAGCACAACACATTGATATATCTCAACAAAATAATTGATATTTAACCCCCCTCATCGATTTTTTATTCATTTGATGGGGCAAGCCGAAAATATTGCAGGAGCTTGCGAGGAATTTATAAATTTGAGGCATGTATGTTTTTCGTTTTTTTTTGGGGGGGGAAGGAAACATGAGCAATGAATTGTAAAGAAATTTTTAAATTTTCTGCCCGGAAAAATCAGAATTTTCATTCGTATAAACATCCTGACTTCCTATAACATAATTTGTTTCATTTTTCAAAACTTAGTAATTTTGCTTTAAAATAACGTTTTTTCTTACCTTTTGAATTTTTTTTTCAAGTTCTCAAGTTTTTATGCCGGAGGGGAGGGGGGTGTAACAATTTTCGAATAGGATTTGAATCGTTTTTGTGACTGGAATAAAGGGCTATCTAAAAATCTTGTAAAAAGTAATGATTTTCGAAAAAAAAAAAAAGTAAATACACCATGCCTTTCTAATCATTCTAAGTGAATTCACTCCCATAAGACTACGTGTTGTGCGGATGGCGCGATGCCTGTGTCGTGCCGAAAGTTCGCAACTGCAGCGCTGCAGTCAACTGGGCTTCAATTTATCCCAAGATTCTATAGGAAATATTCTGAGATTTTCACTTCACATTAAAATATCTAAAAACTTTGAGTGAGCACATAGGTGTTTGAGGTAGGGAAAATGATCTACGTTAAATTCTCTAAAAGATGGCATAGGTTAGAAAGTTGTAGCTGTTAATGAACGAAAGTTATAAAAGTTCAAAGTTGTAGAAAAGCGTTTTCATTGCTAATACGATGCGTTTTTTTCTCTTTATATTAAAATATCTCAACATTTTGAGTGAGCACGTATGTGTTTGAGATAGGGAAAATGATCTACGTTAAATTCTCTAAAAGATGGCATAGGTTAGAAAGTTGTAGCTGTTAATGAACGAAAGTTATAAAAGTTCAAAGTTGTAGAAAAGCGTTTTCATTGCTAATACGATGCGTTTTTTTCTCTTTATATTAAAATATCTCAACATTTTGAGTGAGCACGTATGTGTTTGAGATAGGGAAAATGATCTCTGTTCAATTCTCTAAAATTTGGCATAGGTTAGAAAGTTGTAGCTTCAACCCGACGAAAGTTATAAAAGTTCAAAATTATGGAATACGTTTACATTTCAAAAATACTAGATATGTATTTTTTCCAATTTCACTACAAAAAATCCATAAATTTGAAGGTCCATCAAACCATTATTGCGCTGGGTGTTAAAATCAGTTGAAGTCAATGTTGGAGTTGGTAATTGTCATAATAAACAAATAATATTCATTTATTTGAAAACAATAGAATTTTTTCACGACTGTACACATTTTTCCCCGATGGTTACGTGGTGATTTTAGATGTTGAAAAAATTTGAATTATTTGTCAGTGACGTCGAAGATGAAAAATCTCTAAATTAATTACATATTGAACATATCCATGATGTAAGGTTTTCACCCTTGAGAGAGAGCTGAGTTAATTTTAATTTTAAGTTCCTCAAGTTGGGAAATATTTCTAAAAATTAGAAAAATTCGAAACTGGATACAATTTTGTGATGACTTAAATTTAAAATTTAAACAATTTTATATTTGCAAAAGATTTTATTATTAAAATTACATCGAACGAGAACAATAAAAAATCAGCTACTTAAAATTGCAATCTTCTTCTGGTTCCGCGATGATTTCGCCTTTTCTCTGCTGCGATTCACAAATCTACTGACAAAATGCATTCTAGTAACCAAGTGGAAGTGTATAATTCGTTTCGTAAAATTGGTTTTGTGACCTTCCTGACTACAACCAAGTAAAAATAAAAAACTACCCTCCTCTTGATCTTCTTCAATAGAGGTTACGATGTTGAAAAATGACTCGGCACTTAATTTCGACTGGCTTTCCGCCTTGACGTATTTTTCGAGAGTCTGGAAGGTTCATTAAATCAAAGTTATTTTGTATCTTAGTATTATAACAATTCATTCTGAAACAAACAGTAATATTCCTAAAATGACTTATTTTAATTTGAAAGCTAGAAAGATCAGAAAACTTACATTATTTGGCAATCTGAAAAGGGCGCACTTCGGTTCGCCCCTGTAACCACTTCGGCATCTTGGAACACAACATGTCGGCATCGTTGATAATTTTAATAACGAACTTAAGGACTTTATTTCGAACAATTCAAAATTTGATCAAAATTCAATCAAAATCACAACTGATCACAACGAAATAATCAATGTACTCGCTATTTCACTGATAAAATTTGAAGCCCAGTTGACTACAGCGCTGCAGTTGGGAACTTTTGGCACGACACAGCTATCGCGCCATAGATAAGCGGAGTGAATTCACTTGTCTTTTCTATATCACTTTGATTCTTTTGCACAAAAATCCCCCCTCCCCTCCCCCTCCAGGGTTCATGAATATCATAATATAAAAGATCCTAGAAAACTTCTAAAAATAAGTCTGGAAAACTGAAAAAGTCAGGGAAAATTATTTATGAATTTTTTTGTGGATGGACACCCACCCACCCTGATGGAATTTCTCCAATTTTTTTCTCCTTAAAATAGTTTTTTTTTCAATTTTTTTTAGATCAAAATGTGCATTTTAAAAAACAGTTCAAAAATTTTGAAAATCATCTCAAGCTCGAACCAAATGAAATTTCTATTGGGGGGGGGGGGGATCTCGCCTCCCTCAAAAGAAAAAATGAATTTACCAACT
>JAVBJF010001245.1:0-17546 GCA_033439095.1 Pseudococcus viburni
GGCAAGAGTCATAAGAATAGAAAATCATTCTACTGTGGATTTTTTCACTAAAAATCATTCACCTTCTACCATTCGTACTCGATTGTTGGACAATTTCAAAGCTTTTCTCTGAGATTTCTGAAATGTAAGTTTTTAGACTCTAAAATATTTCGAAAAAATCAGTTCCATTTTTGGCAAGAGTCATAAGAATAGAAAATCATTCTACTGTGGATTTTTTCACTAAAAATCATTCACCTTCTACCATTCGTACTCGATTGTTGGACAATTTCAAAGCTTTTCTCTGAGATTTCTGAAAAGTAAGTTTTTAGACTCTAAAATATTTCGAAAAAATCAGTTCCATTTTTGGCAAGAGTCATAAGAATAGAAAATCATTCTACTGTGGATTTTTTCACTAAAAATCATTCACCTTCTACCATTCGTACTCGATTGTTGGACAATTTCAAAGCTTTTCTCTGAGATTTCTGAAATGTAAGTTTTTAGACTCTAAAATATTTCGAAAAAATCAGTTCCATTTTTGGCAAGATTCATAAGAATATAAAATCATTCTACTGTGGATTTTTTCACTAAAAATCATTCACCTTCTACCATTCGTACTCTATTGTTGGACAATTTCAAAGCTTTTCTCTGAGATTTCTGAAATGTAAGTTTTTAGACTCTAAAATATTTCGAAAAAATCAGTTCCATTTTTGGCAAGAGTCATAAGAATAGAAAATCATTCTACTGTGGATTTTTTCACTAAAAATCATTCACCTTCTACCATTCGTACTCGATTGTTGGACAATTTCAAAGCTTTTCTCTGAGATTTCTGAAATGTAAGTTTTTAGACTCTAAAATATTTCGAAAAAATCAGTTCCATTTTTGGCAAGAGTCATAAGAATAGAAAATCATTCTACTGTGGATTTTTTCACTAAAAATCATTCACCTTCTACCATTCGTACTCGATTGTTGGACAATTTCAAAGCTTTTCTCTGAGATTTCTGAAATGTAAGTTTTTAGACTCTAAAATATTTCGAAAAAATCAGTTCCATTTTTGGCAAGAGTCATAAGAATAGAAAATCATTCTACTGTGGATTTTTTCACGTAAAATCATTCACCTTCTACCATCCCTACTCGATTGTTGGAACAATTGTAATGCATTTTCCTGAGATTTTTGAAATGTAAATTTTTAGACTCTAAAATATTTCGAAAAAATCAGTTCCATTTTTGGCAAGAGTCATAAGAATAGAAAATCATTCTGCTGTGGATTTTTTCACGTAAAATATTTCACCTTCTACCATTCGTACTAGATTGTTGGACAATTGAAATGCATTTTCCTGAGATTTTTGAAATGTAAATTTTTAGACTCTAAAATATTTCGAAAAAATCAGTTCCATTTTTGGCAAGAGTCATAAGAATAGAAAATCATTCTACTGTGGATTTTTTCACTAAAAAACATTCACCTTCTACCATTCGTACTCGATTGTTGGACAATTTCAAAGCTTTTCTCTGAGATTTCTGAAATGTAATTTTTTAGACTCTAAAATATTTCGAAAAAATCAGTTCCATTTTTGGCAAGAGTCATAAGAATAGAAAATCATTCTACTGTGGATTTTTTCACTAAAAATCATTCACCTTCTACCATTCGTACTCGATTGTTGGACAATTTCAAAGCTTTTCTCTGAGATTTCTGAAATGTAAATTTTTAGACTCTAAAATATTTCGAAAAAATCAGTTCCATTTTTGGCAAGAGTCATAAGAATAGAAAATCATTCTACTGTGGATTTTTTCACTAAAAATCATTCACCTTCTACCATTCGTACTCGATTGTTGGACAATTTCAAAGCTTTTCTCTGAGATTTCTGAAATGTAAGTTTTTAGACTCTAAAATATTTCGAAAAAATCAGTTCCATTTTTGGCAAGAGTCATAAGAATAGAAAATCATTCTACTGTGGATTTTTTCACTAAAAACCATTCACCTTCTACCATTCGTACTCGATTGTTGGACAATTTCAAAGCTTTTCTCTGAGATTTCTGAAATGTAAGTTTTTAGACTCTAAAATATTTCGAAAAAATCAGTTCCATTTTTGGCAAGAGTCATAAGAATAGAAAATCATTCTACTGTGGATTTTTTCACTAAAAATCATTCACCTTCTACCATTCGTACTCGATTGTTGGACAATTTCAAAGCTTTTCTCTGAGATTTCTGAAATGTAAGTTTTTAGACTCTAAAATATTTCGAAAAAATCAGTTCCATTTTTGGCAAGAGTCATAAGAATAGAAAATCATTCTACTGTGGATTTTTTCACTAAAAATCATTCACCTTCTACCATTCGTACTCGATTGTTGGACAATTTCAAAGCTTTTCTCTGAGATTTCTGAAATGTAAGTTTTTAGACTCTAAAATATTTCGAAAAAATCAGTTCCATTTTTGGCAAGAGTCATAAGAATAGAAAATCATTCTACTGTGGATTTTTTCACTAAAAATCATTCACCTTCTACCATTCGTACTCGATTTTTGGACAATTTCAAAGCTTTTCTCTGAGATTTCTGAAATGTAAATTTTTAGACTCTAAAATATTTCGAAAAAATCAGTTCCATTTTTGGCAAGAGTCATAAGAATAGAAAATCATTCTACTGTGGATTTTTTCACTAAAAATCATTCACCTTCTACCATTCGTACTCGATTGTTGGACAATTTCAAAGCTTTTCTCTGAGATTTCTGAAATGTAAGTTTTTAGACTCTAAAATATTTCGAAAAAATCAGTTCCATTTTTGGCAAGAGTCATAAGAATAGAAAATCATTCTACTGTGGATTTTTTCACTAAAAATCATTCACCTTCTACCATTCGTACTCGATTGTTGGACAATTTCAAAGCTTTTCTCTGAGATTTCTGAAATGTAAGTTTTTAGACTCTAAAATATTTCGAAAAAATCAGTTCCATTTTTGGCAAGAGTCATAAGAATAGAAAATCATTCTACTGTGGATTTTTTCACTAAAAATCATTCACCTTCTACCATTCGTACTCGATTGTTGGACAATTTCAAAGCTTTTCTCTGAGATTTCTGAAATGTAAGTTTTTAGACTCTAAAATATTTCGAAAAAATCAGTTCCATTTTTGGCAAGAGTCATAAGAATAGAAAATCATTCTACTGTGGATTTTTTCACTAAAAATCATTCACCTTCTACCATTCGTACTCGATTGTTGGACAATTTCAAAGCTTTTCTCTGAGATTTCTGAAATGTAAGTTTTTAGACTCTAAAATATTTCGAAAAAATCAGTTCCATTTTTGGCAAGAGTCATAAGAATAGAAAATCATTCTACTGTGGATTTTTTCACTAAAAATCATTCACCTTCTACCATTCGTACTCGATTGTTGGACAATTTCAAAGCTTTTCTCTGAGATTTCTGAAATGTAAGTTTTTAGACTCTAAAATATTTCGAAAAAATCAGTTCCATTTTTGGCAAGAGTCATAAGAATAGAAAATCATTCTACTGTGGATTTTTTCACTAAAAATCATTCACCTTCTACCATTCGTACTCGATTGTTGGACAATTTCAAAGCTTTTCTCTGAGATTTCTGAAATGTAATTTTTAGACTCTAAAATATTTCGAAAAAATCAGTTCCATTTTTGGCAAGAGTCATAAGAATAGAAAATCATTCTACTAGTGGATTTTTTCACTAAAAATCATTCACCTTCTACCATTCGTACTCGATTGTTGGACAATTTCAAAGCTTTTCTCTGAGATTTCTGAAATGTAAGTTTTTAGACTCTAAAATATTTCGGAAAAATCAGTTCCATTTTTGGCAAGAGTCATAAGAATAGAAAATCATTCTACTGTGGATTTTTTCACTAAAAATCATTCACCTTCTACCATTCGTACTCGATTGTTGGACAATTTCAAGGCTTTTCTCTGAGATTTCTGAAATGTAAGTTTTTAGACTCTAAAATATTTCGAAAAAATCAGTTCCATTTTTGGCAAGAGTCATAAGAATAGAAAATCATTCTACTGTGGATTTTTTCACTAAAAATCATTCACCTTCTACCATTCGTACTCGATTGTTGGACAATTTCAAAGCTTTTCTCTGAGATTTCTGAAATGTAAGTTTTTAGACTCTAAAATATTTCGAAAAAATCAGTTCCATTTTTGGCAAGAGTCATAAGAATAGAAAATCATTCTACTGTGGATTTTTTCACGTAAAATCATTCACCTTCTACCATTCGTACTCGATTGTTGGACAATTTCAAATGCTTTTCCCTGAGATTTCTGAAATGTAATTTTTTAGACTCTAAAATATTTCGAAAAAATCAGTTCCATTTTTGGCAAGAGTCATAAGAATAGAAAATCATTCTACTGTGGATTTTTTCACGTAAAATCATTCACCTTCTACCATTCGTACTCGATTGTTGGACAATTTCAAAGCTTTTCTCTGAGATTTCTGAAATGTAAGTTTTTAGACTCTAAAATATTTCGAAAAAATCAGTTCCATTTTTGGCAAGAGTCATAAGAATAGAAAATCATTCTACTGTGGATTTTTTCACTAAAAATCATTCACCTTCTACCATTCGTACTCGATTGTTGGACAATTTCAAAGCTTTTCTCTGAGATTTCTGAAATGTAAGTTTTTTAGACTCTAAAATATTTCGAAAAAATCAGTTCCATTTTTGGCAAGAGTCATAAGAATAGAAAATCATTCTACTGTGGATTTTTTCACTAAAAATCATTCACCTTCTACCATTCGTACTCGATTATTGGACAATTTCAAAGCTTTTCTCTGAGATTTCTGAAATGTAAGTTTTTAGACTCTAAAATATTTCGAAAAAATCAGTTCCATTTTTGGCAAGAGTCATAAGAATAGAAAATCATTCTACTGTGGATTTTTTCACTAAAAATCATTCACCTTCTACCATTCGTACTCGATTGTTGGACAATTTCAAAGCTTTTCTCTGAGATTTCTGAAATGTAAGTTTTTAGACTCTAAAATATTTCGAAAAAATCAGTTCCATTTTTGGCAAGAGTCATAAGAATAGAAAATCATTCTACTGTTGATTTTTTCACTAAAAATCATTCACCTTCTACCATTCGTACTCGATTGTTGGACAATTTCAAAGCTTTTCTCTGAGATTTCTGAAATGTAAGTTTTTAGACTCTAAAATATTTCGAAAAAATCAGTTCCATTTTTGGCAAGAGTCATAAGAATAGAAAATCATTCTACTGTGGATTTTTTCACTAAAAATCATTCACCTTCTACCATTCGTACTCGATTGTTGGACAATTTCAAAGCTTTTCTCTGAGATTTCTGAAATGTAAGTTTTTAGACTCTAAAATATTTCGAAAAAATCAGTTCCATTTTTGGCAAGAGTCATAAGAATAGAAAATCATTCTACTGTGGATTTTTTCACGTAAAATCATTCACCTTCTACCATTCGTACTCGATTGTTGGACAATTTCAAAGCTTTTCTCTGAGATTTCTGAAATGTAAGTTTTTAGACTCTAAAATATTTCGAAAAAATCAGTTCCATTTTTGGCAAGAGTCATAAGAATAGAAAATCATTCTACTGTGGATTTTTTCACTAAAAATCATTCACCTTCTACCATTCGTACTCGATTGTTGGACAATTTCAAAGCATTTTCTCTGAGATTTCTGAAATGTAAGTTTTTAGACTCTAAAATATTTCGAAAAAATCAGTTCCATTTTTGGCAAGAGTCATAAGAATAGAAAATCATTCTACTGTGGATTTTTTCACTAAAAATCATTCACCTTCTACCATTCGTACTCGATTGTTGGACTATTTCAAAGCTTTTCTCTGAGATTTCTGAAATGTAAGTTTTTAGACTCTAAAATATTTCGAAAAAATCAGTTCCATTTTTGGCAAGAGTCATAAGAATAGAAAATCATTCTACTGTGGATTTTTTCACTAAAAATCATTCACCTTCTACCATTCGTACTCGATTGTTGGACAATTTCAAAGCTTTTCTCTGAGATTTCTGAAATGTAAGTTTTTAGACTCTAAAATATTTCGAAAAAATCAGTTCCATTTTTGGCAAGAGTCATAAGAATAGAAAATCATTCTACTGTGGATTTTTTCACTAAAAATCATTCACCTTCTACCATTTGTACTCGATTGTTGGACAATTTCAAAGCTTTTCTCTGAGATTTCTGAAATGTAAGTTTTTAGACTCTAAAATATTTCGAAAAAATCAGTTCCATTTTTGGCAAGAGTCATAAGAATAGAAAATCATTCTACTGTGGATTTTTTCACTAAAATCATTCACCTTCTACCATTCGTACTCGATTGTTGGACAATTTCAAAGCTTTTCTCTGAGATTTCTGAAATGTAAGTTTTTAGACTCTAAAATATTTCGAAAAAATCAGTTCCATTTTTGGCAAGAGTCATAAGAATAGAAAATCATTCTACTGTGGATTTTTTCACTAAAAATCATTCACCTTCTACCATTCGTACTCGATTGTTGGACAATTTCAAAGCTTTTCTCTGATATTTCTGAAATGTAAGTTTTTAGACTCTAAAATATTTCGAAAAAATCAGTTCCATTTTTGGCAAGAGTCATAAGAATAGAAAATCATTCTACTGTGGATTTTTTCACTAAAAATCATTCACCTTCTACCATTCGTACTCGATTGTTGGACAATGTCAAAGCTTTTCTCTGAGATTTCTGAAATGTAAGTTTTTAGACTCTAAAATATTTCGAAAAAATCAGTTCCATTTTTGGCAAGAGTCATAAGAATAGAAAATCATTCTACTGTGGATTTTTTCACTTAAAATCATTCACCTTCTACCATTCGTACTCGATTGTTGGACAATTTCAAAGCTTTTCTCTGAGATTTCTGAAATGTAAGTTTTTAGACTCTAAAATATTTCGAAAAAATCAGTTCCATTTTTGGCAAGAGTCATAAGAAATGAAAATCATTCTACTGTGGATTTTTTCACTAAAAATCATTCACCTTCTACCATTCGTACTCGATTGTTGGACAATTTCAAAGCTTTTCTCTGAGATTTCTGAAATGTAAGTTTTTAGACTCTAAAATATTTCGAAAAAATCAGTTCCATTTTTGGCAAGAGTCATAAGAATAGAAAATCATTCTACTGTGGATTTTTTCACTAAAAATCATTCACCTTCTACCATTCGTACTCGATTGTTGGACAATTTCAAAGCTTTTCTCTGAGATTTCTGAAATGTAAGTTTTTAGACTCTAAAATATTTCGAAAAAATCAGTTCCATTTTTGGCAAGAGTCATAAGAATAGAAAATCATTCTACTGTGGATTTTTTCACTAAAAATCATTCACCTTCTACCATTCGTACTCGATTGTTGGACAATTTCAAAGCTTTTCTCTGAGATTTCTGAAATGTAAGTTTTTAGACTCTAAAATATTTCGAAAAAATCAGTTCCATTTTTGGCAAGAGTCATAAGAATATAAAATCATTCTACTGTGGATTTTTTCACTAAAAATCATTCACCTTCTACCATTCGTACTCGATTGTTGGACAATTTCAAGGCTTTTCTCTGAGATTTCTGAAATGTAAGTTTTTAGACTCTAAAATATTTCGAAAAAATCAGTTCCATTTTTGGCAAGAGTCATAAGAATAGAAAATCATTCTACTGTGGATTTTTTCACTAAAAATCATTCAACTTCTACCATTCGTACTCGATTGTTGGACAATTTCAAAGCTTTTCTCTGAGATTTCTGAAATGTAAGTTTTTAGACTCTAAAATATTTCGAAAAAATCAGTTCCATTTTTGGCAAGAGTCATAAGAATAGAAAATCATTCTACTGTGGATTTTTTCACTAAAAATCATTCACCTTCTACCATTCGTACTCGATTGTTGGACAATTTCAAAGCTTTTCTCTGAGATTTCTGAAATGTAAGTTTTTAGACTCTAAAATATTTCGAAAAAATCAGTTCCATTTTTGGCAAGAGTCATAAGAATAGAAAATCATTCTACTGTGGATTTTTTCACTAAAAATCATTCACCTTCTACCATTCGTACTCGATTGTTGGACAATTTCAAAGCTTTTCTCTGAGATTTCTGAAATGTAAGTTTTTAGACTCTAAAATATTTCGAAAAAATCAGTTCCATTTTTGGCAAGAGTCATAAGAATAGAAAATCATTCTACTGTGGATTTTTTCACTAAAAATCATTCACCTTCTACCATTCGTACTCGATTGTTGGACAATTTCAAAGCTTTTCTCTGAGATTTCTGAAATGTAAGTTTTTAGACTCTAAAATATTTCGAAAAAATCAGTTCCATTTTTGGCAAGAGTCATAAGAATAGAAAATCATTCTACTGTGGATTTTTTCACTAAAAATCATTCACCTTCTACCATTCGTACTCGATTGTTGGACAATTTCAAAGCTTTTCTCTGAGATTTCTGAAATGTAAGTTTTTAGACTCTAAAATATTTCGAAAAAATCAGTTCCATTTTTGGCAAGAGTCATAAGAATAGAAAATCATTCTACTGTGGATTTTTTCACTAAAAATCATTCACCTTCTACCATTCGTACTCGATTGTTGGACAATTTCAAAGCTTTTCTCTGAGATTTCTGAAATGTAAATTTTTAGACTCTAAAATATTTCGAAAAAATCAGTTCCATTTTTGGCAAGAGTCATAAGAATAGAAAATCATTCTACTGTGGATTTTTTCACTAAAAATCATTCACCTTCTACCATTCGTACTCGATTGTTGGACAATTTCAAAGCTTTTTCTGAGATTTCTGAAATGTAAGTTTTTAGACTCTAAAATATTTCGAAAAAATCAGTTCCATTTTTGGCAAGAGTCATAAGAATAGAAAATCATTCTACTGTGGATTTTTTCACGAAAAATCATTCACCTTCTACCATTCGTACTCGATTGTTGGACAATTTCAAAGCTTTTCTCTGAGATTTTTGAAATGTAAATTTTTAGACTCTAAAATATTTCGAAAAAATCAGTTCCATTTTTGGCAAGAGTCATAAGAATAGAAAATCATTCTACTGTGGATTTTTTCACTAAAAATCATTCACCTTCTACCATTCGTACTCGATTGTTGGACAATTTCAAAGCTTTTCTCTGAGATTTCTGAAATGTAAGTTTTTAGACTCTAAAATATTTCGAAAAAATCAGTTCCATTTTTGGCAAGAGTCATAAGAAAAGAAAATCATTCTACTGTGGATTTTTTCACTAAAAATCATTCACCTTCTACCATTCGTACTCGATTGTTGGACAATTTCAAAGCTTTTCTCTGAGATTTCTGAAATGTAAGTTTTTAGACTCTAAAATTTTTCGAAAAAATCAGTTCCATTTTTGGCAAGAGTCATAAGAATAGAAAATCATTCTACTGTGGATTTTTTCACTAAAAATCATTCACCTTCTACCATTCGTACTCGATTGTTGGACAATTTCAAAGCTTTTCTCTGAGATTTCTGAAATGTAATTTTTTAGACTCTAAAATATTTCGAAAAAATCAGTTCCATTTTTGGCAAGAGTCATAAGAATAGAAAATCATTCTACTGTGGATTTTTTCACTAAAAATCATTCACCTTCTACCATTCGTACTCGATTGTTGGACAATTTCAAAGCTTTTCTCTGAGATTTCTGAAATGTAAGTTTTTAGACTCTAAAATATTTCGAAAAAATCAGTTCCATTTTTGGCAAGAGTCATAAGAATAGAAAATCATTCTACTGTGGATTTTTTCACTAAAAATCATTCACCTTCTACCATTCGTACTCGATTGTTGGACAATTTCAAAGCTTTTCTCTGAGATTTCTGAAATGTAATTTTTAGACTCTAAAATATTTCGAAAAAATCAGTTCCATTTTTGGCAAGAGTCATAAGAATAGAAAATCATTCTACTGTGGATTTTTTCACTAAAATCATTCACCTTCTACCATTCGTACTCGATTGTTGGACAATTTCAAAGCTTTTCTCTGAGATTTCTGAAATGTAAGTTTTTAGACTCTAAAATATTTCGAAAAAATCAGTTCCATTTTTGGCAAGAGTCATAAGAATAGAAAATCATTCTACTGTGGATTTTTTCACTAAAAATCATTCACCTTCTACCATTCGTACTCGATTGTTGGACAATTTCAAAGCTTTTCTCTGAGATTTCTGAAATGTAAGTTTTTAGACTCTAAAATATTTCGAAAAAATCAGTTCCATTTTTGGCAAGAGTCATAAGAATAGAAAATCATTCTACTGTGGATTTTTTCACTAAAAATCATTCACCTTCTACCATTCGTACTCGATTGTTGGACAATTTCAAAGCTTTTCTCTGAGATTTCTGAAATGTAAGTTTTTAGACTCTAAAATATTTCGAAAAAATCAGTTCCATTTTTGGCAAGAGTCATAAGAATAGAAAATCATTCTACTGTGGATTTTTTCACTAAAAATCATTCACCTTCTACCATTCGTACTCGATTGTTGGACAATTTCAAAGCTTTTCTCTGAGATTTCTGAAATGTAAGTTTTTAGACTCTAAAATATTTCGAAAAAATCAGTTCCATTTTTGGCAAGAGTCATAAGAATAGAAAATCATTCTACTGTGGATTTTTTCACTAAAAATCATTCACCTTCTACCATTCGTACTCGATTGTTGGACAATTTCAAAGCTTTTCTCTGAGATTTCTGAAATGTAAGTTTTTAGACTCTAAAATATTTCGAAAAAATCAGTTCCATTTTTGGCAAGAGTCATAAGAATAGAAAATCATTCTACTGTGGATTTTTTCACTAAAAATCATTCACCTTCTACCATTCGTACTCGATTGTTGGACAATTTCAAAGCTTTTCTCTGAGATTTCTGAAATGTAAGTTTTTAGACTCTAAAATATTTCGAAAAAATCAGTTCCATTTTTGGCAAGAGTCATAAGAATAGAAAATCATTCTACTGTGGATTTTTTCACTAAAAATCATTCACCTTCTACCATTCGTACTCGATTGTTGGACAATTTCAAAGCTTTTCTCTGAGATTTCTGAAATGTAAGTTTTTAGACTCTAAAATATTTCGAAAAAATCAGTTCCATTTTTGGCAAGAGTCATAAGAATAGAAAATCATTCTACTGTGGATTTTTTCACTAAAAATCATTCACCTTCTACCATTCGTACTCGATTGTTGGACAATTTCAAAGCTTTTCTCTGAGATTTCTGAAATGTAATTTTTTAGACTCTAAAATATTTCGAAAAAATCAGTTCCATTTTTGGCAAGAGTCATAAGAATAGAAAATCATTCTACTGTGGATTTTTTCACTAAAAATCATTCACCTTCTACCATTCGTACTCGATTGTTGGACAATTTCAAAGCTTTTCTCTGAGATTTCTGAAATGTAAGTTTTTAGACTCTAAAATATTTCGAAAAAATCAGTTCCATTTTTGGCAAGAGTCATAAGAATAGAAAATCATTCTACTGTGGATTTTTTCACTAAAAATCATTCACCTTCTACCATTCGTACTCGATTGTTGGACAATTTCAAAGCTTTTCTCTGAGATTTCTGAAATGTAAGTTTTTAGACTCTAAAATATTTCGAAAAAATCAGTTCCATTTTTGGCAAGAGTCATAAGAATAGAAAATCATTCTACTGTGGATTTTTTCACTAAAAATCATTCACCTTCTACCATTCGTACTCGATTGTTGGACAATTTCAAAGCTTTTCTCTGAGATTTCTGAAATGTAAGTTTTTAGACTCTAAAATATTTCGAAAAAATCAGTTCCATTTTTGGCAAGAGTCATAAGAATAGAAAATCATTCTACTGTGGATTTTTTCACTAAAAATCATTCACCTTCTACCATTCGTACTCGATTGTTGGACAATTTCAAAGCTTTTCTCTGAGAGTTCTGAAATGTAAGTTTTTAGACTCTAAAATATTTCGAAAAAATCAGTTCCATTTTTGGCAAGAGTCATAAGAATAGAAAATCATTCTACTGTGGATTTTTTCACTAAAAATCATTCACCTTCTACCATTCGTACTCGATTGTTGGACAATTTCAAAGCTTTTCTCTGAGATTTCTGAAATGTAAGTTTTTAGACTCTAAAATATTTCGAAAAAATCAGTTCCATTTTTGGCAAGAGTCATAAGAATAGAAAATCATTCTACTGTGGATTTTTTCACTAAAAATCATTCACCTTCTACCATTCGTACTCGATTGTTGGACAATTTCAAAGCTTTTCTCTGAGATTTCTGAAATGTAAGTTTTTAGACTCTAAAATATTTCGAAAAAATCAGTTCCATTTTTGGCAAGAGTCATAAGAATAGAAAATCATTCTACTGTGGATTTTTTCACGTAAAATCATTCACCTTCTACCATTCGTACTCGATTGTTGGACAATTTCAAAGCTTTTCTCTGAGATTTTTGAAATGTAAGTTTTTAGACTCTAAAATATTTCGAAAAAATCAGTTCCATTTTTGGCAAGAGTCATAAGAATAGAAAATCATTCTACTGTGGATTTTTTCACTAAAAATCATTCACCTTCTACCATTCGTACTCGATTGTTGGACAATTTCAAAGCTTTTCTCTGAGATTTCTGAAATGTAAGTTTTTAGACTCTAAAATATTTCGAAAAAATCAGTTCCATTTTTGGCAAGAGTCATAAGAATAGAAAATCATTCTACTGTGGATTTTTTCACTTAAAAATCATTCACCTTCTACCATTCGTACTCGATTGTTGGACAATTTCAAAGCTTTTCTCTGAGATTTCTGAAATGTAAGTTTTTAGACTCTAAAATATTTCGAAAAAATCAGTTCCATTTTTGGCAAGAGTCATAAGAATAGAAAATCATTCTACTGTGGATTTTTTCACTAAAAATCATTCACCTTCTACCATTCGTACTCGATTGTTGGACATTTCAAAGCTTTTCTCTGAGATTTCTGAAATGTAAGTTTTTAGACTCTAAAATATTTCGAAAAAATCAGTTCCATTTTTGGCAAGAGTCATAAGAATAGAAAATCATTCTACTGTGGATTTTTTCACTAAAAATCATTCACCTTCTACCATTAGTACTCGATTGTTGGACAATTTCAAAGCTTTTCTCTGAGATTTCTGAAATGTAAGTTTTTAGACTCTAAAATATTTCGAAAAAATCAGTTCCATTTTTGGCAAGAGTCATAAGAATAGAAAATCATTCTACTGTGGATTTTTTCACTAAAAATCATTCACCTTCTACCATTCGTACTCGATTGTTGGACAATTTCAAAGCTTTTCTCTGAGATTTCTGAAATGTAAGTTTTTAGACTCTAAAATATTTCGAAAAAATCAGTTCCATTTTTGGCAAGAGTCATAAGAATAGAAAATCATTCTACTGTGGATTTTTTCACTAAAAATCATTCACCTTCTACCATTCGTACTCGATTGTTGGACAATTTCAAAGCTTTTCTCTGAGATTTCTGAAATGTAAGTTTTTAGACTCTAAAATATTTCGAAAAAATCAGTTCCATTTTTGGCAAGAGTCATAAGAATAGAAAATCATTCTACTGTGGATTTTTTCACTAAAAATAATTCACCTTCTACCATTCGTACTCGATTGTTGGACAATTTCAAAGCTTTTCTCTGAGATTTCTGAAATGTAAATTTTTAGACTCTAAAATATTTCGAAAAAATCAGTTCCATTTTTGGCAAGAGTCATAAGAATAGAAAATCATTCTACTGTGGATTTTTTCAATAAAAATCATTCACCTTCTACCATTCGTACTCGATTGTTGGACAATTTCAAAGCTTTTCTCTGAGATTTCTGAAATGTAAGTTTTTAGACTCTAAAATATTTCGAAAAAATCAGTTCCATTTTTGGCAAGAGTCATAAGAATAGAAAATCATTCTACTGTGGATTTTTTCACTAAAAATCATTCACCTTCTACCATTCGTACTCGATTGTTGGACAATTTCAAAGCTTTTCTCTGAGATTTCTGAAATGTAAGTTTTTAGACTCTAAAATATTTCGAAAAAATCAGTTCCATTTTTGGCAAGAGTCATAAGAATAGAAAATCATTCTACTGTGGATTTTTTCACTAAAAATCATTCACCTTCTACCATTCGTACTCGATTGTTGGACAATTTCAAAGCTTTTCTCTGAGATTTCTGAAATGTAAGTTTTTAGACTCTAAAATATTTCGAAAAAATCAGTTCCATTTTTGGCAAGAGTCATAAGAATAGAAAATCATTCTACTGTGGATTTTTTCCACTAAAATCATTCACCTTCTACCATTCGTACTCGATTGTTGGACAATTTCAAAGCTTTTCTCTGAGATTTCTGAAATGTAAGTTTTTGACTCTAAAATATTTCGAAAAAATCAGTTCCATTTTTGGCAAGAGTCATAAGAATAGAAAATCATTCTACTGTGGATTTTTTCACTAAAAATCATTCACCTACTACCATTCGTACTCGATTGTTGGACAATTTCAAAGCTTTTCTCTGAGATTTCTGAAATGTAAGTTTTTAGACTCTAAAATATTTCGAAAAAATCAGTTCCATTTTTGGCAAGAGTCATAAGAATAGAAAATCATTCTACTGTGGATTTTTTCACTAAAAATCATTCACCTCCTACCATTCGTACTCGATTGTTGGACAATTTCAAAGCTTTTCTCTGAGATTTCTGAAATGTAAATTTTTAGACTCTAAAATATTTCGAAAAAATCAGTTCCATTTTTGGCAAGAGTCATAAGAATAGAAAATCATTCTACTGTGGATTTTTTCACTAAAAATCATTCACCTTCTACCATTCGTACTCGATTGTTGGACAATTTCAAAGCTTTTCTCTGAGATTTCTGAAATGTAAGTTTTTAGACTCTAAAATATTTCGAAAAAATCAGTTCCATTTTTGGCAAGAGTCATAAGAATAGAAAATCATTCTACTGTGGATTTTTTCACTAAAATCATTCACCTTCTACCATTCGTACTCGATTGTTGGACAATTTCAAAGCTTTTCTCTGAGATTTCTGAAATGTAAGTTTTTAGACTCTAAAATATTTCGAAAAAATCAGTTCCATTTTTGGCAAGAGTCATAAGAATAGAAAATCATTCTACTGTGGATTTTTTCACTAAAAATCATTCACCTTCTACCATTCGTACTCGATTGTTGGACAATTTCAAAGCTTTTCTCTGAGATTTCTGAAATGTAAGTTTTTAGACTCTAAAATATTTCGAAAAAATCAGTTCCATTTTTGGCAAGAGTCATAAGAATAGAAAATCATTCTACTGTGGATTTTTTCACTAAAAATCATTCACCTTCTACCATTCGTACTCGATTGTTGGACAATTTCAAAGCTTTTCTCTGAGATTTCTGAAATGTAAGTTTTTTAGACTCTAAAATATTTCGAAAAAATCAGTTCCATTTTTGGCAAGAGTCATAAGAATAGAAAATCATTCTACTGTGGATTTTTTCACTAAAAATCATTCACCTTCTACCATTAGTACTCGATTGTTGGACAATTTCAAAGCTTTTCTCTGAGATTTCTGAAATGTAAGTTTTTAGACTCTAAAATATTTCGAAAAAATCAGTTCCATTTTTGGCAAGAGTCATAAGAATAGAAAATCATTCTACTGTGGATTTTTTCACTAAAAATCATTCACCTTCTACCATTCGTACTCGATTGTTGGACAATTTCAAAGCTTTTCTCTGAGATTTCTGAAATGTAAGTTTTTAGACTCTAAAATATTTCGAAAAAATCAGTTCCATTTTTGGCAAGAGTCATAAGAATAGAAAATCATTCTACTGTGGATTTTTTCACTAAAAATCATTCACCTTCTACCATTCGTATTCGATTGTTGGACAATTTCAAAGCTTTTCTCTGAGATTTCTGAAATGTAAGTTTTTAGACTCTAAAATATTTCGAAAAAATCAGTTCCATTTTTGGCAAGAGTCATAAGAATAGAAAATCATTCTACTGTGGATTTTTTCACTAAAAATCATTCACCTTCTAGCATTCGTACTCGATTGTTGGACAATTTCAAAGCTTTTCTCTGAGATTTCTGAAATGTAAGTTTTTAGACTCTAAAATATTTTGAAAAAATCAGTTCCATTTTTGGCAAGAGTCATAAGAATAGAAAATCATTCTACTGTGGATTTTTTCACTAAAAATCATTCACCTTCTACCATTCGTACTCGATTGTTGGACAATTTCAAAGCTTTTCTCTGAGATTTCTGAAATGTAAGTTTTTAGACTCTAAAATATTTCGAAAAAATCATTTCCATTTTTGGCAAGAGTCATAAGAATAGAAAATCATTCTACTGTGGATTTTTTCACTAAAAATCATTCACCTTCTACCATTCGTACTCGATTGTTGGACAATTTCAAAGCTTTTCTCTGAGATTTCTGAAATGTAAATTTTTAGACTCTAAAATATTTCGAAAAAATCAGTTCCATTTTTGGCAAGAGTCATAAGAATAGAAAATCATTCTACTGTGGATTTTTTCACTAAAAATCATTCACCTTCTACCATTCGTACTCGATTGTTGGACAATTTCAAAGCTTTTCTCTGAGATTTCTGAAATGTAAGTTTTTAGACTCTAAAATATTTCGAAAAAATCAGTTCCATTTTTGGCAAGAGTCATAAGAATAGAAAATCATTCTACTGTGGATTTTTTCACTAAAAATCATTCACCTTCTACCATTCGTACTCGATTGTTGGACAATTTCAAAGCTTTTCTCTGAGATTTCTGAAATGTAAGTTTTTAGACTCTAAAATATTTCAAAAAAATCAGTTTCATTTTTGGCAAGAGTCATAAGAATAGAAAATCATTCTACTGTGGATTTTTTCACTAAAAATCATTCACCTTCTACCATTCGTACTCGATTGTTGGACAATTTCAAAGCTTTTCTCTGAGATTTCTGAAATGTAAGTTTTTAAACTCTAAAATATTTCGAAAAAATCAGTTCCATTTTTGGCAAGAGTCATAAGAATAGAAAATCATTCTACTGTGGATTTTTTCACTAAAAATCATTCACCTTCTACCATTCGTACTCGATTGTTGGACAATTTCAAAGCTTTTCTCTGAGATTTCTGAAATGTAAGTTTTTAGACTCTAAAATATTTCGAAAAAATCAGTTCCATTTTTGGCAAGAGTCATAAGAATAGAAAATCATTCTACTGTGGATTTTTTCACTAAAAATCATTCACCTTCTACCATTCGTACTCGATTGTTGGACAATTTCAAAGCTTTTCTCTGAGATTTCTGAAATGTAAGTTTTTAGACTCTAAAATATTTCGAAAAAATCAGTTCCATTTTTGGCAAGAGTCATAAGAATAGAAAATCATTCTACTGTGGATTTTTTTCACTAAAAATCATTCACCTTCTACCATTCGTACTCGATTGTTTGACAATTTCAAAGCTTTTCTCTGAGATTTCTGAAATGTAAGTTTTTAGACTCTAAAAATATTTCGAAAAAATCAGTTCCATTTTTGGCAAGAGTCATAAGAATAGAAAATCATTCTACTGTGGATTTTTTCACTAAAAATCATTCACCTTCTACCATTCGTACTCGATTGTTGGACAATTTCAAAGCTTTTCTCTGAGATTTCTGAAATGTAAGTTTTTAGACTCTAAAATATTTCGAAAAAATCAGTTCCATTTTTC
>JAVBJF010001246.1:0-17538 GCA_033439095.1 Pseudococcus viburni
CCTATCAAATCATTTGCTTGCTTTTTCTTTTTTGGAGAAAGAGGAAATTTAAAACGACCTAAAAACAAAAATGGCAGGAAGTGGGCAGAAATTTGGACGGGTGACAAAACTAGCGTTTTTTTAGCGGAAGGGCAAAAATTTGAACTGTTTTGGGGCAGGGGGGACGATATACCATGGTTATAGGCTTTTCGCAGTTTTTAATTTTCACTTCTACGTATAACAGTTTACAATAAAGACAAAAGGGTTTAGGCGGGTTTTTATGATTTTCACTCCCTTTTGTTAGAACAGTTTTAAAGGAATACCAAAAATTTGGGGTATAAAGGCGGGTTTAAACCGGGAGCATTTTTTCTGCTAAGAAGTAAATCGCATTGTAGCGGGGAATTTTAAAACTGCTATACTGCTATAGAGTAAAACGCTAATTGTATAATAAAATTTTTAAAGATATTTAGAATTTTTTAACTTTTTAGGATGTAATTTTAAGTTCATTTTTTCGAGAAAATTTTCACTTTTTTTACAAGACTCGATGAAAAATTTTTTAAATTGTACTACGGAAAATGTTTTTTTTTTAAAATAATTATTTTAAAAAATTTCCAATTATTTGAAATTACACTTTCAAAACAAAATTTGAAAAAAATTTTTTGGAGTTTCTGTCCCATTCTATCATATTTGGGTAAAAAAAAAAATTAAACCCCTTTTGACTTTTTCCCCTTTAAAAAATGCTATTATTTTGGGCCCTCAAGGGCATTTTAATGGGTCACTTTTTTCATTTTTGATCAAAACTCATTCTTTCACAAATTTCCCCAAAAAAATTAAAAAATTTGAAAAAAATGAAATAGTGAAATTTTATTTTTTTGCAGGGGAAACAGGACAAACATGATTTTATACCGAAATGACTTTTTTTTTCTTTCTTTTTTTTTTTTTGAAAAAAATACTTTTTCCCAAAAATTAAAACTTTTAAATTTTTTTATTAAAAAAAATTTTTTAATAAAATTGAATTTAAATTTTTTGTTTCAAAAAAACACAAAAATTCTTTGAATCATCTTAAAAAAATTGAGAATGAGTAAAAAAATTTAACCCTGGTGAATTCACTGCAAATGATAAAAAATCTTTACTTATACCCCACTCATCATACTTATGTGTCTTTTTTGCCTTCATGCTTTTATATACTCAGCTGTGGGGATCATGGTTAGGTATTAGGAATAATGAGGGGGCCCGGTTTCGATCCCCCAATGGGTAAAGTGTGGGAAATTTTTATTTGAAAATTTTCTGTTTAAAAAGACAGTTGGAGTAAAAAAGCCCAAACCTAGGGGAAATCTAAAAATTAAATTCCCAATGATTAAAAAATTTTATAAATTTTGCTTTTTTACCATCTAACTATGCGGGTATTGAAAATCTTTGCATTGATGGAATCTAATAAAACTGGATTTCCGTTATAGCAAAATAGCTGTTTTTTGAAAGCAGGGGCATTCTTTACTGAACGCTACCCCCCATTGAAATGAAAAGGCGTTTGAAAAAAAAAATGTCCCAAATCGAGATGAAATCGTTTCATGAAAACTCCATCCCTGCTCAAAACACCCAAAATACTGCTTTTTTTCCGCGATCTTTTTTTGTAGGGGAAGTCTATCTTTTCCCATGTAAAATGCATGACGTCATCATTATTTTGGAGTATATAAACTTTAGTACCGGGAAGGTGTATTTTTTGATAAAAGTCCATTCTTAAATAAAAATAGGGGAAACACTGACATGGGACTAAAAAAATGTTTCGATCGGGTAGTACATTTCCCATTTTTTCGCCCGCAGCGCCAGTGGGGGAAACCAAAACGATTACAAAATCTACTGAAAAAAAGCTTAAAATTCAAACGAAATATTTTTAAACAGTTCCGGGGAAAAAAATGAAAAATTTTAAATTCCAGAAAAATTCATGCCTTTTAAAAACCTTTTGAAGTCTATTTATTTCGAACCCGACCCCGCGGGGAGAGGGGATAATATTTTGATGTGAAAAAAATAAAAAACAGTACGGAAAAAAAATTTCCGACTAAGACTTTTTTGGGGTTTTGATCGGGCCCTTTAAAAAGTAAAAAGACAAGAATCTTAGTCCCTAAACGCGTCGGTCTCCCTCGGAAGGTTGAACCCCTCAATGGGGCTTTTGTTAATAAACCCAAAAAAAAATGTCTCTCGCCCCTAGGGTTTAGGATTTTAGGTAAAAAACACCCGACTGGATTCAAAATTTGAATACCCCGAGAAACAAAATTTTTAATTTTTTTCCCCTTGCATCTTTGTTGGAATATTTTTAAACCCTTTGCTTGATTTTTTATCACACATTGCAATATGTCCATTTCTGCAAAAAAGGCTGAAAATTTAAAAAACCGAGGCCCAACCCTCGGATATGCCTATTTCAGACAAATGAAACCACAGGGTTTTACATCGAATTTTGGACCCATATTTAAAAACCCAAAAAACGCTTTCCCTGGGGAAAACCCCCAGTTTTTCGCCCCGGACTTTTTTTTTTCCATTTTACTTCACCAAAAATTCGCTGAGCCCCAAATTCGGGGTACATTTGGGTTTCCGTCGGACCTTCGTTCAAAATTTTATGGCCATTTTCACCTCAAAAACGCAAATTTTCGCGAAAACGAGGGCCTATCCCCCAAACAAACCCCAAATTTTCCCGTAATCAGCAAAACCCCGAATTAGCCCCAAAAACCACATTTTTTGCGGTTTTTGAGACCTTTTTTTTTTGGGCCCAAAAATTTGGGGCCTAAAAAGGGCCCGATATCTCGAAAACGGCACCGTTTGGGGAAAAACTGAGGGCCCCATTTGAATTCGCCCGACCAAATACCCCTTTCCCTAACCCTGGCACGTCCTTTTCCGGTGAAAAGATTATCCTGCGATTAATCTGGGTTTAAATTTTTAATCCATTCTAATCGCAGGTATTATTTTTTTTTGGTTTTTCCTGAAATGATCTTGGGATGAATTTTTAAATCCCAAAAAATTTCCCATTGGACGATTTTTTCCGAACTTTTTCAGCCTGCGAAAAATTTTTGGGCCCAAATTTCCCCTAAAAAAACGCAATTTTTCCGCGCGAACGAGAAGCGCCTATGCGCACAACACGCCAAAGGATTCGTATCAGCGACCCCGATTGGGTCGAAAACCACTTTTCGCGATTTTTTGAGACACTTTTTATTTAGGCCAAAATTGGCCTCGAAAACGGCCGAATCTTCAAAAAACGGCGACCGATCGGGAAAAACTGATGGCTCATTGAATTCGCCGTGTCCGATACCCCATTATAGACCTTCGCTACGTCGATCGGGAACAAAAACTTTTTGGCCCAAAAAAAAACGGTAAGGGTTTTTTAGTTCAGGGTTTTTTTTCGATTTTGGAAAATTTTTCAAAAATGGAGGTCGGTGTAAGGCTAATTCGAGGTCGCTGAAGTCCAAATTTTCGAGGTCCATTTCGGTCGTCGGAGCCCTTCGTTCGCGAGTTATGGCCGATTTTCGCCCCCAAAAATGCGATTTAAAAAACGAACGCCAGATTCGTTTTCAGCGCCCCCCAATTATTTGGGAAAAACACACTTTTCGGGGTTTTTTGGGAGACACTTTTTTTTGGCAAAAATTTGGCCTCGAAAATGGCCCTTTATCTCAAAAAGGGCCCACCGATCGGGCCAAATAAAGGGCCCATTGAATTCGCCGTGCTCAAATCCCCATCAGACCCCTCGCACTTTCGATGGGGAACAAAACCCTTTTTTGGCCCAAAAAAAATGTGTATTTTGGGTTCAGGGTTTTTTTTTTCGTTTTTGGGAAAAATTTTTTCCCAAATTCGGCGAAAACTAATTCGGGGCCCGTGATTCCGAATCCGGGGTCCTTTTTGGGTTTCCCCCGGCCTTTTTCGTTCGCGAGTTATAGATTCGAATCGGGGGCCCCGAATTAGTCAAAAAACACATTTTTTTCGCAAGTTTTTGAGACACTTTAAATTTTTTCGCCTAAAAAACGCGATTTTTTGCGAAAACCGACGCCTATCGCCCCCAAAACGAACGCCAGATTCGAATCACGCCCCCGGGAATTAGCCCGAAAAACACCTTTTCGCGAGTTTTGAGACATTTTTTTTTTGGCCAAAATTTTGGCCTCAAAATTGCCGTTATCTTTAAAAGGCGCCGTCGGGCCAAACTGTTTGGCGCCATTAAATTCGCCGACCCAAATTTTCCCCTTTCCCTCCCACACCTCGTCGTCGATGGGGCCCAAAAAACTTTTTTGTCCCAAAAAAAAAAAAAGGGGGTTAGACAGGGTTTTTTTTGGGGTTTTTGGAAAATTTTTTTCAAATATTGGGGTAAGGCAAATTCGGGGTTGCTGAGCCCAAAATCCTTTTTTCCCCCCAAATCATCAAAGGGTAAGAAAACTTTAATAATGGGTTCCCTTTACCTCCCCTAGAAATTTTTTTATTAGGGTATTTATTCAATTCTTTTTTTCCTTACCTTTGATTAGAACCCTTCTGAAACTATCAAAAAAACTTTTTGTATTTTTTTTTTTAGGTAAGTGTACTTAAAGTTTCTTTTTCAAAATTTTGGGAAAAAATCGGGGGCCCCAAAATTCCATCATTGACCCGAATGAGTACTAATGATCCCGGGTAATTTGAGAAGTGTTTCGGTAAACGGATAAAAGATCTTCATATGAAATTGGGAAAATCCAATTATTTATCATTTCCGACCTTTGAACTTTCAAAACATGAAAAAGGCAAGTATTTGAAAAAAAATCATTTATTAATGGTTTTCCTAATCTTTTTTTAATTTTTACGAAAAATTTGGGGTTTAAAAGTTTCTTTTTATGAGGAAACCCTCCACCACCCCCTAAAAAAAAATTTTGAGCTCCCCAGGCCAAAGAGTGATTCGGAGCTTTAAAAAGCCTTAAAGTAAGGTTATTTTCCAAACAAACCACGATTTTTTTCTCAGTTTTAAGGTGGTCCTACTCTCCTGGAATCTTTGATCACCCCAAAAAGTTTTGATTTGAGTTTTTTCACACCTTCCCTGAACCATTGACATTGTAATTTGAACATCACTTTTTTAAACCCTTTCCCTGGAGGTTAAAAGTTATAGATCACGAACTTGAAAATTTTTTCAGTTTTACCGAATTCAAATTGCTCACTGAAAACCCTCAAAATCGAGCTAAAATTTCTTTTAGTCGCCAAAAATAAATTTTGTTGATTTTTTCAAAAAAAATTGGCTGTGCTGCTAACTGCAATTTTAAAAAATTTCAGTTGGCAAAACTGCTACTAAAATATTTTGAAAATTGACTTCGCCGTCCCTGTTTTTTAAAATTTCCCACAATTTTGAAAAAAAGAATTGCTAAATGTTGAAAATTTTTTGTTAAAATTTCACAAATATCTATTGCTTTTGTGTAGAAATTTGAAGGTTTTAGAACAGAAAAATAAAAAAATTAAGGCAAATTTACAAATTCATTAAAGTTTCCACTATAAATATAATAAATGAAACGGTAATTTTTTCATTAATGAAACAAATCTTCGTAGTCAACTTAATAGTAGGCAAAATTTAATTTTCAATCCTATATTTTTGAGACTTTGAGTATGTAAAATGGTCATCCAAATAATGCATTTAAAGAGGTAATTTTGACATGCTGAAAACACAAATTATTTCAGCTTCTGATTTTTGTTTCCCCATATAGCTTTGGATTTCCTTACCCTCTGCGCATCAATTTAAATTTTTTAAAACGAAAAATTCAAGGGGGGAGGAATGCTTAACTAAATATCTAAACCTACCTAGAAAACTGACGTCAGATTCGTGTTCAGATGCGTCCGAAAAACCACCAGCAAAATACTTTTTTCAAAGGTCATTTTAATCAAATTCTCTCAAATTCACTTCTTTGCCAGCATTTTTTTTCAATCAGTCATAAAAAATCAAAATAAAAAATTTGTTGTAAAATTGAGACGTGGAATGAATGATCGCTCAAAAGGAATACCTATAAGACTATTTGACTTGCTGAACGCGAATTTCAGCATTGTTTTTTCAATTTCGTCATTTTGTCTTCTCAATTTTTGATTTAAAAAAAAGTAAGGATCCCCATGTTCAAAGATTCTCAAGAAGGCCGTTTCAGGTGACACCTTTCTGGAAAGGGATGAGGATGTGATTTTTGAACCAAAATCACCAAAATAAAAATTATTTTTCACCATATCGATTACCAAAACAATTTTTGTAAAAAAATTTTTAGAAGTCGAGGTAAGCCGATTAACCTGATTTATCTATCTTAGCTTGCTAGAGTATTTCAAAAGACACTTTTAATTGAAAATAATATGTAGAATGTGACGCAAAATTAAAGACCAATGAAGCAATGATAGCATTTTTTTTTAAATCATACTTAGTATGCAGAAGATGATAATTTTTTTGAAGTTTTTAAAAATACCTGACAAAAATCAGAGCTCATCCTCAAGAAGGAACATTTATACTTTCACTTCTACCTTCAAGTTAGACACTGAAAAACACTTGAAGCAATGAACACAATCTACAAATGCACTCTAGGATATATGTACTTAGGTACATATTTAACTAATTACCTACACACTTACTCAAATGACATTCCGCTTACATGAGTCAGTACCCATGGTTGACACAATACTTATAAGGCATTGTGTAAGTACTTGAGTTCTGATAACTCAAATTAAGAATATCATGAGCAAAACACTTCTAAAAATTTAAAATATTCTGCACACAAAAAGTAATTGAAGTAGATTTTTAAGTGCAGTGATTCATGACATTAAAGAAACATATTCTATAGGAAATCCTACTTAAGTGTTGAAATACTCGAGTGAATCCGCATTGTAATGATATAAATGAGTAGAAATATATCAAATTGGATAAAATTAGGAATAAGTATTTGAGTTAATTTTTATTTTCAATCGGTAATAAAATAAGAGAAAGCGGAACATGAAAATATTAGTGTGTTTTTGGTTTCTCCTCTATTCTGGTAGTTTAGCAACATTAGATAAAGAGTGGTGGAAACATACAATAATTTACGAATTAATTCCGTATTCATTTAAAGACAGTGATGGAGATGGCATGGGTGATTTCAAAGGTATGTTATTATTGGGTAGAATTAAAATTAGAAGAAAAATGATGGTAGGATTCTGCCTTGAATTTATTTCACATGTATGTAGTTAAATTTCAGGAATCACATTGAAGCTGGACCATTTTGTTGATTTGGGCATAGAGACAATTCATCTGACGCCAAATTTTGAAACAACAGGAAGAGACATGGGTTATGATATCACAGACTACTACAAAGTTGATCATAGACTTGGAACTATGGGTGACTTTGATGCGCTTATTAGAGAGATGAACAAAAGAAGTAAGGCTCATTAGTGATATACCTAGTATTTATGATACCTTCACCAAGTTCTTAAATATTTCAGTGATTTATAATCTTTTAAAAAATTTTTTAGAAATGAAATTTATTCTAGATCTAGTGATCAACCATAGTAGTCATAAACATGAATGGTTCCAGAAATCCATCGATAGGATTGATCCATACACTGATTTTTATGTTTGGAAAAATTCCAAAGGTGTTGATAATGAAACCCAAGAACAAATCCCTCCTAATAATTGGGTAAATTAAGATACCTTCAAGTTTAGTTCCATCATAAGTTGATACAAAACATTGGTTGCCAAAAGATTTTTTTAATATGGAATCACTATTGCAGGTGAGCATATTTGATGGAGAAAATGGGTCTGGTTGGACTTGGAATGAGAAACGTGAACAATTTTATTTCCACCATTTTCTAAAGGAGCAGCCTGATTTTAATTTGAATAATGAAATTCTGAAAAAAGAATTAAGGGTAAGAAGCTGAAAAGTGAATATGGGTACTTGATTACAGTTATTTTTCTATCTTGCTTAACTTTTGATGATCAATTTCAGAAAATGATTGAGTTTTGGTTAGACAGAGGTGTGGCTGGATTTAGATTAGATGCAACTCCCTTTTACTTTGAAGATAAAGAATTCAGAGACAATGATAAAGTTGAGAGACAAGTCAATCAACCAGAAACCTTGGAATTCATTCACGAGTTTCGGGAATATTTGGATAAATATAATGAGGAACATGGTGGTTTTGAAAGGTATAAATTGATATAATCACCTTTGAATGAGAGGAAAGTCTTCAAAATGATTTTCAATCTATGAATATTAACATATTTTTTTATAAATTAGTATTGTAAAATGATTCTAGAATTTTCATTGCCGAAGCACATACGAGGAGAGAAATACTTATTCAGTATTATGGCAGGAAGGATTACCCCATTTCACATTTTCCTTACACATTCATTTTATCATATATCTATGCACCAGTGAAGCCTCGGAGTTTGAAATTCCGCATAGACAAGTGGATGGAATCAATGCCAAATGGTGGAGTGTCGGCTTGGATGGTGTGTATTAGGGTTAAAACATCATTATCAAGTACATTGTGACGTGTCATGAGAAACCAACCTTAGGGCGAAGGATGTCAAAAATGAGATTTTAACTTTATTTGATACATATAAAAAAAGTACTAGGAATCCAATGGAGCAAATCGCAGCTCAATCAGAGTAAAACTCGCTGAGTTATGACACTTTAAATTTGAGAAGTGCTGAAAACAACTTTTTGTGAAAAAAGCTCTTGAAGTTTTTCATCACATTTTTTTTAAATTTCTACGGCTTATGAAGGTGTAGAAATAAAATTATGATGAAAAATTGGAGGGGGGGGGGGTCCTCAAGAAAAATTTCACAAGAAATTCAATGGTGCAAGTTTTAGATTCATATCCCATCACCCAGTATAACCTATCTTGCGAAAAAGTTGAAAAAAATTATAAAACTGTGTAAACTTTATTTTCAAAAAAAAAAAAAAAGATTAAAACACATGTACGAAGCAGTAAAACGACAAACACAAGTACGCGGGGGCGCTTGAAATGTTTTTTAGGCATCGGAGAATACATTTGCAGCAAAAAATCATTTTTGATAAAAATAAACTTTTCAACCTATTTTGATGTTTTTCTCGAAAACATTTTTTTTTCACCCTAAAGTATAGTTTCTCATGACAGTCATGACGCGTCACATAAAATATGTAATATATTGTATTCAACAAATGATTTGAATAAATCAAAATTTTCTTCATTTTCTCTATTGTTACCCAGACTCAAGATCACGATGGCTGGAGAGTAGGATCACGAGCTGTGCCCGAATATGCCGATATTTTAACTATGTTATCGATGATGCTGCCTGGAACAGTAGGTGTATATTATGGACAAGAGATAGCTATGATGAATGGTTTTGTCACTGAAGAGCAGATAAAGGATTACTTAGGTCAGGGTACAAGAGATCCTGGAAGACTTGCGATGCAGTGGGATGATACTGCGAATGCAGGTATTTTTTGAAAAAAAGTGCATTTGACCAAGAATAATTTTTAATCACTAGTATGCATAATGGGTTGCGTTCAGGTTGGGTGTGTATATGTTACACCTAATCCATGTAATTGCCGAATGCATGAAATAGGCAAAATTTTTGCCTAATGCATGAATTAGGCAATCTCTTGCCCAATTTATGAAATTTCTAAATTCAAAGCTTCCTACCACTTTTTTATTCCACAGGTAAAAAATTCCAGATATTTTGCCATGGAGAACAAACATTCAGCTACATTTCAAAACAAATTTCATCCAGCTATTTCAATTAAAAGATTTTTTACACTGAATGAAAAATATAATGAATGAAAAATCTTCTTTGCAGCATAAAAAATTTTCTAATTGAAGTAGCTGGTTGAATTTTTTTTTGAAATGTAGCTGAATAATTGTTCTCTAAGCCAAAATATCTTGAATTTTTATTTTTGAAATAAGAAAAATGGCAGAAAGTTTTGAATTTATAAATTTCATAAATTAGGCAAGCGATTACCTAATTCATGCACTAGGCAAAAATTTTGCCTATTTCATGAATTCGGCAATTACACGGATTAGGCGTAACATATACACAAAAATGGCGTCATTTTTGTGTATAATCATATAAACAAATTCAGAGAATGTGCAAATTTGTTTCTTTCAGAGTTAGAAATTAAAAACTGATGGTTAGCAACTTAGCACCTGTTCCCCTTGAATTTATCAGAAATGATTACAATATTTTCATTGTATGTTTTTATCACTACTTTTTTAATAATCTGAATCTTTCAGGAACGAAACAATCTGATTGGTTAATTTTTGTATACACTTAAAAATGACGTCATTTTCATGTATCTTGTTATTTTTAAAGAAAACTAATTAAAATCTGATTATAATTAAAAGCAAACATAGACTTTGGATTGGTAATTTATATAAATAATTATGCACTTATTTTAGGGTTCTCAAGCAACATCAGTAGTACTTATTTGCCACCAAATTCAGACTACTTTGAAAGAAATGTTGAAAATCAAAAAATTCAATCAAACAGTCACTATACTCTGTTCAAAGATTTATCAAATTTAAGAAAAAGTGATGTTTTCAGATATGGAGGTTTTGAAAGCTATACAATTTTAGATGTGAGCTTTGCTGTAAAAAGGTATACACTTTACTAGAAATTTTGTACTTTTTTTACAATTTAAAATTAATTGAAACCCATATGAAACCGCAGATGGTATAAAGGTGATGTGCTCACAATAGGGTTGGTGCCAAAAATTTAGATTTGGCTGAAATTGAAATATGTTATAGAATATACAATTATAAAGTCAACAAAACAAACCGCACTCAAATCGGTTGAGTAGAACTCGAGAAAAAAAATTTTAAAGTTCCGATTTTTGAACTCGTTCGAAAAACGACCGCCTCAACGAAAATATGCCCTGTGACGTCAGTTCCTCGTATTGGCGCCGCGAACATAACGGATTTCAACGCGCAATTTCAATTTTTCGTTGATTTCGAAGTTGACTTTATCGATTTTGCTGATTTTTTTTTACAAGTTTTTTTCCATGATGTGGTAAAGTAAATTATCAATCATTTCTTCTAATTTTCCCCACTCAAATTTATTTATTTCAAGTTTCTCAACTCGAATTCTTTTCTTCAAATTTTTGCAACCTAATTTTTTTCCTATAATTTCCTCAACTCAAATTTTTTCAAAACTTGAATTTTTTCTTTCAATTTTCTCAACTCGAATTTTTTTCTTATCATTTTTTCAACTCAAACTTTTTAAACTTAAATTTTTTCTTCCAATTTTCTAAACTCAAATTCGTTTCTTTCAATTTTCTCAACTCAAATTTTTTTCTTATAATTTTCTCATAACAGATTTTTCTAGACGTAATTTTCAAAACTTGGATTTTTTTCTTCCAATTTTCTCAACTCAAATTTTTAGCTTATAATTTTCTCAAATCAATTTTTTTCATTCAATTTTCCGAAGCCAAAGTTGTTCTTTTTTTAAATTTTATCAACTCGAATTTTTTTCTTAATAATTTTCTTAAATCAAATTTGTTCAGACGTAATTTTCTCAAACTCAAATTTTTTCGAACACAATTTCATCGATTCAAATTTTTTCAGAAGTAATTTTTTCAACTCAGATTTTTTCTTTTAATTTTCTCAAATCATTTTTTTCTTCTAATTTTCTCAAACTCAATTTTTTTCAATCTTTTCAACTTATTTTTTTTCCAATTTCATCAATTCAATTTTTTCAACGTAATTTTCTCAACTGAAATTGTTTTTTTTTCAATTTTCTCAACTCGAATTTTTTCTTTTATAATTTCTCAATCAATTTTTTTTTCTTTCATTGTCCCCAAGTCAAATTTTGTTTTTTTTTCAATTTTTATCAACTTGATTTTTTTAAAATAATTTTCGCAAATCAAATTTGTTCAGACGTAATTTTATCAACTCAAATTTTTTCAGAAGTAATTTACTCAACTCCAGATTTTTTCTTTCAATTTTCTCAAATCATTTTTTTCAATATTCTCAACTTATTTTTTTCCAATTTCACCAACTCAAATTTTTTCAAACGTAATTTTCTCAACTAAATTTTTTTTAATTTTCTCAACTCGAATTTTTTTCTTATAATTTTCTTAAAATCAATTTTTTTCTTTCAATTTTTCCAACTCAAATTTGTTTTTTTTTTCAATTTTCTCAACTCAAATTGTTTTCTTTCAATCTCTATAATTTACAATTTTAAATTTTAATACCACGACTATAGGTATCCAAGAAATTGACTGAGTTTGCAATGAAAAAAAATTAGAGAGGGGGTTGCGCAGGTTTGAGGCTCTGAGTGTAAGGTAAGTCAATATTCAAACTCGCTGACTTAAAATCTAAAAGATAAGCAAATATTCAAACTCAGTGCAAAAATTTATAATCTAGATAAAAAGTTGAAAATTTTGTGTGTAACTTTGTTAAACTTTTATCCGTTAGTTTATTGGGAGTATTTTGACTCTTGTATAGCTATAAATAACTCAAACTAGAATATTTTTACGTTCTTAATCCTTAATAAAATAAATTATCAAGTACACATTGAAAAATCAACGAAAAAAATTACAATTCATCATTAAGTTATCGAAAAATCCCAATATAATTTACGCGACGCGACGCACCGGCTGTTTCGTTCCTGTTTGAATCCGAGGAACTGACGTCACAACAACGTAACCCGCGTTGCGATTCTTTTTCGCGACCCGCTTAATCTGCGGAATTCAATGGTCAATTTCTTCGATCCTAATGGACCAATTTGGATACGGTTTGTTCCGTTGAAGTTATAATCGTGTATTTTATAACATATATTAATTTCAGCCAAATCTAAATTTTTGGCACCAACCCTATTGTTATCAATTTGCATACTTCATCTTCTCAACTCAATTTAACTAAAATATTCCCAAACCAGTTGGGAGAGATGACAGTGGTTGCAGCGTCTTTAAATTCAGAATATTCAAAAGGGTGAGTTTTTTATTTTATGTTTTTGTATTGAATTTGTGAGTGAGGAAGTAATTGATAAAATTATTCTTGGTTATTATATTCAGATTTACAGTGGAAGATGAATTTAAAGATGTATTTTATATGAGGCCATTATCAAGCATAGTATTACATACTGCTGAGCTAAAAGATGGAGATGAATCAAATTAATCCAATAAATCGAAAATCAACATGTGATATAATTTGTAATATAATTTTTATAACACAATTACAATAGATAATTTATATCACAATTGTTCTGATCCTTCAATTGGCAAAGCTTTCAATGAAACATAGATCTTGAATTGAAGACATGCTTTCCAAAGTGGCCCATTTGCATTTATAATTTATATCACAATTGTTCTGATCCTTCAATTGGCAAAACTTTCAATGAAACATAGATCTTGAATTGAAGACATGCTTTTCAAAGTGGCCCATTTGCATTTTTAACAAAAATGAGTTTGATACGTCATCTGGTAGTATGAAAGGGTAAAAGGGTGCCCATAGGAAGTGTGTATAGTCCAACCTACCAACTCCCTTTTTTGCAGTGTTACCAGCAGTTCAAAAAACACCTTTTTCAAAATGGCCTAAATCTTTTTTTTTTTTGGTTTCCAAAATGGCCTAACTTGTTCAACAGTGTACAAATATTCATCCAAGCTGAGATGTAACCCATGTGTAAACTGTCGGTTAGAATAATCACGAGTTTGGTGTTCTAAAATTTGTAAAAAATTAATGCCTGAAATTAAACAAAAATGCTGAATAACAGCACCAATTAAGGTGGAATAAAATTTTCCAAAGCTCTTTTCAACAATATGTATCATCTAACAACAATAGTGATGAAAATTCAACTTCATATGGGCTGGAAACAGGAATATTAGCCAAAATTTTAACACCATTGAACAATTTTTTTACTTCCAAAATCATAACTTTGTCTACTTTGATGTGTCATACCTGATATTGTTCAAATTTTCGGAGGTCGAAATTTTCACACATTTTTGATATACCACTCCACAATACATATATTGTAGTAGCAGAAAATACACTTCAAAGCAGGCTCAAATGTGTATAGTACAAAAGTGTTTTTCGTTTCCTTAATAAAGCACTTTTTGTAAATAGGCCCCTTTGGAAAGCACATTTTCAATTTGTGTCACATTTGTTAGGTATTTGGAAAATTAAAAAAAAATTGCATTACCATAAAAAAATTACGACGTCCACACAGGCGCCATTAAATTCGCCGTGCCCGAATACCACATTCTAGACACCTCGCACGTCGATCGGGAACAAAAACGTTTTTGGCCCAAGGCCCAAAAACATGAGAAGGGGTTAGTTCATGGTTTTTTTCGATTTAGGAAAATTTTTCAAAAATTCGGCGTAAGGCTAATTCGAGGTTGCTGATTCCGAATCCGAGGTCCATTTCGGTCGTCGGACATTCGTTCGCGAGTGATGGCCAATTTTCGCCTCAAAAATGCGATTTTTGCGCAAACGAACGCCTATCGCGCCAAACGAACGCCAGATTCGTAATCAGCGACCCCGAATTAGTCGAAAAACACACTTTTCGCGAGTTTTTGAGACACTTTATTTTGGCCAAAATTGGCCTCGAAAATGGCCGTTATCTCGAAAACGGCGACCGATCGGGCCAAACTGATGGCGCCATTGAATTCGCCGTGCCCGAATACCCCATTCTACACACCTCGTACGTCGATCGGGAACAAAAACTTTTTTGGCCCAAAAAAATGAGGATTTAGTTCATGGTTTTTTTGATTTTGGAAATTTTTTCAAAAATTCGGCGTAAAGCTAATTCGAGGTCGCTGATTCCGAATCCGAGGTCCATTTCGGTCGTCGGACCTTCGTTCGCGAGTTATAGATTCGTAATTAGCGACCCCGAATTAGTCAAAAAACACACTTTTCGCGAGTTTTTGAGACACTTTCAATTTTCGCCTCAAAAACGCGATTTTTGCGCAAACGAGCGCCTATCGCGCCAAACGAACGCCAGATTCGTTATCAGCGACCCCGAATTAGTCGAAAAATACACTTTTCGCGAGTTTTTGAGACACTTTTTATTTTGGCCAAAATTGGCCTCGAAAATGGCCGTTATCTTTAAAACGGCGACCGATCGGGCCAAACTGATGGCGCCATTGAATTCGCCGTGCCCGAATTCCCCATTCTACACACCTCGTACGTCGATCGGGAACAAAAACTTTTTTGGCCCAAAACAATGAGAAGGGGTTAGTTCATTGTTTTTTTCAGTTTTGGAAAATTTTTCAAAAATTCGGTGTAAGGCGGCAGGAAACGTGTTTCGAATTGCGTCAAATCGGGTGGAATTGTATGGAATTGTATAGAATTGGCTGGAATCGTGTGGAATTGGCTGTAATTGTATGGAATCGTATGGAATTGGCTGGTATCGCGTCAAATTGCGTCGAATCTGCTGGAATTGCATGGAATTGTATTGAATTGGCTGGAATCGTGTGGAATTGGCTGAAATCGGCTTGGATGGCGTCGAATCCGTTGGAATTGTATGGAATCGGTTGGAATATCATGGAATTGTATGGAATTGGCCGGAATCACGTCAAATCGGCAGGAACCCTGTGGAATTGTATGAAATTGGTTGGAAATGGCTGAAAACGTGTCAAATTGCGCTACATCAGGTGGAATTGCATGGAATCGACTGGAATCGTTTGGAATCGTGTGAAATTGTATGGGCTTGCGTCGAATCGGCTGAAAATCCATGGAATTCTATGGAATCGACTGGATTTGTGTCAAGTCGCGTTGAATTGGTTGGAATTGTATGGAATTTTATGGATTTGGCTGGAATCGGCTGGAATCGTGTGGATCCGTGTGGAATTGTGTGAAATCGGTTGGAAACGGCTGGAAACGTGTCGAATTACGTCAAATCGGGTGGAATTGTATGGAATCGCGTCGAAACTGCTGGAATTGCATGGAATTCCGTAGAATCGGCTGGGATTGTATGGAATCGTATGAAAATGGCTGGAATCGCGTCGAATGCTTTTCCGGAACAGGCCAACGTTTTTCAAATTGCCCATAACTAGACCTAAAATTGTCCAAAATGCAATAACTAATTCATTTTAAATTTCTGGGTGCGCTCATGCTTTTAGGCTTCTACTACAGGAAAAAACAGATTTTTTTAGACCTAATTTTTTTCCAGTCTCTTCTTCCTCTGGAAAATTTCTGGGTGCGTCAATGGTTATCCGACAAAAATGCCTACCTTTTTCAGAAATTTCTCACATCGTCCTCACAAAAATAGTGAGAATTTCAAAATCGACCATGTTATTAGATTCGTCTCGTCAAAACAAATATAACCATATTCAGAATCGAATTTTTTTAATTTTCCGAGTGGTAAATAAGAAATTTTATCGAAGTAGCAGTGAGTTTTCCCTTTCGAAAGTGATAGACAATTTTTACAACATTCTCGCAAACATTGTCAGAATTTCAAAAACGAACATATCGTAAAATTCCTCTTGTCGCGACGAATCCAGTCATTTATTCACTTTTGAATTTCGATTCATAATTCTCTGCAAGAATGAATAAGCGGTAACCCGCAAAACCCTTGCAATTTAGAAAAATGCCTTTCACCGGGGTAAATATCAACTTCGTCCCGTCGAGATCGATTCAACTATATGTACTCAGTACTCACTTTTGAATTTCGTTTTTTTTTTTTTTTTAGTGGGGTTAAATAGGTAATTGTACAGAAATAGCTGAAAGTGTTTCCCTCGACAATAATTAGAAATTTCTCATGACTTTTTGCAAATATGGTCAGTAATTCAAAAACGGTCATATCATTAGATTCGTATTCCCTTGTTCTTGAAAATAGAAGAAAATGAGGAATTGAAGAGATAAGTAGATTGGAATATGCATAAACGCTAGGGTGGTCCACATTAACACAGGAAACAAGTTTTTGTTAGATATCGGCCGTGCCACCCCCTAAATTTTTTCCTTTGTAGGCAGGCATTACACAGAAAAAATTTCAGCCCAATCGGAGGGGGTTAACCCGTGCCTCTCCCCCCCTGAAATTTCGACTTTTCATCAAAAATCACACAATTCATCACATAACTTTTTTTGCGAGGGAAAAAACGGAGTCATGGTAATAACAAAAATTGTTCACTGGAGTGTAAGGAATCGAATGACACCATAGTCACCCTCGTAGACGTATTAGGGGGCTCAATACGAGCGGGGGAAGTGCCGAAAAAGCGAAAATGAGTTGTTCCCTGGAGTTGATTACATTTACATGGGGAATTTTTTTTTGGTAGATATCGATCGTACCACCCCGCCAAGTTTTTCCTTTATGGGTAGGCATTACACAGAAAAAATTTCAGCCCAATCGGAGGGGGTTAACCCGTGCCTCTTCCCCTTTGAAATTTTTCATCAAAAATCACACAATTCATCACATAACTTTTTTTGCGAGGGGAAAAACCGGGTTATGGTAATAACAAAAATTGTTCACTGGAGTGTAAGGAATCGAATGACACCATAGTCACCCTCGTAGACGTATTAGGGGGCTCAATATGAGCGGGAGAAGTGCCGAAAAAGCGAAAATTGAGTTGTTCCCTGGAGTTGATTACATTTACATGGGGAATTTTTTTTTTGGTAGATATCGATCGTACCACCCCGCCCAAGTTTTTCCTTTAT